>CAMTDV010000009.1:52528983-53128983 GCA_947069175.1 Scalesia atractyloides
TGAGCATTTAACATTTTAACATTAGCACTGAGTTCACTATTAGCTTTTTTGACATATTTATATTTGCTTGATATTTTGTCATAAGCTTCTTTTATGGTTCTGTAATCATAACGAAAGTTTTCGTCGTGTACAATCAATTCTCTTATGACTTTGACTTTATCAAGACATGGTTCACGAGGATTTGCGCACTTTGTGCAAGGTTTTTCAACCTCCACAACTTTCACAACTTCCTTTTCAGAATCACTTACCTTAGCTTTTACCTTTTCTGCTTCTAATTTCAATGCTTCTTGTTATTGCATCTCAAGGTAAGCTAACTCTTCTTCCTCAGCTCTCTGCCTATATCCTTCCAGAATGGCATTTTCCAAAGCAGCATCGACATACAATGTATCAGATTCATACCACTACCTCTGCCATCATAGCAACACCAGTTTTCTTTCGATGTATCTGTTCATCATCCATTTCTTCATGAGTAACAACAAGAGCTTGTTCAGTTTTCTTTGCAGATTTATCTTCAACTTCGACTTGTGTTCTCTTTGGATAGGGTTTATGTTGAAGAGCTTTCTTGTAATACTCATTGTTGCTACCGAAAGGATTTTGGTTTCCACTTGCTTCTTGATTGTTGCATTCACGTTTGAAGTGTCCTTTCTGTCGACACCTGAAGCATGTGACTTTAGATTTGTCAAATCCGAGCTTATTACTTGAACTACCAATATCCCTTCCAGTAAGTGCCACAAATTTAGAAACTCTTCTGATGATGGATGCCAAACTCCACTTTATATCCATCAGTTCCAATTCTTCTTCGTCCACCTGATCGTAATCTTCAGCGGTCGTTTCTGGATTACCGATCTTTCCAGCAACAAGACTTTCATACGATTCAAGAACAGTAGCAAGAAGTGCTATGTGTTGTTTGGCCACCTTTTCTGGAAATACATTCTTCAAATCAACTGCTATGTTGCACTGGAAAACATTTGAATGAGAACTAGCTTGGCTTGTCTGAGTTTGGAATGTTGAGCATGAACTAGCACTAGTATATCCAGCATAAGGGGAACTCTGATTTGAAGAAGAATTCATATTTGCATTAAATGCTGGTTGAATTTTCGGGCTTTGGATTGGAGTATCTTGAACACCTCCTTTGTAATAAACACCGACATCTTGAACAACATTAGCATTCTTAGATTTTGCAATCTTCATCAATTCCATTTCATGATCTTCCAATTTGTCAATGAAAGATGACAACTTGAAATGTCTCCAAGATGGACTATTTTCAGAATCATCAGATATGTTGTCCATTCTCCTTCTGGAAGTGCATCGGCCAACTTCTCGATTTGCTCTTCATTAGATCTTTTGATATCATGTCTCTGCATCTGGACCATGAGATGACAATATCTATCGATCATCTGCTTCATTGTTTCACCTTTAATCATCGTGAAAATCTCGAACTCTTTCTTGATCAAGGCCTTTTTGCTTTTGATCATTTCATCACTACCTTTGAATTTGTCACAAAGAGAGTGCCATAATTCTTGTGATGTTTCATATTCTGGCAAAAGAATCAAGATATCTTCCTTTACTGATTGTTGTATCAAGATAATCATCTTCTTCTCAGTGACATAATTTTCTTTGTCAATTGCTGAAAACTTGTTCAGCGGAAGATCTTGATCACTTTCATCCGTTGGCCATTTGTACCCGTCCTCAACTGCAACCCAACTGTTGAATTGATTCACTTGTATCCAATTCACAAACTTTTCCTTCCACCCTTCAAACTCGTCCATACTCATTAGCTTTGCCGGTTTTGACGTAGTACTCATTCTGATGATGAATCGTCATCTTCAGATTGTGATTCCGAGTTGTTCAAACTTGATTTGGCGCTTCCAGAGCTGCCTTTATCAGAATCATTTCCTAACACATTTTTAACCAGATTTTACCACCGCTTCATTGTCATCATTTGATTTCGTAAAGTCTATGTCAATGTTCTTAGGCAGTTTATCTTTCTTTTCTAATAAGAGTAAAAGATTAAATGCCTTTTCAATCTCATCATCTTTCTTGCAAGAGTAACTTTCAAGAAATGGTGGAGGAACACTTCCGTATACTTTACGCTTTGATTTATCACCATTTTCCTACGACTTAATCGTAGGTAAAATGTGATCAATGACACATGCGTTTGTGGTGTAACTTTTCAGCAGTCGTCTTACTCTTTCTGTTTCAATCTTTATGTCATGAAGCTCACGCTTTGTTTCGGCAATGGTATTAATGTACATGTTAATTGCTTTTTTGTTTTTCAATTACTGAGCATTTAACATTTTAACATTAGCACTGAGTTCACTATTAGCTTTTTCGACATATTTATATTTGCTTGATATTTTGTCATAAGCTTCTTTTATGGTTCTGTAATCATAACGAAAGTTTTCGTCGTGTACAGTCAATTCTCTTATGACTTTGACTTTATCAAGACATGGTTCACGAGGATTTGCGCACTTTGTGCAAGGTTTTTTCAACCTCCACAACTTTCACAACTTCCTTTTCAGAATCACTTACCTTAGCTTTTACCTTTTCTGCTTCTAATTTCAATGCTTCTTGTTATTGCATCTCAAGGTAAGCTAACTCTTCTTCCTCAGCTCTCTGCCTATATCCTTCCAGAATGGCATTTTCCAAAGCAGAATCGACATACAATGTATCAGATTCATCCACTACCTCTGCCATCATAGCAACACCAGTTTTCTTTCCGATGTATCTGTTCCAGTTCTTCATGAGTAACAACAAGAGCTTGTTCAGTTTTCTTTGCAGATTTATCTTCAACTTCGACTTGTGTTCTCTTTGGATAGGGTTTATGTTGAAGAGCTTTCTTGTAATACTCATTGTTTACCGAAAGGATTTTGGTTTCCACTTGCTTCTTGATTGTTGCATTCACGTTTGAAGTGTCCTTTCTGTCGACACCTGAAGCATGTGACTTTAGATTTGTCAAATCCGAGCTTATTACTTGAACTACCAATATCCCTTCCAGTAAGTGCCACAAATTTAGAAACTCTTCTGATGATGGATGCCAAACTCCACTTTATATCCATCAGTTCCAATTCTTCTTCGTCCACCTGATCGTAATCTTCAGCGGTCGTTTCTGGATTACCGATCTTTCCAGCAACAAGACTTTCATACGATTCAAGAACAGTAGCAAGAAGTGCTATGTGTTGTTTGGCCACCTTTTCTGGAAATACATTCTTCAAATCAACTGCTATGTTGCACTGGAAAACATTTGAATGAGAACTAGCTTGGCTTGTCTGAGTTTGGAATGTTGAGCATGAACTAGCACTAGTATATCCAGCATAAGGGGAACTCTGATTTGGAGAAGAATTCATATTTGCATTAAATGCTGGTTGAATTTTCGGGCTTTGGATTGGAGTATCTTGAACACCTCCTTTGTAATAAACACCGACATCTTGAACAACATTAGCATTCTTAGATTTTGCAATCTTCATCAATTCCATTTCATGATCTTCCAATTTGTCAATGAAAGATGACAACTTGAAATGTCTCCAAGATGGACTATTTTTCAGAATCATCAGATATGTTGTCCATTCTCCTTCTGGAAGTGCATCGGCCAACTTCTCGATTTGCTCTTCATTAGATCTTTTGATATCATGTCTCTGCATCTGGACCATGAGATGACAATATCTATCGATCATCTGCTTCATTGTTTCACCTTTAATCATCGTGAAAATCTCGAACTCTTTCTTGGTCAAGGCCTTTTTGCTTTTGATCATTTCATCACTACCTTTGAATTTGTCACAAAGAGAGTGCCATAATTCTTGTGATGTTTCATATTCTGGCAAAAGAATTAAGATATCTTCCTTTACTGATTGTTGTATCAAGATAATCATCTTCTTCTCAGTGACATAATTTTCTTTGTCAATTGCTGAAAACTTGTTCAGCGGAAGATCTTGATCACTTTCATCCGTTGGCCATTTGTACCCGTCCTCAACTGCAACCCAACTGTTGAATTGATTCACTTGTATCCAATTCACAAACTTTTCCTTCCACCCTTCAAACTCGTCCATACTCATTAGCTTTGCCGGTTTTGACGTAGTACTCATTTCGTTGTCGATATTCATCTGATTCGCCGCAAGAACATTAGCATTTTATGAAGAAGCCATTTGAGAAACGAACACGTTGTGTAAATCTTCCATTTTGTCAATCTGAAGACTTATCTGAGAATACGATCAAAAGCTCCCGAAAATTTATTAGAAACAGAGAAATTTAGGAAAATTTGACTTTTTAATCGACAATGTTAACGTATCGGATTGCTAAAAACTTTTAAAAAAAATTCGGAAAACCTTTTTTACCAGATTAGAGCTTTAAACTTGTCTCGTCAATACGAATCTAACGATATATAATGTTCGAGACGTTTTTTTTTATAAAGTCTTAGATAAGTTCGGGCGAACTTGTAATGGACAAGTTCGAGCGAACTTGTACACCACTTGACAAGTTCGAGCGAACTTGTATTGAATTTCAAGAGAAATCACAAGTTCGGGCGAACTTGTAAAGAAATCCAACAAATTTTGATCAAGTTCAAGCGAACTTGATTGAAATTGATGAAAATCAGTTAAGTTCGAGCGGACTTAGTGAAAATTCTTGAAAAATTAGTCAAGTTCGGCGAACTTGATGAAAAATCACTCAAAAGTGAGTTTTTTCTGTCAAGTCGAGCGAACTTGATGAAAAATCACTCAAAAAGTGAGTTTTTCTGTCAAGTTCGGGCGAACTTGATGAAAAATCACTCAAAAAGTTCGAGCGAACATGCTATTTCAAACATGGTTTTTTTAATTTTTTGGCATGAATTCGTTTGTTTTAAGCTCTGATCTTTTCAAGGGTTTATCTATTATGGATTTTACGCATTATACTTGAAAATCAGTCCATTTTGTCCGTGAATTCTTCAAATATGTGAGAATGTTAAGAAAAAGATAGAATGAAGTAGAATAAGAGAAATTCTTGTCTTGATTCCAGCAAATTTAGGTATCCAGGCTCTGATACCACTTGAAGGAACGTCCACGATTAGCACGGGAACCTAAATTTGTTATCTATTGTCTGATTAGGCGGAAACTAATGACAAGTTAATCAAATAACAAGAATTACTCATTTAAATGCTGTTTTCATTGATCTAAAGTTCAATACATTCGAGAACCGAATCTGACAGAGCTTCGCCATCTCTGTGCCAAAATCTCTCCAAGTTTCAAATAAAATCCCAAGGCACCTATTTATAGTTTTCGAAGTTCACTAGAGATGACTGAAGTTTGGGCGAACTTGACTTAGTCAAGTTCGGCCGAACTTGACCTCATCAACACAACCTCGAGCGATCTTGTCTTCTATCTCTCATAATTATGCCTAATTCTAACATATTAAGCCCTATTCACTCAGACTCGATATAAAATGACGTAGGCAACAGACATTTGCATCAACAGTATGCTTTTCCTAAAGCTACCACAATACACGTTGAAGACGCTCGTATCACACAACACGAGTGATCAAGTCGAGATTAGGTGTGAAAACCGCAAACTCTCGATGAGATCATTCACTCCGCGCATCCTCTATCGCACGAGATACCTTCGTTGAGTTAGGAGTGATATCCAAACCTCGACGAAACTCTCCATTTCTATCTAGTGGAACTCCTGATTTGATCGGTGCGCATAACCACAACTAGGAATGAAGTTGTTAAGTTAGAGGTGATACCCGCATCTTAATAACTAGTTCCACTCCTCGATTTTCAATCTCACCAAAGTCTTGATTATTTCGATGACTCGGAACACGACGTAACTGGAAGGATAAATGTCGTTAACCATTGTACGGCGAGAGCATTTATCTATTAGGCAAAATCGTGTGTCCGAACTCAGAGAATTCTCGAACCACTTTGGGTAGTCGCTGTCTCAAAACCCAGGACACTCCAAATTGATTTAAGCCTATAATCGCCGATTTTACGCATCATCGAGTTGTATCTTATTTAGGTGTTTGAATTTGTGAATTTTACGTTTATTCGATTTCTCGCTTTATCGATTTCTCGATTTATCGCTTTCATGCTCTATCTATATATGCACAACTCGCACAGCTCTCGAAATCTAAAATGCTAAATAATCACCAACTGAACCAAAACGCTCAACTCTCCTACGCGAATGTCCTCATACGCGGTGTTAATCGCTTATCTCGCTTCTTACGCTTATACTACTCGCTAACTCTCGAACGCGCTACGCTTTACTTATAAGAAGGTGAATACGTGCAAAGTATATGCTTACATGAATTAAGTGACTACGTGCTTACGTGATTATGTGCCTACGTGATTATGTGCTTATGTGCTTATTTGTTTACGTGGATACGTGCTTATGTGCTCTGTGCCTTACTTGAATAATAATAATCGTAAACTTTTATCGAATCTCATCAAATCAAATCCTTCATGTAGATGTCTTCCATGGGATCTCACACTAGGAGAAACATCCAGCGCAACAATGCTGACAAGCGCATCGCCTCGCTCGTGGCCAAGGAAATGGCCAAGGTCATTCCCCAGATTGTTAGCGAAATCCAGGTTGTCAGCCGCAACTCATCGGTTGATTCTAAAACTGACGCGCCAAAGACCTCATTCAGCTTCAAACAATTCAAATCGTGCGGACCTCTTACTTTCACCGGCACAGACGGACCAAGTGCGATGTTTCACTAGTTCGACTCCATTGAAGTTACCTTCGCCAGAGTGGATGTCCCGACAATCTCCGCACCATCAATGCTACCGGTGTGTTCTAATCAAGGGCACTTTATTAGTGGACTGCAGAGCGCAACACGCGCGGAAATGACGAGGCTTACGGGCTCACGTGGGAGGAACTCAAGGCAGTTATGGTGAAAGAATTCTATCCTCCCTACGAAATTCAGAAGTTGGAGAATGAATTTTGGGATATCAAGCAAGATGGACCTGACAACGCAGCTCTCACTGCCCGTTTCAAGCAGAAGTATCATATGTCCTGGTCAGGTGGACACCACAGAAAAAGCGATCAAAAAGTATCTTCGTGCTCTACCTGACTGCGTTGCTGATTTCGTCCAAGCAGCGCGTACTACTACTATCGAAGAGACTTTTCAGCTTGCAGCCGAGATTAATGACAAACGTGTCCAGGCTGGATACTTCAAGAACAACAAAGTCGTGAATCAAGCTATCACCGAGCCGAGTGCTACTACCGAGCCGTCTCGAGAATCAAAGTCTAGTATCCGAGGTCGCAAAAGAGAGAACCTGAGCAAGAACTGTGTAGTTGTTGCACCACCGAACCATCAGCCGCTTCAGTCTGCTACACCAAACGCACCGCCTGCTAAACGTGCTCCTCACCCGCTATGTTCAAAGTGTACCTACCATCACCCAGTTGGCGGAAATTGTTGTTTCTGTACCAACTGCAACATCTACGGCCATTTCACTGTCAGCTGCCGTAGTGGTCCTCGTCAGCCAGCACCTCAAGCACCAGCATCACTACCAGCTCCACCTCGTACTCCTCAAACCAACCAGCAGCAAGCACCAGTACCAAAAGCACGTGTTGGCTACACTTGTGGTGATCCGAACCACTTTAGTAATGTATGCCCAAACAAAGCCGTCAAACAAGAGGCGCAGCAGCAACAGCCACCACAGCCACCGCAGTAGCAGCAACCACAGGCTGCGCGTGGAAGAGCCTTCAATCTTAATCATCGCTAGGCTCAGAATGACAACAATGTTGTCAATGGTACGTTCCTTGTTAATGGTATTTATGCTTCTTGTTTAATTGATATTGGTGCCGATAACTGTTTTGTATCGCTAGAATTCGAAAAACTTTTAAAATGTAAACGCGCTAAACTCCCAAAGACCTTCGATGTTGAAGTCGCCACAGGAAGAACCGTTACCGTTAACTCCGTCCTACGTGGTTGTACTCTCGATCTCGACAACCACATCTTCTCGATCCACCTCATACCTATGCAGTTAGGTAGCTTCGATATCATAGTAAGCATCGATTTTCTTCGTGAAAATATGCTGAAGTCGTTTGTTTCGATAAAATGATTCGTTTTCCTCTTCCAAACGGTGATCAACTACATGTTTACGGCGAAACACCCTCAAAGAAGTTGATGCTTATAACCTGTACTCAAGCGAACAAGTTTTTGCGAAACCAATGCATCGCTTTCCTAGCCCACATCGTGAACCCGGAGAAAGAAAAGAAATCCTAGAAAGATGTACCCGTTGTTTGTGAATTTCCCAAAGTTTTCCCCGACGATTTACCTGCTTTACCCCCTACTCATGATGTCGAGTTCCGTATTGATCTAATTCCCGGTGCTACTCCCGTTGTTAAAGCTCCCTATTGTCTTTCACCATCCGAAATGCGCGAGCTATCTAGCCAACTTCAAGAGCTTCTTGATAAAGGTTTCATACGTCCGAGCACTTCACCGTGGGGCGTACCCATTCTTTTTGTGAAAAAGAAAGATGGGACGTTCCGAATGGGCATCGGGTACTGTGAACTTAACAAACTCATGATAAAGAACCGCTATCCTCTTCCCTGAATTGATGATTTATTTGATCAGCTTCAAGGTGCTACCTGTTTTTCTAATATCGATTTACGTTCCGGTTATCATCAATTACCCATGCTGGAAGAAGATATTCCGAAAACCGCCTTTCGTACTCGTTATGGCCATTTTGAATTCGTGGTCATGTCTTTTGGTCTCACAAATGCACCCACGGTCTTCATGGATTTGATGAACCGTGTGTGCAAGGCTTTCTTGGATCGTTTCGTCATTGTGTTCATCGATGACATCCTTATTTACTCAACGTCGAGAGCCGAACATGCGCGTCATCCTCGTTTAGTTCTCGAACTCCTTCAAGGAAATTGCCTTTATGCCAAGTTCTCTAAGTGCGAATTCTGGCTCGAAGAAATCCAATTCCTTGGTCATATCGTTAACAGTCAAGGAATTCACGTCGAACTTGCAAAGATAGAAGCTGTAAAGAGTTGGATTACGCCGAAGAATGCATCTGAAATCCGTTCCTTTCTTGGATTGGCGGGTTACTACCGTCGATTCATCGCCGACTTTTCTAAAATCGTCGTTCCGCTTACCGCTTTAACTCATAAGGACAACCCTTTTGTTTGGGATTCCAAACAAGAGGAAGCCTTTCAAACTCTCAAGCGTATGCTATGCAACGCTCCCGTACTCGCCCTGCCCGACGGAAACGACGATTTCGTTGTTTATTGCGATGCCTCTAACCTTGGTCTTAGTTGTGTTCTTATGCAACGAGACAAAGTTATCGCGTATGCATCTCGCCAACACAAAATCCACGAGAAGAACTACATTACCCACAATCTCAAACTCAACGCAGTTGTTTTTGCATTAAAGATATGATGACACTACCTTTACGGTACCAAGTGTACGGTCTTCATCGACCATAAGAGCTTACAACATATCTTTAATCAAAAGGAACTGAATATGCGCCAACGCAGATGGGTTGAACTTCTCAACGACTATGATTGTGAGATACGCTACCATCCCAGCAAAGGAAACGCCATAGCCGATGCATCAGTCGACGAAGCTATATGTATAGTGTTCGTGACTCTCAAACTTTGAATAATCTTGAAATTCTGATTCGCTTCGCCCAATTTTGCTTATTTTAACGAAAATAAACTACAAGAAGAAATGAAATATGGTGCCGAAACTCAGCTCGTAGTTAAATCGAATAGCATTTACTATTATCTCGATCGTATTTGGATTCCTAGCCGTGACAATCTTCATGAGTTGCTAATGACCGAAGCTCATAAATCTCGATACTCCATTCACCCCGGAGCCGACAAGATGTACCAGGACCTTTGTCCTAAGTATTGGTGGCTGGGCATGAAAAAGGATATCACCTTATATGTCTCAAAGTGCTTAACTTGTTCGAAAGTTAAAGCCGAACATCAAAGGCCCTCTGGCTTTCTCGAACAACCCAAAATCCCGATGTGGAAGTGTGAGAGAATAGCCATGGACTTCGTTACAAAACTCCCTCGCACTCCCTCTGGTCACCATATCATTTGGGTTATCATTAATCGTCTTACTAAATCAGCTCACTTTATTACCATACGAGAAGACTACAAGGTAGAACGATTAGCACGAATCTATACCGACGAAGTCATTTGTCGACACGGGACGCCTCGTGACATCATCTCTGACCGCGATGGTCGCTTTACCTCACGTCTCTGGAGACTTTTCAATCCGCTCTCGGTACTACGCTTAATCTAAATACCGTTTTTCATCCTCAAATCGACGGTCAGACTGAGCGCACGATAGCCATGACAATCTTCGTGAGTTGCTAATGACCGAAGCTCATAAATCTCGATACTCCATTCACCCCGGAGCCGACAAGATGTACCAGGACCTTCGTCCTAAGTATTGGTGGCTGGGCATGAAAAAGGATATCACCTTATATGTCTCAAAGTGCTTAACTTGTTCGAAAGATAAAGCCGAACATCAAAGGCCCTCTGGCTTTCTCGAACAACCCAAAATCCCGATGTGGAAGTGTGAGAGAATAGCCATGGACTTCGTTACAAAACTCCCTCGCACTCCCTCTGGTCACCATATCATTTGGGTTATCATTAATCGTCTTACTAAATCAGCTCACTTTATTACCATACGAGAAGACTACAAGGTAGAACGATTAGCACGAATCTATATCGACGAAGTCATTTGTCGACACGGGACGCCTCGTGACATCATCTCTGACCGCGATGGTCGCTTTACCTCACGTCTCTGGGAGACTTTTCAATCCGCTCTCGGTACTACGCTTAATCTCAATACCGTTTTTCATCCTCAAACCGACGGTCAGACTGAGCGCACGATCCGCACCTTCGAAGACGTGCTTCGTGCGTGCATTATAGATTTCGGTGGTAATTGGGATACGTATTTACCTTTAATAGAATTCTCGTACAATAATAGTTATCATATTAGTATTCAAATGGCTCATTTTGAGGCACTGTATGGAAGGAAATGCCGATCGCCTGTTTCATGGCACGAGACAAGATCCTCCAAATTAGAGAAAATCTCTTGAAAGCTCGGAGTCGCCAAAAGAGTTATGCCGATAAACGCCGCAAGCCCCTACAATTCAAAGTGGGAGATCACGTTCTCTTAAAGGTTGCACCTTGGAAAGGAGTGATCCGTTTCGGAAAGAAATAGAAACTAGCGCCACAATATGTGGGTCCCTTTAAGATTCTGGAAAGAATTGGCAAAGTGGCCTACCGACTCGAACTACCGGAAGAGCTCAACAACGTACATCCGACTTTCCACGTCTCGAACCTCAAGAAATGCCTAGTTGAAGAAAATCTTCATGTACTACTCGAAGATTTGCAAATTAATAAGACTCTTCACTTCATGGAAAAGCCAGTAGAAATCATGGACCGAGAGACCAAGAAACTTCGACGATCTCGCATTCCTATTGTGAAAGTCCGATGGGAAGGCAAACGCGGTGCCGAATTCATTTGGGAATTGGGAAGTGATATGAAAGCTAAATATCCACATCTCTTGGTTACGACCACTACTTAAATTTCGGACGAAATTTCCTAAAGTAGGGGAGACTGTAACAACTCGAAATTTTCGTTGTTATCTTTTTCTGTTTATTCCTTTTGTATCTGTCATTGTAAGTCCGAGATTTGATTAATGGGATGTTTATGTTTGTTAAATATATTTTGTCACAACTATATTACATCTAAACGCTTACTAAACGCTAATTCAACGCAATCACAAGTAACTATGTTACCTTAAGAGCCGAGTGTGTTTTTATACAATAACCACTTGTGCCATCGACATCGCTTATCATATCGCATCGCAACGCAATGGATTATGTTACTTTATGTTATTTATGTGTTATGTGTGTTTTATGATTTATTGTTAAATTCGCTATCCCAACGCTCTCACTCGCACAAATCGCTAAATCGCATTATTTTATCAATTATAACGCTTAACGCTTTGCTAAAACGCTTGATATAACTATCTAACACAAACCGAATCGCCAAACGAACGCCTAACACGAAAATAACGAACAAAACTTCACCAATAGGCCAAGTTCGGCCGAACTTGATCACACCAAGTTTGCCCGAACTTGACCAGGCTTCAATTATCACCAAAACACAGTAAGTTCGCTCGAACTTGCACAAAGTTCAAGCAAACTGGCCAAGTTCGCCCGAACTTGTGCCAAGTTTGGCCGAACTTGATCTATTTCAGCTCATTCTTACCTCACCTATAGATACCCAACACCTCCATTCGTGCACTCCTTGCTGCAAGTTCGCCCGAAACCTCCGAAACCGAAAACCTTTGATTTCCAAGTAAGAATCAACCCGTTTTCAAGCTACAACAACGTTTTACAACGATTTTGCACAAGGTCTAACCTTCGTTTTCATCAAAACTCTTCTGTGTACGAAAATTTTCATCTTTTTCTACAAAACTTCTCTTTTTCACTTAGATCTACACTTAGATCTAAGTAAAACCTTTTAAACATCGATTTTTACACAAAAATACGGACTAAATGACCTATGTTTCGTTCACTATGAAGTGGAACGAGGCGTTGTCAAGCAAGATCTCAGATCCGGAAGCACAAGGACGATGTCGTCACTTTGCACAAACTAGAATAACCCGTACGAATCATCAAGTTCGCCACGGATTAGTCCGAGTTTCTATAAAATGGTTAAAACTCGCTCCAAAAGACCTCTCTAGCCTAGGTTTTGCTCAGTAGCTTAAGGTTGGAGGGATGGACACTTGATTCCTCAGCAAACGATGCGAAAACACACGATTTGGTTACCAAAAAGACCAAGTTCGCTCCAATTGATCAAGTTCGCTCGAAGTTGTCACATATTTGTGATCAACTTCGGCCGAACTTGACAATTTCCCAAGAAATTCAACCAAGTTCGCTCGAACTTGCATGATTTCCAAGGAAACCAAACAAGTTCGCTTGAACTTGTTCAAACCTCAGCAAAATAAGACAAGTTCACCCGAACTTGTCCAGTTTCTCAGGAAACCAGACAAGTTCGCCCGAACTTGTACTCCTAGTAAGCAAAAACAGTGAAGTTCGCCCGAACTTGTACCAAATCCAAGAGACTTGGTACAACTTCGCCCGAACTTGTCCTTTGCTCCACCACGTTTCAACCGTTTCAGCAATTCGGAAGACTGATGCACTTCTGTTCGCTTACAGGCTGAACCGGCGCTCTCCTCAACCCACATCAGATCTCGTCTCCTCTCTAAACGCACCAACTATGAGTATACCTGAACCCTTTTACGCTTAAACGCACTTTTGGGTGTCACATATGTTCGTATATCCAATCACATCACACAACTCAACGCTTATTTGCAACCCGCTTTACATGACTATACGTGAAATCTGCTGAATTGTATGTGTTACTTGATTGCTATATGCCACCCTTAACATGATAGCTTGCTAGAGGTTGCCCCCACCCGGAGGCCCGGGGTTGTTAAGGCTCGCATTTTTATTTCTCATTTATTTTACTTTTCAGGACGTGGACACTTGTTCGCGTGCCTCGCACACACCGGTTTGTTGGTTTACTGAATCTATGTAGATACATGGTTCACATCTCTTACGTAATGTCATGCGGTGTATGCTAAACGCTTTTATATCTATTATGTACGCAAACCTGTAGGCTCATATTTACTTAATTGTACTGACGTTTTATTTTAACATATGTGGCTGGTTGATTGAAGAAACGTAGATCTAACAGATCGGAATCTCGTTAGATCTAAGGTTTGGTTCCTTTCATAAAGAGGTTAATCCTTCGTTTGGTTTCGTGATGATGATGGTTACAACTATACTCCGACTGATCCTGCAAAACAAAACACCGTCAGCCTTGCCATGGGGAGAAGGGGGTTCTCTCCGTGACCACCCTCCGGCATGAGAATAAGTACAGGTAGTCGGAAGTAAAGTGAAGTAAGAGAGAGAGTAGTTGAGAGTGAATACCTTCTACTTGAAGTCCAAGTTACTTATTTATAGCCGGGGTTTGGGCGCCAAAATGAGAGATGGTAACCTAACGGAATCTTTCGCTACTCCGTTAAAGTTATGGTTATCCATTAGTGCACACAGATCGTGACCTCATCTACGGTTAAGAGGATGCCACGTGTTGTAACAACTCGGAAATCCGTTGTTATCTTTTCATTATGTTTTTCCGTTTATCCACCCTTGTACTCCCAGGATTCGGTTAATAATAAAGTTTATCTTAATTAATTATGGTATTTTACGTTATTATCGTATCTAATCACTTAATAAATTGCATCACCTATCTCATCGCATCACAAATCGCAGTTATTTACGTGGTTTTATGTTATTTATGTGTTATGTGTGTTCGTGGTTATGTTTGCAATCGCTATCGCATCGCTCTCACACTCTCGAATCGCTAAATCGCACTATTATATCAATTATAACGCTTAACGCGTTAATATAACGCTTAATGTAACTAATTAATACAAATCGAATCACCAAACGAACCCTTAACGCGAAATCAGCAAACGGAACTTGGTCACCAGGCCAAGTTCGGCCGAACTTGACTACCACAAGTTCGCCCGAACTTGCCTGGCAACCAGGAACCCTTTGTTTTATCAAGTTCGCGCGAACTTGCATGAGTATATGCAAGTTCGGCCGAACTTACTCATAATTCTTCCCAAATCCATCAAGTTCGCGCGAACTTGCATTAACTTCATGCAAGTTCGGCCGAACATGCCTCCACCAGCTCTCCTCCTATAAATACCAAGCGCATTTCTCTCATTTGCTACAAGTTCGCACAGAGCTCTCTCACTCCAAATCCCTCGTGTTCTAAGTAAAAATCGACCCTATTTCACTGCAACAACGTTTATGAACAATCTACAAAGGTTTACAACGATTTTGGCACAAGGCGTAGCCTTCGTTTTCATCAAAACCCATTCTTTTACAAAAATCATCATCTTTTTCTTCAAAACCTCTGTTTTTAACTTAGATCTACACAATACGAGTTCGTTTGGTGTTAGCAGAGGCTTCCCAAACACGAGATCTGCAAGATCTCGGCTTATAAGTTCTAGATCTGAGAAAAACCTTTGATAAATATCGATTTGGACACAAAATACGGACTTTTGAGGATGTTTTGTTCATTTACTGATATGAAACGAAGCATCTATCATTCAAGATCCCAGGTCTGGAAGCACAAGGACGTTTATGTTGGTTTACACAAGCCGGACTAATCCGAACGAACCCCGAGTTCGCCCGGATTAGCCCACGCTCTTGTAAAACGGCTAAAACAGCTCTAAAAGACCTCTCTGACCTAAGTTTGCTCAGTAGCAAAGGGTTAGGGGATGAACACTCGATTTTGCTTAGCAAACGATGCGAAAACACAAGATTTTAGACCCGAAAACATCAAGTTCACTCGAGAATTCCCAGCTCACTGGTTAAGTTCGACCGAACTTGCACCCATATGGGTCAAGTTCGACCGAACTTGGGTCAAAATCTCCAAGTTTCTTACAAGTTCGCTTGAACTTGTCTAATTTCTTAGGAAATTAAACAAGTTCACCTGAACTTGTCGATTCAGTAAGGAATTCTTACAAGTTCGCCCGAACTTGACAAGTTTCTCAAAGAAACTCATCAAGTTCGACCGGACTTGACTCTCAACTCACCAACGCATGGCAAGTTCGCCCGAACTTGGCTACTGCCCTACTAAGACTTAACCGTTTCAGCTTATGGAGACTGATGCACTTCCATTCGCGTATGGAGGCTGATTCGGCGCTCTTCTCGACTCTCCTCAGAATCTCTAAGCTAACTAAACGCACCCACAGTGAGTATACTTGCCCCATTTTCGCTTTAAACGCACTTTTGGGTGTTACTACGTTCCTATATCAAAATCACTTCACAAATCAAACTGTTTATCACACGCGAATAATCTGATTGTATATGCTCGAAATGTGATACTAGAAACATGTGACTAGGACTTATTTTCGTTAACTTGCCTCCTTAGCTAGTATGGTACTATAGTGTGGCTTACACCTGACAGGGTCTAGTTAGGATAGACGCGCAATCCTTCTCACGGTAGTTAGCATGAGAAATGAGCCTATGTTATGTTAAGTGTTTTGGTGTATCATGATATGTAATTAGATTGTTTCGCAAACGCTCTCTCGACTTTGCTTTCTTAGATCGTTTCGTTATTGTTTTCATCGACGATATCCTTATCTATTCAAAGTCGAGAGACGAACACGCGCATCATCTCCGTTTAGTCCTCGAACTTCTTCAAGGAAATCACCTTTATGCTAAGTTCTCTAAATGTGAATTCTGGCTCGAAGAAGTCCAATTTCTCGGCCACATCGTTAATAGTCAAGGAATTCAGGTCGACCCTGCAAAGATTGAAGCCGTCAAGAGTTGGATTATGCCGAAGAATGCCTCCGAAATCCGTTCATTTCTTGGATTGGCGGGTTATTACCGTCGATTCATCGCCGACTTCTCGAAAATCACCATTCTGCTTACCGCTTTAACTCATAAAGACAAACCTTTTGTCTGGGATTCCAAGCAAGAGGAAGCTTTTCAAACTCTCAAGCGTATGCTTTGCAACGCTCCCGTTCTCGCCTTACCCGACGAAAATGACGATTTCATTGTTTACTGTGATGCCTTAAATCTTGGTCTTGGTTGTGTTCTCATGCAACGAGACAAGGTTATCGCGTATGCGTCTCGACAACTCAAGATCCACGAGAAGAACTACACAACCCACGATCTCGAACTAGGTGCAGTTGTTTTTGCATTAAAGATATGGCGAATTAAAGATATGGCGACACTACCTTTACGGTACTAAGTGTACGGTCTTCACCGACCATAAGAGCTTACAACATATCTTTAACAAAAAAGAACTAAACATGCGACAATACCGATGAGTTGAACTTATCAATGACTACGATTGTGAGATACGCTACCATCCCGACAAAGCAAACGTCGTCGTTGATGCTCTAAGTCGACGAAGCTATGTATATGGTATTCGTGACACTCAAGCTTGTGCTAAACTTGAAACCCTCATCCGTGCTGCTCAACACGCATGTTTTAACTAGAATACTTGGGAAGAAGAGATTAAATGTGGTGCCGAAACTCAGCTTATATCTAAATCTGATGGTATTTATTACTATCTCGATCGCATTTGGATTCCCAGTCGTGATAATCTTCGTAAGTTGCTAATGGACGAAGCTCATAAATCTCGGTATTCCATTCACCCCGGTGCCGACAAGATGTACCAGGACCTTCGTCCTAAGTTCTGGTGGCCGGGTATGAAAAAGGATATCGTCTTGTACGTCTCTAAATGCTTAACTTGTTCGAAAGTTAAAGCTGAACATCAAAGGCCCTCTGGCTTACTCGAACAACCCGAAATCCTGATATGGAAATGGGAGAGTATAGCTATGGACTTCGTTACTAAACTCCGGCGTACTTCATCTGGTCACGATAGCATTTGGGTTATCGTGGATCGTCTTACTAAATCTGTGCACTTTATTGCTATACGAGAAGACTTTAAGGTCAAACGGTTAGCCCGAATCTATACCGACGAAGATATATGTCGACACGGGACGCCTCGTGACATCATCTCTGACCGAGACGGTCGTTTTACCTCGCGTATCTGGGAGACCTTTCAATCCGCTCTCGGTACTACTCTCAATCTCAGTACTGCTTTTTACCCTCAAACCGACGGTCAGACTGAGCGAAAGATCCGCACCCTCGAAGACATGCTTCATGCGTGCATCATAGATTTTGGTGGTATCTGGGATACGCATTTACTTTAATCGAATTCTCGTACAATAATAGTTATCATGCCAGCATTCATATGACTCCTTTTGAGGCACTGTATGGAAGAAAATGCCGATCGCCTATTGCATGGCACGAGATAGGATCAGCACAAACCACCGGTCCCGAGCTAATTTAAGAAACAACCGACAAGATCCTCCAAATCAGAGACAATCTCTTGAAAGCTCGGAGTCGTCAAAAGAGTTACGCCGATAAACACCGCAAGCCCCTACAGTTCAAAGTGGGAGGTCACGTTCTCCTAAAGGTTGCGCCTTGGACGGGAGTGGTCCGCTTCGGCAAGAAAGGAAAGCTAGCGCCTCGATACGTTGGTCCTTTAAGATTCTTGAAAGGATCGGTAAAGTAGCCTATCGTCTCGAATTACCGGAGGAACTCAATAATGTACTCCGACTTTCCACGTGTCTAACCTCAAGAATTGCCTCGCCGAAGAAAATCTCCATGTCCCTCTCGAAGATCTGCAAATCAATGAGACTCTCCATTTCGTGGAAAAACCCATTGAAATCATCGATCGGGAAACCAAGAAACTCCGACGCTCTCGCATACCTATCGTGAAGGTCCGATGGAAAGGCAAACGCGGCGCCGAATTCACTTGGGAACTCGAAAGTGATATGAAAAGAAATAACCGCATCTCTTTGTTACAGCCACTGCCTAATTTCGGGACAAAATTCCCTAAAGTAGGGAAGACTGTAACAACTCGGAAATCTAGTTGTTATCTTTTCATTATGTTTTTCCATTTATCCACGCTTGTACTCCTGTGATTCGGTTAATAATAAAGTTTATGTTAATTAATTATGGTATTTTACGTTATTATCGCATCTAATCGCTTAATAAATCGCATCGCCTATCTCATCGCATCGCAAATCGCAGTTATTTACGTGGTTTTATGTTATTTATGTGTTATGTGTGTTTGTGGTTATGTTTGCAATCGCTATCGCATCGCTCTCACACTCTCGAATCGTTAAATCGCACTAATATATCAATTATAACGCTTAACGCTTTAATATAATGTTTAGTGTAACTAATTAATACAAATCAAATCGCCAAACGAACCCTTAACGCGAAATCAGTAACGGAACTTGGTCACCAGGCCAAGTTCGGCCGAACTTGACTACCACAAGTTCGCCCGAACTTGCCTGGCAACCAGGAACCCCTTTGTTTTCTCAAGTTCGCGCGAACTTGCATGAGTATATGCAAGTTCGGCCGAACTTACTCATAATTCTTCCCAAAATCCATCAAGTTCGCGCGAACTTGCATGAACTTCATGCAAGTTCGGCCGAACATGCCTCCACCAGCTCTCCTCCTATAAATACCAAGCGTATTTCTCTCATTTGAACTTGCTGGAATTCGCCCAGAGCTCTCTCACTCCAAATCCTTCGTGTTCTATGTAAGAATCGACCTGATTTCACTGCAACAAGTTTATCAACGATCTACAAAGGTTTACAACGATTTTGGCACAAGGCGTAGCCTTCGTTTTCATCAAAACCCATTCTTTTACGAAAATCTTCGTCTTTTTCTTCAAAACTTCTGTTTTTAACTTAGATCTACACAATACAAGTTCGTTTGGTGTTAGCAGAGGCTTCCCAAACACGAGATCTGCAAGATGTCGGCTTATAAGTTCTAGATCTGAGAAAAACCTTTGATAAATATCGATTTGGACACAAAATACGGACTTTTGAGGATGTTTTGTTCATTTACTGATATGAAACGAAGCATCTATCATTCAAGATCCCAGATCTGGAAGCACAAGGACGTTTATGTTGGTTTACACAAGCCGGACTAATCCGAACGAACCCCGAGTTCGCCCGGATTAGCCCACGCTCTTGTAAAACGGCTAAAACAGCTCTAAAAGACCTCTCCGACTAAGTTTGCTCGTAGCATAGGGTTGGGGGGATGAACACTCGATTTTACTCAGCAAACGACGCGCAAATGCAAGATTTTGGACCCGAAAACATCAAGTTCGCTCGAGAATTCCCAGCTCACTGGTCAAGTTCGACCGAACTTGCACCCATATGAGTCAAGTTCGACCGAACTTGGGTCAAAATCTCCAAGTTTCTTACAAGTTCGCTCGAACTTGTCTAATTTCTTAGGAAATTAAACAAGTTCGCCCGAACTTGTCGATTCAATAAGGAATTCTTACAAGTTCGCTCGAACTTGACAAGTTTCTCAAAGAAACTCATCAAGTTTGACCGAACTTGACTCTCAACTCACCAAAGCATGGCAAGTTCGCTCGAACTTGTGTGTCTGCACACAAGTTCGCCCAAACTTGGCTTCTGCCCTACCAAGACTTAACCATTTCAGCTTATCGGAGACTGATGCACTTCCGTTCGCGTATGCAGGCTGATCCGCGCTCTTCTCGACACTCCTCAGAATCTCTAAGCTAACTAAACACACCCACAGCGAGTATACTTGACCCATTTTCGCTTTAAACGCACTTTTGGGTGTTACGTACGTTCCTATATCAAAATCACTTCACAAATCAAACTGTTTATCACACGCGAATAATCTGATTGTATATGCTCGAAATGTGATACTAGAAACATGTGACTGTGACTTATTTTAGTTAAATTGCCTCCTTAGCTAGTATGGTACTATCGTGTGGCTTACACCCGACGGGGTCTAGTTAGGATGGACGCGCAAGCCTTCTCCCGGTAGTTAGCATGAGAAATGAGCCTATGTTATGTTAAGTGTTTTGGTGTATAAATATATGTAATTAGATTGTTTCGCAAACGCTTTCTCGACTATGCTAGTATTATTCAAACTCGTATGCTCACCTTTACTTAGTTGTATTGACCTGTATTTTAACTTATGTAACAGGTTGAGGATTTATAGCTTGGATGCCTTGGATGTTGCATGCGTAGTTTAGTTTGTTTTATTTAGATTGTTTTAGAACGTTTGTAATAAAATCTAGGGGAGATCGAATTGGATTGTGTTTAAGAGATTTTGTTGGTATGTAATGGTTATTTTGAAGGTTTACGAGTTTGATAGTATGGGATATTAAACGTTGATTTTCATCTTTGAAATGGCTGTTATGGGAATTCTCTTGATCAATCTGATTCACCTAGTGCCACTACCCCGATGATTCAGCCATCGGTTGGGGTGTGACACGTGTTATCATGAGATCACTACATTTCATTGATGTGAGCATGCTATCACCGTGATCTTTCTTGGTCATCCCAGATGCTGCCAGGTGGCATTTGGTTATAACCGAAAGATGCTTGCATGATTGGGTATTAGTGGCTTCTAGAAGATCTCAAGGTGTAAACCATTTGTTGCTCGCCACGTGTGCATTCTGTTACAACAGAAAAGGATTCCCTTTGCCTCTGCAGCAACTCAAGGATTTTTGCTAAGGGAAAGTTTCTCAGGATTAAACTGTTTCCTTGCGCGAGTGGCGCAAGGTAGTTAACTGATCCTCTTTCCTTTCTCAACAGATTAGCGCAACGCTTACTGAGCTCTTGCTTTGGTATAAACGTCCGTCCAAGGTTTATAGTGAAAAGTTATCCAAGGAAATTAATCAAGGTTAACTTTGAACCTTGCGCGAGCCCACGCAAGGTAGTTAAATGATACTTTCCCTTTTTGGATACCCGGCACAGAGTCTAGTGAGTCTTTCTTTAGCAGAGAAGTCTGCGCAAGGTCTCATTGGTAGTTAATAGTGGGTATGGTTTCCTAGCTTGGCGCAAGGTTTTTGGGACCATACCCCTTCAAGTCCCCCCAGTCCAGTGTTGCTCCTATGTAAAAGTAAAGAGTAGGTGGAGCACTGGACTTAAGATAAGTATGCTGCGCTGAATGAGTGTTTGTTCTTTAGTGTTTTTCGATCGCTGGTGACGTGTCATATGTGAATTTAAAGACTCTTTGAATTTCAAATATGTTTGGACACGTGTCGCTTATCTAGATAATGTAGTTGGTGAACACACATGTTTCTGAGACGTGGTGATACTGTTGACAGGCTGTCAACAGTACGTGTCTTACTGCATTAATGATAATTCGGCGACACTCGCGCGCGTGGGGGTAAATAATGTTCCCCACTCACCCTTTCAGTTACCTGGGAAGGAGTGATGGTCGCAAAAGTCGTTGTTGTCCTGTCGAGCATTAATTGTGATTGGTATATAAAGGGAAATGACTCTCCATTTGTCTCTTCACCAGATGATACTCTAGAGAGAGAAAAAACATATATACTTCATATTTTCCGACGACTGTGAAACTCCGATCATTTCTTCTTTTCTGAAAATATCCCTTTCTTCAAGAGTTCTTTCTGCAAGGTTTTTATGGCGACTGGATCTAGTTCGGGGAGTCGAGGCATCCCGGGGACGTCTATACTTCCACCATTAAAGTGGGGGAAAGAAAACTTCGATGCCCTGATTGATAATTTTCTATTTGCCAAGTCCTGGGAGCTTTTTACCATAAGGAGGGTGCTATGGCGGCAGATGCTCCGGCCGGCTACATTACTCTATTCTACGGTTACTTTGCCGAGGGCAATTTTAGACTTCCAGTGACCCACTTCATGCTTGAGATTCTTGATTTCTATAAATTCCATATTTCTCAACTGAACCCGATGGGGATGGTGAGGATCCGGACTTCGAGTTTGTTTGCCAGTCGTTGCAGATCATACCAACGGTGGAGAAGTTTCGGGTCTTCTATCAGTTGCACTGCTCTCTGGGATTCTACTCATTCCAACAATGTGTGCAAGCAAAATGGTTGTTGTCAGTGCCACCCAAATCTTACCACGACTGGAAACAGAAGTTTTTTTATGTGAAAGCGGCGGTTGTCCCGATGGTGATGACGTTTAGGGCCGGGAGGAGATAGAGTTGGAGACGTTGGCCATTCCGACCAACGAAGTGTGGTACCATAATATAAAAGATGTGCCCAATATTATCTTGCCAGAGAGGGCATTAATTGCTGCTGAGATGAGTACTTTGTGGAAGAAGGAACGTCGAGAGAAGCCGGTTTACACCAAAGATGGAGTTGGTAAGTAACTTCCTGATTTTCTAGAACTGTCCTTCATAAATGTTGCAAATTGATGTAGTTTTAATGTTGTGCTTTGCGAAGCAGTTGCGCCATTGTACTTGGTGTCTTTCAAGAGAGAAAATGGGAAGATGGCTGATGTGCCTCTTGCGGAGAATGAAGAACCGTGGTTTGATCAGATCTTAGGAAATTTTGAAATCCCTAAGAAAGTAGATCTAAACGCGCAGCCCTCTGCTACTACTGGTAAGTCATATACTGCGAAGCCTGAGTTGTTATTGAAATATTACATGTAGATACCAACTCTAAGTAATATTGCAATGTAACTTATGGCGCAACATTTTTCCTTTATTATTGATCATGTAGGTGATTTGCTAAACTTGGGCGTAGGCCCTGAATCAAAGAAGAAAAAGAATCCAATTGCTACTGCTGCTGCTGCGCCTCCTTCCTCCAAACTAGATCAAAAAACTAAGCCATCTGTTGCTGTAAAAGCTGAGGGCAAGAAAGGTACGCGTCTCGTTTCTGATTCTTGGTGTGATTACGTGGTGGTGTCGGACTCATTAGAAGGTCTTGCGCCTGTAGGTTTGAAGAAACCAAAACCGGAGCCCATTGACACATCATCTATTCCTGCCTCAAACCCAGATGATCCCTTGGAGATCCCTTCAAGCCCTGAAGAGGCGTTGAAGCGCGCCTCGAAGAAGAGGAAGGAGTCTGAGACTGTACCGCCCTCGCCGCCGAAGAAGATTGCGCAGCCGTGCATCGGCAAAAAGAGCAATCTAGATGCCCTTGCAAAAAAGTTTTCTCCAGGTTTGTCCATGTCTTGAACATATTACTGTAATAGTTACGTTAATGCCTCATGCTTGACAATTGTGTTTGCTCTTTGCAGAGAAATTTGTAAAGGCTGCGCCGCTTACATCATCTTTTATATTCTCCGCGCAAGCCTGATAATACTAAAGGGGGAGATGTGGACCTTAGCGCGCCTATTTTTGATGCGGACCCGTTATTCTGGAAAATCCTAAAAGAGTGGCTCCAGAAGAAGAGCCCAAACAATTTGTTGCTGAGAATCCTGCTGGCGAGCAGGGTAAAGATACTGCTTCAGGTGTTGCTGCGGGAGGGTCTGGAGTTGCGGAGAAAGATAAACCATCCACACCCATTGCTGATCCTTCAACGTCTATTTCTAAAGGTGCTGGCCCTTCCACCAGAGGGAATATTTTATGCCAACTTTTGATGATCCAGAGGAGGAGTCACCGATTCGCCCCGAGGAGACCCCTGGGGATTATTATTATCGCTCATATTCTGAGAAACGGGCCCTGAGATTCATCAGCCTATGTGGAAGGTCAAACAGGGCGATGTGTTTACTGATTGGCACGCATGAAGAGAGTGGTACATGTGACATCCGAGACATTTCAATCATTTTAAAAATTCAAAACGAGGTTATATTCAAAAACAATTTCACAAATTCAGACCTTGTTTGATTTCAAACCCTTAAGCCTCTTATAGAAGCGAAATCGCGAGCTATGACGTAAACGTAACCCGTTTAACGCAACATACACTTTGGAATAATGACACAAGCTAAACATACCATAAATATCCTGTACATAACTTAGAAATAAGTTTTGAAGGGTCCGGTATGGCAAAAACAAGTTTATTCAAGCTCAGGGGCTGTTTTGCAAATTCTGCGAAACTATGCCGACTCGCGTATTTCTTAATCCGAAACATGTACGCACATCTAAATTTTTTTATCATTAAAATCTTGTATTTTAGTGGTTTTAATGCAAAAATACCATTCGTTACGCATTTACGGTCATTTGCGTGTTCGTTACGATTTTCGTCATAATTAACCGAAAACCGCAACCGTACGACCGAACGAGCCGGCATCGGTGACATCTCAGGGCATACTTCAAGTTCCATATGCCTTATCATCCTTGTGAAGCTTGAAAATGAGGTTAACGGGTGTTAGAAGTGCCAAAATGCGACAAAACAAAGTTAGAGGTTTTTGTCTTACGTCATTCGAAAACTTCGCGTGTCCTAAACTTTTATAAATCTTAAGACGTTATATGTCGTCAAGCATCTCATATAAATATTATTTGTGAAATTTTATACTAATCAATGGGTAATATTATTTATTTGTTAAATAAATTTAAAAAAAAACTCACAAGCTCACACCAAACTTTTATAAAATATAAAAAGGTTTATATAAAAAGAATGGGTTTTTATATATAAAAAGAGATGAATCTTTCATGCACACCTTTTGTTATACCCCTTGTTTTGAAGACATGGTTATAAAAACCACCCAACACTTGTCCTCCATGCATTTTCATTCTTACACTTGTCTTGCCCATGTTGACACCTATACCTCTTTAATCTCCTATAAATACCAACCTTCTCTTCGCCATTTTTTTCACACCAAAACTCACTTAGAACTCTCAAAAATCCCTACACTTTTTCTTTCCCCTTGCCTTCTTGGATTGAAGAATTTTTGCTTCCAAGTAAGTTCATCAAAAACCGATCTTTGTTTATATTTCGGTCTTCATACAAACATTCACTATTCTTGCACTATTATGCTTTGATTTTCACTCTATCCTAATGTATATTAATCTACATACTATATCATCTATGATCTAAGACCATGTTTTATATTTTATTTACGCATAAAAACCTTTAAAATGACCAACGGGAACACATAAGTGTTCTTCCTGTTTTGGACAGATTCTGTGTTGTGACTTTGGACAACCATAACTTGGTCAAAACTTGTCCAAATAATGTAAAATCTTACTTTACTATTAAATACATGGGAATACGGTTTTAACAATATATGGCACGCTTAAAAACACTTCCGTTTGGACCCCCAACCATCCAAAACCAAACTGTTGCGCAAAGCTGAATAAGATGTAAAGATCCACGGTTTTGACCATTTTCCAGGTTCCAAACAGAAAAACCTTCTAAATGAAAGTTGTAAAACACATTCTAATTTAGTGACTGGAAATTTTCATAATTTTTCAACATTGTTTACTATTTCTAAAACGTAAAACAAAAACAACGCAGAAAGCTGTCAACTTTTATACTTTTCCCAAAACTAATCGATTTACTTTTAATCAAGGGTTCTTGTAACCAATATCATCTACAACCATCATGATAACATATTCATAGCCCTAATTAACCATCTGAACCCATAGTTACATTTATGACCCGTTAAAGTGGCGTAAACCACTTTAGCGAGCCGTAACAAATCAAAACACTTTGAAATGCTTCCAAATCAGAATATTTGATATTATGAACCATATTATAAAAGATCCAACTCTTGTTTGGTTTGTATACCTCATTCTATCCAATTTCTCATTTTCAAGTTCGATACACTAACATGTAGTTATTTGTTACACTAGGAAGCACTTCAACACTTGAACTTGATCCTTTGAGCTTTAACACTTGAACTCTTGATCCTTTGATCTTTGTTATATAATTTGAACAAGATCTATACGCAACCCCAGGCGAGTACTTAGCTCCCCTCTTTTACGTTTTTCAAATGTTTTTGGGGTGATTCATATGTGTAATCAATATTTCTACAATGTATGGCAATTATGTGCTACTAAGTGTATTTTTGTGTATTATTCCTTTTATGCAAGACATGACAATTGGGGACACAATTCAAATCCTTATAGTATTTATCTATCTTTATAGTTAGATCTTTGTAGGATATTTAAAGTTCTAAATGGTAGCCCTTGTATGGACTCTTTGTGTACTTTAATGCGTATGTGACAAACAATATACAAGACAATGTGACAAGATTGAATCCTTAAAGTATCTATCTATCTTTATAGTTAGATCTTTGTAGGATGTTTAAAGTACTAAATGGTAGCCCTTGTATGGACTCTTTGTGTACTTTAATGCGTATGTGACAAGACAATATGACAAGACAATGTGACAAGATTGAATCCTTAAAGTATCTATCTATCTTTATAGTTAGATCTTTGTAGGAGGTTTAAAGGACTAAGTGGTAGCCCTTATGTGGACTCTTTGTGTACTTTAATGCGTATGTGACAAGACAATATGACAAGACAGTGTGACAAGATTAAATCCTTAAAGTATCTATCTATCTTTATAGTTAGATCTTTGTAGGATGTTTAAAGTACTAAATGGTAGCCCTTGTATGGACTCTTGTGTGTACTTTAATGCGTATGTGACAATACAATGTGACAAGACGATGATTATGTGTTTATGTGGTTAGTTGTGATTTAGATAAGGAAACGAGTGTAATACCATAAGAACATGGTGGATACACCGCTGGTACTTCCTATATATAAGTGTTCTTATTGTACTACCCTTGTAGCGTTATCCAAATCACTTTAGGATTTTGTGTACACTTGTTTCAAGTTCAATACCCAAATCCTTGTGGAATCTTATCATATTTTTATATGTTAGATTCTAAAAAGGATATCCAAAGTATTATTAGAAATCATTGATTTGATTTCTAATATTACTCACACGAGTTATGATAAATTTCAATATTTTTGTTATTAATCCATGATTGGATTTCTAATAACATACTCACAAATTTTATGACCAAATTCAATGTTATTACAAAGATCAAAGTACAAATTTCAATGACATAAAAATTACTTGGTAATAATCCTATTGCCATATACAAAACTCTTTTTCTCACAAGTTTCATAATCAAGTTAATGTATTGCAAAACTAAATCTTTTGCCATCCTTGGCTTCAAAGAATTCGTTTTCAATTGACAACTCTCGTAGTTGTCAAAGTATTGCAACACTAAAACATTTTGCCATTTACTTGGCAAACAAAACTCTGTACTCGCCAACATTGTTTGTTAACGTCTCTTTTTCACATATGTTTCAGGTTGATAATCATTCAAGTATGCTACACATTGACTTCCTTAATCAAAAGACAATTTGTTGTATTGTTTGTACTGTAAAGCAATGTTAATAATAATGAAACAAATTTTAGTATCGGTTGTGGCTGAGCAATTTGTAACGTGACTCCCCGATATTTCCGCCGCGTGTTGTTGTATTACGCTATTGGGGTGTTACAGTACAAGGGCATCTTCCCTCCGGCGGAGGTGAAGCGCCAAGAAGAGAAAAACCATGATGTCATTTATCAAACATTTTTACAAGAGTCTGCCCTTGCCTCTTCCACGATGAACAAAATTTCGCGCGAATGGCGCAGCATGAACAAAGAGTGGGATGAGGTTGAGATTAATAAGGCGAAGGCCAAATTTGAAAGGGAGAAGACGCTAAAGATGATCGTGGATTTTGAGGCTGAGAAAGCCAAGTTTGATGAGGAGAAGAAGACCGAGAGTGGTATGCGCTTGCATGGAAGCGTAAGTATGATACTGCTGCAGCGCAACATGCTGACGATCGTAAGCGCTTTGTGGAGGCTTGTGATCGGGATAATAATGAAAAATTTTATCTACGAAACGAAATTGAGAAGCTCAAGAAAGAGAAAGATGATGCGGTTGCTGCGGCGGCAGAGGCTCGTTCACACAGAGAGAGGAGTGAGCAGAATGAGGTAGCGACCAAAATGACTCTCCTCCTTAAGAATAAAGAGATTGATGATCTAACCTCTATGTTATTTGATCAGGCGCGACTGCATGATGAGGTTGATTCCTTGAAAAAGGATATTAACCTTCATCGAACTGAGAAGGCCGAGTTGACCCACCGTTTGACTGAAGGCGAGCAGAAAATTAATGATACGGAGGTTGCTCGCGCCACAGCAGAGAGCCTGACAGAGTCTTTGATGAACCAACTTACCTGGCTGCGCGAGTATGGGATTGTGGAGGTATTATCCTTATCTTGAAATATATATATGTTCCTAAATTATCGTATGTTATACTGATGCACTTGTTTACAGATTGCCAACTCCATCTTAAACTCTACAGAGTTGGATGAGAGGGTGGCAGAGCTGATGGTGGCGGCGCGTAATGATGGGCATGCCGAGGGCTACAAGGAATGTACGTTGCATGTGGCCCATGCTTTGAAAACTGAATAGGAAACAAGCCGTGCTGCCACCCATGGAACTGATACTTCTGCCATTTATACAGCTGCAAAGGAAAAATATGATCATTTGGAAATCCCCATCATGGACCTTGTTGATGCGTCTCTGCAGCATGACAATTTTGTGGATAGACTAAAAGAAATCTTCGTAGTGGCAGAGAAACAAAAAGGCACAAAGGATGCGGGAAAAGAAAGCTAGATTGCTTTTAATTCTCTAGATGCTTGTATTTTTCCTTTTGAAGTAACGTTGCGCAGATACGCAAGTACTTTTTCATGTGAATATAATATATTTAGTTTACAATATTTGCATGTGATCAATTGCTTGGTTAGGATAGACAAAAGCACAATCAATCTCATGTGTGAGCGTAAGTATCTTTTAGCTTGCGGCTCATGAGTATGTGTTTTTGTGTATCCAAAGCAATTACATGCATTTGTAATAAATATATAAAAGAACGTAAGTAGCAACAGGAAGTACTTTATTTATTGATTGAGCATAAAGCTGCAAACTACCACTAAGATTACAATCAAGAAATAATGTAAACAGGATTGTAGAAAGCGCAAGGCTTATAAGCTCTGGATTACATGTAACAACGACGTAGTTGTTGCGCGTTCCAAGTCCTAGGAACTGTTGTAACGTCTAGACGTTTAAGTGTGTACGCGCCTTTTCCAAGAACTTCATGAATTACGTATAGCCCTTCACATTTTGGTGCCAGTTTCCCTGGCTTTTCGATGTTTGATGCTTCATTGTCGCGAAGTACAAAATCACCGGGTAAGAACGTGCACACGCGTACCCATTTGTTGTAGTATTTCTCCATTTGAGATTTGTACTTTGCTTTGCGTATTGGTGCATTTTCGCGCCTTTCTTCAACTAAGTCGAGATCAAGTCGGCGCTGCTTTCGTTATTCTGTTTTTCACGAGCAATCATTCTGGGAGATGGAAGACCTATTTCCGCAGGTATCACAGCTTCTTTTCCGTAAACAAGACTAAATGGCGTTTCGCCAGTGCTTGTTTTTGGCATAGTACGGTGCGCCCATAATATACTTGGCAATTCATCAACCCAGCCGTCTCGTCCCGTACCTAGGCGTGCTTTTATGCCTTCCACAGTTGATTTTTATGCTTTCTACCTGACCGTTTGCCTGCGGGTGAGCAACAGAGGCAAAAACATGCTCAATTTTCATTTCCTGCATCCAAGCTTGCAGATCTACAGCTGTGAGATTGGGACCATTGTCGGTGACGATTCGTAATGGTAAGCCGAAACGGTAGATACTTTGTTCCCATATAAATTTACGAACTACCATTGCTGTGGTAGATGCTATGGCTTAGCCTCCACCCATTTGGGAAAATAGTCGACCGCGACAATAACGAATTTGACTGCGCCGGCGCATCAGCAAATGGTCCAATAAGATCAATCCCCCACTGTTGGAAAGGCCACGCAGTGGTTATTGGAACAAGGGGATTCTTTGGGTGTAATGTCTTCGGAGCATGTCTCTGGCAAGACATGCATTTGCGCAGAATTTCAACTACATCAACATACATCCCAGGCCAGTAATAGCCTGTACTTATAATCTTAGCAACCACCATGCGTGGTCCGGAATGGATACCACACAACCCCTCATGTATTTCCTGTACTAAGTATTGTGCATCATGTTTGCTCACACAACGAAGTAAAGGTCCTGAATACGACTTCCGATATAAGATACCATCTGCCATTTCATAATTAATGGCTTTGCATCGTATCTTTCTTGCTTGAGCTTTGTCTGTTGGAAGTGTCCCATGTAACAGGTACATAATAATTAGAGACATCCAAGATGGATCTCCGATTTCAACCATGCTTACTTGTTTGAGTGGTACCGATGGGTTGCTTAAAACTTCGATGCGAACCTCTCTTGCCAAGTGCTGAAAACTTGTCGCAGCCAATTTTCTCAAGGCATCAGCATGTTTATTTTCACTTTGATTCACGTGAACAACTTTGAATTGCTTAAACTGAGCGATGAGTGCTTTCGCTTGTTCTAGATAGAGGGCCATAACGTCGCCCTTTGCATCGTAAGAACCAGTAATTTGTTCAGCAACCAGCTTAGAGTCAACATGAGCAGTTAAGTTGGATGCACCCATTTTAATAGCCAAGCGTAAGCCTGCTAAGAAAGCTTCATATTCTGCTTCATTATTGGTACTCTTAAACTCAAGCCGAATTGCATAAGTGAATTCTTCGCCATCTGGACTTATCAATCGTAAACCTGCTCCTGCCCCATCGTTGTTTAATGCGCCGTCAGTGTAACAAAATCCATGCTCTGTCATCAACGATGGGTACTGGATTTTGAATTGCTTCGCACTCTTCAACTTTATCTGCTGGAATTTCAGCAACAAAGTCGACTAATACTTGACCTTTGATGGCTGGTATGGGCTTGTAACAAATGTTGTATGCTCCCAATTCAATTGCCCACTTCACGAGGCGCCCAGAGATGTCTGGTTTAGATAAAACTTGACCAATATGATAATTAGTCAGGACCGTAATGACATGCCCTGAAAATATCGTCTCAGCCTGCGCGAGGCGTGAACAAGAGCCAGCACTATGTATATAGTAGCTCCCGCATTGCGAAGGCCAAAGGGAATTTTTGTGTAACAAAAAATACCTTTCTCCGTGCGAAAAGCTGTCTTGTCTTCATCCTTTTTTTTCATCAGCACTTGGTGATACCCTTTGTAACAATCTAGGAAACATTTCCAATGGCAAGAAGCTAATGAATCAACTTTCTTGTCAATCTCAGGAAGAGAATAACAATCTTTGGGACAAGCTTTGTTTAAATCTTTGAAATCCACACACATGCGCCAGCCACCATTGTGTTTTTTTACCATTACTGGGTTTGCGACCCAGGTTTGATAGTTGACTTCGCGCAAGATACCAGCTTTCAATAGCTCTGCTACTTGCTCATTCATTGCTTCTGTCTTTTCCGATCCGAGGCTGCGCTTTTTCTGTACTACTGGTTGCGCTGATGGAAAAAAATGTTTAAGCAATGCTCTGCTACTTTGCGCGGAACCCCTATCATATCTGCAGGTGTCCATGCGAAGATATTCATATTTCTGAACAACAAGGTTTTGAGTTTTGCGCGAATTGCCATAGAAATTGTAGGACCAAGGATAATTGGTTGCTCTGGATACTTATTGTTCAGCACCCAGTTTTCAGGTTCATTTGGCGATGCTGGTTTAGCAGCCTTACAACTGGTTCTTCAATAGACATAATCTCTTTCCGAGCAAAAATGATAGCTACTCCAGTTGGCGTTGGGAAACCACATACAGCGTGAGGCGCAGACGTGATCATGCTGAAATCTCATTGCGCTCGTCGCCCTAATAAAACATCGTGACGGGGTGCTGCTGGCATTACCATGAAGTTCACTTAAATGGTGCGCGAGTGTTTACCGTCTGAAAGAATCACGGGGAAAACTATCTGTCCAAGGGGGAAAACACCCTCGTTGCAGAATCCAGTTAACGGGAAGTCAACTGGTTCTAGGCGTGCCTTATCTTCTGGATCTAACTGTTTGAAACATTGTTCGTATATGATATCCATAGAACTTCCCGGATCTATGAACATATAGTCAGTTCGATAATGGCCAAAGATGCATGTGATTACCACTGGTGTTTCTTCCTGAGGTCCGCCGGGAACCACAGGAAATATCACTTGCTGCTCGTGCCATTTCTCCCCTCAGAGCCTTTGAAAACTGCGTTTACGCGACGAGCTTCCTTGAATCATGGCAACTTGTTTCATTTCCTTATTGCTTGGACCTTCATCGCCGCGCGTGAGTTGCCTAACTTCAAACTAATTGCACTAACTGTGTCAACTTACCACTCTTCAAAGCTTTTTCAATTTCAGTGCGTAGGCTGATGCAATTGTCAGTTGTATGCCTTGTATCTTTGTGAAAATCACAAAAGAGATTTGGGTCTTGACCCTTCTTGTTTTTCATGGGCTAAGGTTGTTTAAATTGATAATTTTTGGTGCTTAAGACTTCCGCAGGAGATTTGGTGAGAGGAGTCCACTGTCGCTCTCTATTCTCGTTCTTGATGGCTTTCTTAGTTGCTATCTTGTTAATCGTTGGGCGAGCATCCATTGGAGAGTATGGTGAATAAGAACTCTGGTTCGAGTCTTTCCAACCCTTCTTAAACCTCCAACCTCCTTTGCTCAGATCCTCAGGACGATGCTGAGGTAGAGGAGGTCTGTTTGCATTGAGGTTTCGCTCGGTTTGTGCATAAACCTTGGCTGCTACCATGAGCTTATCCCAGCTTTTTGGGCAAACCGGTAGTACCAGAAAGCACTTTAATCATTTCGTCACATCTTACCGCGTACTTGAACTGTGCACGGATAAGATCTTCATGCGCGTCACCGATTTCTAAAACCTCCTTGTTATATCGCGTAATCAAATCTTCCAAACTCTCGTTGTCTCTTCGCCAGATGTTCATCACATCCGACGAATCTCTAACATAACGACGCTGCTGACTGAAATGAATAAGGAATTTTTCCTTAAGATCATTCCATGAAGAGAGTTTATCTGTTGGCAAGTTATCAAATAAGAGTCGCGCAAACCCGGTTAACATTTGAACAAACAGATGGCACCACATAGGTAGAGTCCATCCTCCAATAAGTCCTGTGCCGGTGAATAGACACATGTGATCGTCTGGATCTGACAATCCATTAAACTTACCAACTTTTGATGGTAATTTTGCTCGTTCTAGCGGGGCTAGAGTGATTTCCTTCACAAATTTTGATTGTTCTGCAGCTTCAGCAGGTCGGTAAATCAAGTTATAATCATGTTCCGCCTCAGGACTGTACACTGCTCGGATCCTAGGCTTATAACTAGCATGATCTGCAGATAGACGATTAAAAACACTTGCACTATATCCTTCTTCATAGGTCTTATCATACTCGTCGTGTTTGGTGTCCCGCTTCTGCGATGATCGCGGGCCCAAACGTGAGTGAACTGATGGCGGCGTTGAAGGTTTTCTTCCTACTTCCTGCTACCAGAATGAACGTAATCATTCCTGGTTTTAGAATACATTTTAGTTCCATCCACAGATACATGCGAAGGCGCACGAACTTGGTTCTGAGTTCCGTAACTCAACGCTTGAGGCGCCGGCGAAGCACGGGCCTGAGGTGCACCAACCGGAGCTTGAAAAGCGGGAGTTCCGGTTTGAGCACACAACTGAGCATACATGGCGTTCAAAGCAGTTTGAGATTTAATCAACCATGATATTCTCCAGGTGGGAGAATCGATGCTGCGTCAACGTGAGGAGCCGCCGGTGTTACTGGAATGCTCGCATGATCTGGATCATACGGAATATCAGCTTCACCGGACGAATCTTCAACAATCTGTCCGTCGACCTGAGGAGCGCCGGTGACAAGACGAATCTCTGATCGAGGACCTGGAAATGACGATCCATCAGCCATGAAGCTGTAGATCTAGGTGAAACGAAACGAAAGATGAGAGAAGAAAAGAAAGTCGGTGGGCGCCAATGAAGAAACGTAGATCTAACAGATCGGAATCTCGTTAGATCTAGGGTTTGGTTCCTTTCATAAAGAGGTTAATCCTTCGTTTGGTTTCGTGATGATGATGGTTGCAACTATACTCCGACTGATCCTGCAAAACAAAACACTGTCAGCCTCGCCACGGGGAGAAGGGGGTTCTCTCCGTGACCACCCTCCGGCGTGAGAATAAGTACAGGTAGTCGGAAGTAAAGTGAAGTAAGAGAGAGAGTAGTTGAGAGTGAATACTTTCTACTTGAAGTCCAAGTTACTTATTTATAGCCGGGGTTTTCGCGCCAATATGAGAGATGGTAACCTAACGGAATCTTTTGCTACTCCTTAAGTTATGGTTATCCGTTAGTGCGCACAGATTGTGAGCCCATCTACGGTTAATAGGATGCCACGTGTTGTCATGAGATCACTACATTTCATTGATGTGAGCATGCTATCACCGTGATCTTTCTTGGTCATCTCAGATGCTGCCACGTGCCATTTGGTTATAACCGAAAGATGCTTGCACGATTGGGTATTAGTGGCTTCTAGAAGATCTCACAGCTGTAAACCATCTGTTGCTCGCCACGTGTGCATTCTGTTACAACAGAAAAGATTCCCTTTGCCTCTGCACCAACTCAAGGATTTTTGCTAAGTGAAAGTTTCTCGGGATTTAACTATTTCCTTGCGCGAGCGGCGCAAGGTAGTTAACTGATCCTCTTTCCTTTCTCAGCTATTTAGCGCAACGTTTATTGAGCTCTTGCTTTGGTATAAACGTCCGCGCAAAGTTTATAAGTGAAAAGTTATCCAAGGAAATTAATCAAGGTTAACTTTGAACCTTGTGCGAGCCCGCGCAAGTAGTAAAATGATACTTTCCCTTTTTGGATACCTGGCGCATGAGTCTATTGAGTCTTTCTTTAGCAGAGAAGTCTGCGCAAGGTCTCCTTGGTAGTTAATAATGGGTATGGTTTCCTTGCTTGGCGCAAGGTTTTTGGGACCATACCCCTTCATTGATGACTTCTTGCTGAATTGGATTAGGATCGTACTTTTAGAAACGCATTGTAATAAAATCTAGGGGAGATCGAACTTGAATTATTTTATGAGATTACTTGGTATTTTGTAACTTATTTAAGGATTATATGTTGATAGTATGGGATATTGACGTTTAAATATTCCCGCTTAAATAGTGTTATGGAATTTCTCATGAGACAATCTGGTTCGCCTAGTGCCGCAACCCCGATGTTTCCGCCATCGGTTGGGATGTGACAGATTGGTATCAGAGCTATAACCAAGGTGGACACATTATCATCAAGTTCTTGGCTTGACATCACTTGTGAGCTTAAAGCTCTATGAAAACAGAATATTTGTGAGGATTAATCCTCTAGTTTGAATGTCTCAACCTTATTTTTAAGCCTAACCAACCACAAATAGTGTTGTTAGCATTCGGACATAGGTTTGAGATGAGTTAGACTCAAGTTTTAAATAGATTAAACAAGTTTTGAAAGAGTTTTGTTTAAACAGAAAGTTTCTTGCACTTCAACCTTAAATATGAAGGAGATCCATATTGGTTTTCCATGGAAAAACCTAAGGAAACAAGCCTAGAGGTGTCCCAAGTGCTAAGAAGGAAGAAAGAATGAGAAAAGAGAGGTAGAAGTGAGATAGAACTCACTTTGAAGGCCTTGAAGATTCTGCTCAAATTCTGATATTAGTAGTAGATTTTAGTGAGATGAGAGAGAGTTTAGAGTGTTTGTAAAGTGGAGGAAGTGTGGAAGTAGTGTGGGTTTTATAGTTGAGGATTAGGGTTAGTTAGGTGGTGATTAAATGCAAGAAACAGAATCCTTATGACTTAAAATTGACCAACCCATGAGCTGAATAACTTTCTGCAGATTTAGGGGGACTGGCGGGGAGCGAGAAGAAAAGGGGCACACGCTCGCGGCCTGCGAGAGGGTAAATTTCCCCAAACTTTGTTAATTTTTGTCATTTTTAGTCGCTGAAGTTTATATTTGATGGTTTGAGGGTGTTTTAAGCATAAAATGTGCATTTTAAGTATATGAAGCATATCATAACGTATGTGTATGTACCAAATGATCGCGATCGAGTATAAATGTCACGTATAATGTATGTATAATGTATCAACGTCGGTATTAACAAGTATGTCACATCTTTGAGTATATGTATTATGTATAAGTATGTATGAACAAGTATGATTGTGTATAACAAGTATAAAGATAAACATGTATTTTCCATTATGATTTAAGTCTCGATTACAACGATTACAACGAAATGAAGGATACGAATACAAGGATTTCCAAAAATAGAATTACAACATGAGCTTGCTATATATATAAAGTATGGAAACGCGAGGTGTTACATCCCTACCCTACGGTAGAGGTGCACACACTGGGTTTTCTCAATACCCGGTTCCGGTTATAGAATCGGTTCCAGGTGTGGTCGGGTATCACTTATACTGGGTATTGAAAGAATCAGTTCCGGTTCCTAGCATAAAAACCGGGTTTTTTCAATACCCGGTTCCGGTTATGAAACCGGTTCAGGGTATTGTCGGTTATTACCTATACCGGGTGTTGAAAGAACCGGTTCTTGTTCCTAACATAAAAAACCGTACCAAGTATGCCCGGTTTCGAGTCGAGTATGGAACTGGTTCTTCAAAAAACCATCAAAAACCGGGTATTAAAAAATTGGGTATTTCGCGTATTGAAAAAAACCTGGTACAAGTAGTGAAAAACGGTTTCGGGGTAGGCTCAACTTAAAGTGTTGTACCAATTTCCACCACCGTTACATGTCCATACAACACTGTTCTTGATAGATAATGCACTTATACACCACTCTATTACACTTATTTCCAATGTTTTTAGACCCGGACCGGGCCAGCCGGTCGGACCAGTCGGGCCAGGATCCAGAAACTAGACCAGGCCGGTTCAGTATGTTAGCCCGTTTCAACATCGACCTGATTCAATAGCAATATAGCATATCATACTTTTGCATGTAAAACTCAAAGGGGACTTTTAACAAAAAACAACAAGAATAATTCAAGAAACAAATAAATTAAGTTAACCTCTAATTTGAGATTAAATCTGATGAACTTCTGCACATATTCAATCACATCTTTCCTCTTCTCTTCAGAATCTAAAGTCGGGTATATGCAATTCAACACCTCTCGGGCCGGGTCTTCAGCTAAGACCCAAGTCTCAGCCCAAATAAATTCGGATCTGGGTTACACAATGGAGCAGCAAAAGACGGCATGAACGGGCGATCCTCTTCCATACCAAGATTGCCCATCAATCCCAAACCATCAAAATAAAACAAAAGGAAACCCAAATCGTATATATTTAGTAACGCAAAACCCTTTAAAGAATCAGTCAAAATCCCCAAAATTCATACGAATTAGGTCTTGTAAGGTGATATAGAGCGCATGATTATATAACTGAAGCTGAAAGTGAAGTGGGTGTTAGTGAAACTGGGGAAAATGTTTGTAGGCTTTATGGAGTTTGAATACATAGAGAATTGTGCTTATCTATTGAGACAGTTACCTGCTAGACCTATTGTTGTTCTTCGTCGGTTTCTTTGACACAGGTGTGTATAGAGATATACTTGTATGTATGTATGGGTTTTAGTTATGTGTAATCGTGGGTGTGTATCGGTGGTTGGATGGTGAAGACGGCTGTGCTGGCAGCAGCATATGGTGATGGTGAAGACGGTGGTGGCGACGGCATATGGTGGTGTTGGTGAAGACAGTGGTGGTGGTGGCAACATATGGTGGTGGTGAAGACGGTGGTGCTGGCGGCATATGCTGGTGGTAGGTGAAGGGGGATAGAGGGGGAGGGAGACTGGTAAATATATGTATTGTTTGTTATACACACACATATATATATATATAATTTTTCTTGAAATATTTTTTAAAGAATAAATTATAAGTTTTGTACTTTAAATAAATGAGTGAGTAAAAAGACTAAATTACCCATGTGTAACAAGATTTAACATAAAATTTTAACTGGGTTAGACACAAAGGACATAACATGCAACAAAATTCCCTATAAAGGGCAAAATTTGTCAAAAATCTTTGAAAATGACACCTCCTGAAAAGGATTATATAGATAAAGGAAAAAGCTTGTATTTTTTTTCCAAGAATAAAAGTAAGATGTTGGTTCTGGAAAATATAATTAGGTTCAGATTTTGTTTAAAAAATGTAGTGAAAAATCTATCATGTAAAATATTTTTTGAGTTATACACACACACACATGATGTCATCCGGTTCTTAAATTCGGTTCGACCGGTCAGACCAATGAACCTTTAAAGCGTCCGGTTCAATACCCGGTCCGGTTTTAAAATCATTGCTTATTTGTCTTTTGGTGTCTTAAGATCTAGCAATTCATAGCCAAACTCTTATGAATCTCTGAGAGCTTTAATTTTATGTTGCAAACAAAGCTTGCTTCTTAGATGGCTTAACTTTTATATTTGTTGCAAACAAAGCATCCTTTTAAGAATGGAACATATGATGAAGTCTACTACAAAAATAAAACTAAGATCGGCTAAACAAATTAATATTATAACTAAAAATCACAACAGTTCATTATTATTAAACTATAAATATAAAAACATGTAACAATTAACATGAACATGTATTCGGGTATTCGGAAAACCCGGTTCCGTGTATAAAAAATCCAGGTACGGGGGCAAACCTGTTTCGGGTATTAAAGAAACCCGGGTACAAACTGGTATAAATCGGATCCAGTTTCGGGTAAGGCTTTTTTACATAGAAATCTATAACCTATGCGTACCTGATGGCAGGGGCGCAGCTTAGTTTACTGTTTCGGGTATTAAAGAAACCCGGGTACAAACTGGTATAAATCGGATCCAGTTTCGGGTAAGGCTTTTTTACATAGAAATCTATAACCTATGCGTACCTGATGGCAGGGGCGCAGCTTAGTTTACTTCCGGAGGGGCCGCCCCCCCTCCCCCCCCCCCCCCCCCCCCCGAACTTTTCGATGCGTAGTGTTATGAATAGTACTTTCGTATAGAAATTTTTTAGGTATATGCGTTTCCGCCTCCCCGAACTTTTCCGAAACCGGGGGGTCAAGCTTCGCCAATGCCTGGTGGGTAGGTTCGGGTACAGTTCCGGGTATGAAAAAACCGGTTTTTTAATACCAAGTTCCCTTTTTTTTTCGATTCCAGATTTTTTTGTGCACCTCTAACCTACGGATATGTTCAGGTTCGGGTTTTTTTCCAGGTTCAAGTTTGTTGTGCACCTCTACTAAAAACAACCATATGCACTCTTGGGCTGGCCCATCCAAGTAAAAAAGAAGCATAGAACAAATGCTACTAAAAACACAATATGTGCTCTTGGGCTGGCCCATCCAAATAACTGAAAAAAGATGATATACATCTCGGCCGAAATCAAGAGCCTCCGTGTTTCAACCAGTGGGCTAACTCAGTGGTTGTATCGAGATCCGAAACTCATTAGTAGGCAAGCCTTTATCGAATAAAAGCAATCATGAATCGAATAAATCCATTTAGCAATTAGCGCTAAATGCATTTAACACAAAACCCATTACGGAAAATATACCCATGATTTGAAAACAAACTAGACATTTACAATTTACGTTCTAGTTCTAGTTCATTTCACCGGTTCAATCGGTTCGTTCTAGTGGTTTAGGAACACGAACCTTCCATTTGAAGGGTAAAAAGGACATTTTTACATGGTACAATAGAGTTTAGGTTCTTGTAAAAAGGACATTTTCTGTAAGAAGTGTGAGAAGACGTAGAAATTGACATATAGGCTTAAAACTCAAACACTATCCTAAGAACGTTAAATAATGTGTTTTAAGTGTTAAGTAGGTGTTTTAGTTGTATTTTAAATTTCATGCTTATAATACATTGAATTTTGTTTTAAATTGTTGTGTTTAGTGTTTTTTTGCCAAAACATTATGCATATGTCCAAAACATAATACCTGCATATCAATTTTTATATTTTCTTACACTTATGAATATTATAATAAAATAATGCAATAACAATAAACCCTTATTCAAATAAAGCGCTCAATAATTAAACTAATCAAAATAAAACACAAAAAGTTATGAAAGATAACTTTGTTTATATTTTTGTTTATTTGAGTGTTTTCACACTTTTGATACTTTGGGATAAAGAAACTTTAGGTTGTCTTGTCCTTACACGTTGGTTGTGGTTGACGGAAGCATTAGTTGTGCTGCCTATGACAGGAAAGTGATATGAAATTGTTGATTGAAGCATTAGGTGTGTTCCAATCTCTATTATCAAGGCTTACCTAGACGACGCGCGTCTAGGCCCATTTTTCAGGCCCATCACAGCCTTTTCGCTTCGCTTCAGAAACCTTACTTTCAGGCCCTCAGACACATTTTCAGGCCAAATTCTAACGAAATTCCGGCCAATAATCATTTGAACAGGTTTAAACATGTTTGAAACGATTATAAGAACCCTAAACAAGCCTGGAAACAACCTAAAACACCTTAAACTAGCCCTCAAGAAGCCTAAAACATGTCTAAAATTTCAAAAAGTTGTATTTTTATACTAAACAACTTGCCTAAAAAAGCCCTCGCTTTTTAAGCGTCTTGCCTTGAGGCTCAAGGCTCACCCTTTGTGCCTTGAGTGCGGCTTACGTCTTTGACAACTATGGTTCCAATAAAATTTTTCTTCAAGCATCTTTTATAGCATTCTAGACAACTATGGTTCCAATAACATTTTTCTTCAAGCATCTTTTATATAGCATTCTAAACTGTCCCTACTCATCACCGCAAAATATTCGAATGTTCCATGAATACTTTCTTTACCTTCACCTTAACTACTAATAAAACAAGTGGTTAAACTAAAAAAGGAAACGACATTTGTTCTACAACGAAAGGTTGGTCGATCAAGTGTTAATTTTATGTATTATCTTTTTAAAGTTAAGTGTTATATTTAAGTATTGATGTGGCTGCCACGCTTCATGCACGTGATAAGCTTGAGATTTCTGACCGGGGGTCGAAAATGTATATACCTAAAATTTTCTATAAAACCAGGGGGTCGAGAACGCATGTACCCAAAAATTTCTATACGAAAACCACATATTCTCCACTACTGAGCGAAATTCGGGTTCGGGTCGGCCGCCCCTCCTGCCCCAACTATCCTACACCCCTGGTGATAGCCATGTCAGCAGGGGAGGCAAGGTAATAGATATTGTGTAGTTTTTTTTATCAAGACACAGTTTTCATTAATATTAAAACTGGCCGATTTACATCAAAATCGCAGGTAAGCGAGCAACAAGCTGTGCCACTACCCCTTTCTGAATAGCAAATCCTAGTCTATTAAAGACAAACCCTGCCCCCCTGTTGAAGAGCAACTGTTGTGGACAACCTGTTGGACTATAGTCAACAAACGGATAGCTTCTGAAGCTAGTCTTACACTACATAATAAATATATATATATATATATATATATATATAATGAAATAACGATTAACTTCAAATCAAATAAAGTGCTCAATAATTAAACTAATCAAATAAAATACAAAAAGATATTTAAAAGATGACCTTGTTCATTTTTATAGGGTTTTCACACTTTTGACACTTTGAGATAAAGAAACTTTATGTCATGTTCTCATCACACGTTATTGTGTTGTTATTGCGGTTGTGGTTGGATTAAAGCATTAGTTCATGTGTTGCATATGACAGAAAAAGTGATCTGAAATGGTTGATTGAAGCATTAGGTGTGTTCCAATAACATTTGTTTCTAATGAAGTTGCACAATAGGTCTTTTGAGATAGCCTTATTTTAAAGCAATAAGAGATGTACACAAAATGGAAGGAACGTGTGATGTGAGATTCTAAGAAGTTGGTATGCTTGATTTCGCAACTCACTACATACATTTTGTTATTAGGAGTCAACTGGTTGCAGCAAAGTCTACCAAGCTAATATGAAGTACATATGCTTTATGGGTTCATGATACTATTAGTTGTGTTTTACACCCGAGCGGATAGAGTTATAAAATTATGTATTGCAATTCGATTAGTTTGGGGCGGGAATTGGTAACCAGATTAAGTCTCCATACATGATTGTAAAATCGTGTCTTATGCTAGGTTGCATATCCATCGAGTATCAGGTTTACTAGCTTTTTTGTTAGAAATTACTCTGTATTTCTTACTATTTTAATGTTTATATAACTTTATTACCAAGGACATTGGAAATATAAAAATCAATAAGTTAGTGGATTAGTTGATTACTTTGTTACCTAAGGGAAAGCAAGATAAATAAGAAAATAACATCGGGCATAGTTCAAGTAAACGGGTATGTTTGTTTCGTGTAATGAGATCAGGTATTCTCTAATATCATACTCGTCTAAAACTTGTCAAGTTTTATAAAATTAATTTCATATCTGATCTCATACCTAAATACATGTTTCAAATATACTCGTTAACAATCGGGTTCAAGTTTGTTACCATCTCTAAACTTAATTACATATGGAATTGCTTGTTTGAATTGCAATATTAGTATTAGTAAATAAATGATAAATGAACTTGACAAAACAAAAGAATAATTTACATGTAAAGTAATCATATATATATATATATATATATAGGTAAGGATCATGTACAAAGTGCCCAAAGTGTGAGAAGTGTGAGAAATATTGTGGAGATGACATGTGTCCTCAATCTAAATTAATTTAAAAGGGTAAACATGTAATTTTCTCATTAATTTTATTAATTGATTACCTTCCATAACGCACCTTAATAACCGCCACCCATTGATTCTTCGTATGGTGTTTTAAACTTGCATTCATAGTGTTTTAAACCTGCAGTCCAATATGTGTATGGTGTTTTAAACCTGCATTCATGGTGTTTTAAACCTGCAGTCCAGTATGTGTTCTTCGTATGTTCTTCGTATGGTGTTTTAAACTTACATTAATGGTGTTTTAAACCAGCAATGCAGTATGTATTCTTCGTATGGTGTTTTAAACATGCATTCATGGTGTTTTAAACCTGTAGTCCAGTATGTACATTACGAATAAAAAGTTATTGACGTTAAAAAAATTGATGGAATTTACATGTGCATTAAAGTTGATGGCGGTTTCTTTATTTAAAAATACAATATAAAAAGACACTATTACCCCTAATCTAGCCAAATTAGTCAAAAAAATACAACATAATTTACATTTTAAGCCCTTCTTGATCTCAACCATTAACTGCATATATATTATATATAATATGATTCGTTTTTTCAAATGAGAATCACCACGAGTTGCGAGAATCGCGAGAACTTTTTGATCCGGAGCGATTGGGCCAAAAAAGTTTTGCACAGACGTAGATAAAAATATTATAAACACATCTGTAAAAAAAATTGCCAAGTCGGTAGTTTTGAATGGTACAATTTTTTTTACGTCTGGCGTAAATTTTGTATTAATATAACAATTACAATTAAAAAAATACTTATAGGTAAATTTCTATTTTACTCGCTTTACTCTACCACATTATTACATCAAGATAAGCTTGACCATTAATTCCTACTTTAGTGTTGTTACTCTACTCTTTTGATTACATGAAAAAATGTTAATCGCTAATTATTCCATTGAGTATGTATTCATTGTTAGAGAATAGATAAAATTGTAAAAATCAACCTTTATGTTATATCTAAACTACACTTCATGCATTTCATTATGAAATCAGCAAAACTCAACCTTTATGTCCATATTTTACTACAAGGTCAACCTTTACCACTAACCTCGTTTGTATTCTTGGTTGAATTACCTCACATGCTTTGCATGTGAGGGTATTATGGTCCTTTTACATCCCTTCTAATACTACTTTAAAAAAAATAGTCAAGCATTCTCCACCTTTCGGTCAACTATCTTCTCACTTTGCCTAAATGAAGACAAGGTGATATTGTATACTGTTGTACCCGTGTTCAAGCAATCTTCATTTGGGAAGATTTTGGTTCACTTTCGCGATAGATCTGGTTTATGGAATTCATTTGATTCACACAACTCAAAACAGGCACATCCCCATCTACACGACCAGTTTTATGGGAAATCAAGGGATAGATCAGGTTCCGGAATGGTTGTTGGTTCGGGTTGCCATAGAGTATGGTTCGGTTGCGACTCGGTGAGCGGCCACACTCTGTAATCACATCTCTCTTTCTCCCTCCCGTAGCGGTTTGCCGGAGAGTATGGTCTTATTGAGCTGTAAGAGGTGTTCCAAATGCAGTCGTTTAAAGATAGATAAGAAAGATTGTAGCTTTGAACTTGAATAAGATTAAAATCACCACCTCAGATCTAAACGGAACCACCAGTCCACCGTCGAAACTTCCACCGCACCCACTGTCGAAAAAACGTACCACCAGTCTATACACTTGCAAGCCCCATACAAAATAGATTGAGCATAGTCTGCGTGAACCGATGATGAAACATAGTCACCTGCATGTGCAGTGGTGTCGACAACCCCATTCTTAATTCTAATTGATATGGTGGTTGCTTCTTGTTTTGCGGCTTTGATCTAAGTTATGTAGTTGAAGGTAATTAATATTGAACACAAAAATATTGAAATGGGTTTTTTTAATTGTTTGGGTTTTTGTTCTTTGAATAATGGGCTTCAGTCCTTGTTAGTCCGTGTGGGGTTTAAAAGCCCAAGTTTTTAACGCACGTTTAGTTTTTGTTGAGTCTGTTAGGGTTTACCGATTCTTTTGAATCGTGAGTCATGGTCGTAGCTTGTTTCCGTTCTTTATGGTGTACGTTATTTGCTTCTTGTACGCTATTTAATAGTTTGATTCCAGATGAATAAGATTATCGGAAATTGAGTGAAGCTTTGATATTATCTTGTGATCTTACAAGTGGTATCAGAGCAAAATTCTGGTGAGATTTTGTGAGAATAGAGAAATCAATGGCGGAAGAAACATCGAATTTTCAAGTCCCGAGTGTTCCCAAGTTCGATGGAGACTATGATCATTGGAGATTGGTCATGGAAACACTTTTACGATCCAAAGAGTATTGGGTAGTGATTGAGCGCGGGTTCAAGGAACCGAATGAAGGAGAACAACTCACACCAACCCAGAGAACACATTTGGAGACGATGAGGATCAAGGATTTGAAGGCAAGGAATTATTTGTTTCAGTCCATTGACAAACAAAATTGAAGACGATAGCCCAGAAAGAGTCAGCTAAACAGATCTGGGATGCAATGAAGGCAAAGTATCAAGGTAATGCAAGGGTGAAACGAGCTCAACTGCAGAGGTTAAGGAAAACTTTTGAAACATTGGAGATGAGAGATGGGGAAACGATCACTGATTACTTTGGACGAGTCATGATCGTAGCCAATGATATGCGGAATTTCGGAGATGATATGCCTGATGTGAAGGTTGTAGAGAAGATTCTTCGCTCCTTGACTGAGAACTTTAATTTTATTGTGTGCACCATTGAAGAATCGAAGGACATTGACACTATGTCAATAGATGAACTGCAAAGCTCTCTTCGGGTACATGAAAAGAAGCTAACCAAGAAGAATAATGATGATCAAGTTTTAAAGACAGAGAATGACACAGAATGGACGTGGAAGGGGAAGAGGCAGGTCCTTTCAAAATCGAGGTTGAGGACGTGGCCGTGGAAGGGGTCGTTCTGAATTTGATAAATCAGCAGTGGAGTGTTTCAAGTGTCACCAGTGAGGACATTTCCAGTATGAATGCCCACATGGAGAGAAGACTGTGAACTACGCCGAGTTCGATGAAGGTAAAGACCTTCTTCTTATGGCTCATGTTGATGTGTCTGCCAAAACAAAGAAAGGTATATGGTTTTTAGATTCTGCGTGTTCTAACCATATGACAGGAATTCGAGACTGGTTCATAAATTTGGATGAAAATTTCAAGCACTCAGTGAAGTTAGGCAATGATATTCACCTAACAGTTAAAGGTATCGGTGATATAAGATTGGAAGTAGAGGGAATCACCCAAGTTGTAACAAGGGTGTATTATGTCCCTGAACTCACCTCCAGTCTGTTGAGTTTAGGACAACTTCAAGAGAAGGGTCTGAAAATTGTGATTGAACAAGGGACATGTAAAATCTATCATCCACAACGAGGGGTTATAGTTACCTCCAAAATGACCCGTAATAGAATTTTTTTGGTCAATGCCAAAATGAAGCCGTTGGACAGCAGGTTCTAAGAGTCGGAGAAGAGAATAGCAATCAAGTATGGCATAGGAGATTTGGCCATGTGAATAACAAGGCCATAAGAATTATTCAGTATCGGCGCTTGGTGAAAGGGCTGCCTCAGTTAGCTGAACAAACTAGATCATGTGAAGTGTGCAATCTGGGAAAACAACAAAGAGAAATCATCCCAAAGAAAAGTATGTGGAGGGCAACAAGCAGGCTACAACTGATACATACAGACTTGTGTGGGCCAATCAAGCATGTATCATCCAGTGGAAAAAGGTACGTAATGGTCTTAATTGATGATTATTCTCGAAAGGGGTGGGTTTATTTTCTGTCCAATAAAAGCGAAAGTCTTGATGCATTTAAACGGTTTAAAACTATGGTTGAAAATGAGTCTGATCTCAAAATTAAAGGCTTGAGAAGTGATAGGGGTGGAGAGTTTACTTCTAAAGCCTTTAATGAATTTTGTGAACATGGCATCAAGAGACAACTAACTGCTGCCTACACTCCACAACAAAATGGAGTGGCAGAGCGGCGAAACAGAACTTTAATGAACATGGTTAGATGTTTCTTGATTGAAAAACAAATGCCAAAGTGGTTTTGGGGTGAAGCAGTAAGTTGGGCTTGTCACGTTCTAAATCGGTGTGTGACGACTTCATTGAAGATAAAGTACCTGAAGAAGTTTGGATGGGAGACAAACCCAATGTAGACTACTTTAAAATTTTTGGTTGCATTGGTATGCGCATATTCCCGTTCAGTTGAGAACAAAGCTTGATAATAGAAGTCACAAGTGCATTTTCTTGGGTGTTAGTATTGAGTCAAAGGCCTACAAACTATACGATCCCGTCGAGAAAAAAATAGTGATTAGCAGAGATGTATTTTTTGAAGAAGGGGAGAAATGGGACTGGAAAAATGAGGAATTTGGGTCACCGGAGTTAGTGATTCCAGACTATGAGGCTGAAGTACAAGGAGAAGAAAACAGTACCAGTGAACAAGCTGAAGACAGTAACACGACAGAACCAGTTGTTGAAACCACTCCTACTCAACATAGTCCCTCGATTAACACCACATAACGCAGGACTTGGTGAGGCTATAGATGATGTACCCACGTCACGTAATTTAGAGCAAATTAACAGTGAACAACCTACTTCTCAAGGGCGGAATATGGAAGAACGAGTACAGCCCCTAGGTGGATGGAAGACTATCAAAGTGGAGAAGGACTTTCTGAAGAAGAAGTTGATTTGGCCATGTTCAGTTCATTTGAAAATCCCACTAATTATGAAAAAGCTTCCAAAGAAGCTAAATGGGTAGAAGCAATGAAAAAGAAATTCACTCTATTGAAAAGAACCAAACTTGGGAATTAGTACACCCCTAGGTGGATGGAAGACTATCAAAGTGGAGAAGGACTTTCTGAAGAAGAAGTTGATTTGGCCATGTTCAGTTCATTTGAAAATCCCACTAATTATGAAAAAGCTTCCAAAGAAGCTAAATGGGTAGAAGCAATGAAAAACGAAATTCACTCTATTGAAAAGAACCAAACTTGGGAATTAGTTGAAGCTCCTAAGGAGTGAAACCGATTGGTGTAAAGTGGGTTTACAAAACGAAGCTGAATGAAAGAGGGGTGGTTGATAAACATAAAGCTCGGTTGGTGGTAAAGGGGTATGCGTAGAAAAAGGGGATAGACTATGATGAAGTCTATGCTCCTGTGGCTCATTGGGATACCATTAGAATTCTGTTAGCTGTTGCAGCTCAAAACTATTGGATCGTGTACCAGCTCGATGTCAAAAGCGCGTTTCTTTACGGAGAACTCAAGAAGACTGTTTTCATAGAGCAACCTCAAGGCTTTGTAAAGGTAGGGGAAGAAAACAAGGTATATCAACTTAAACGAGCTCTCTATGGCTTAAAGCAAGCCCCAAGAGCTTGGTTTAAGCGTATTGAAGGTTATTTCTTAAGAGGGGTTTATAAGGAGTTGTTATGATCACACTCTGTTTATAAAAAGGGTGTGGAACAAAATGGTGATTGTTAGTTTGTATGTGGACGACTTAATATTCACTGGTAATGACGACATGATGTGCAACAGTTTTAAACAGTCTATGAAGCGGGAATTCGAGATGACTGACCTGGGTAAAATGTTTTGGGTGTAGAAGTGATGCAAGAGAAAGCTGGGATCAAAATCTGTCAAAGAAAATATGCAAGAGAAATACTTGAAAGATTCAACATGTGGGAAGGTAACTCAGTAAAAAATCCAATTGTGCCTGGAACAATTGTCACAAAAGAGGGAGCAGGAAACAAGGTGTGTGAAATGAAGTACAAGAGTCTGGTGGGTAGCTTAATGTACCTCACCGTAACACGTCCAGATCTGATGTATGCAGTCTGTTTCATTTCTCGATTTATGGCTGACCCGAGAGAAGAGCATATGTTGTTGGCAAAGCGAGTCTTGTGTTATGTGAAAGGAACTTACTGTCATGGTTTAATCTATGAGAGAAATTCCAACAAAGGACTACAAGTGTACACGGACAGTGACTACGCAAGAGACAAAGGAGATCGGAAAAGCACTTCTGTGTATGCTTGCCTTCTGAGTAATGCAGCAATATGTTGGAGCTCGAGGAAACAAGATATTGTTACATTATCATCAACAGAAGCTGAGTACCTGGCTGCTACATCGTGCGCTTGTCATAGCTTGTGGCTCAAAGGATTATTGGAAGAACTGAGTGGTAAATCGGTTGGAACTGTGGAAATCCAATGTGATAATAGTTCGACAATAAAACTCTCGAAAAACCCGGTTATGCATAGACGCACAAAACATATTGATGTTCAGTTTCATTGCTTGAGAGATTTGGTAAACCAAGAACAAGTACAGTTGGTGTTCTGTCCTACAGGAGATCAGATAGCTGATGTAATGACAAAGCCAGTGAAGCTTGAAGTGTTTGAGAAGATGAGCAGGTTGTTAGGTGTTCGTAATTTGGAAGAAGTAAACTGAAAGGCTGTCCCTTTTCAGTTTAAGGGAAGGATTGAAATGGATTTTTTTTTAATTGTTTGGGTTTTTGTTCTTTGAATAATGGGCTTCAGTCCTTGTTAGTCCGTGTGGGGTTTAAAAGCCCAAGTTTTTAACGCACGTTTAGTTTTTGTTGAGTCTGTTAGGGTTTACTGATTCTTTTGAATCGTGAGTCATGGTCGTAGTTTGTTTCCGTTCTTGTGTGGTGTACGTTATTTGCTTCTTGTACGCTATTTAATAGCTTGATTCCAGATGAATGAGATTATCGGAAATTGAGTGAAGCTTTGATATTATCTTGTGATCTTACAAATATTACTAACAAAAATTAGACAAGTTATAATACATTTTATGGCTATTGTATTTGATTTGAAAACGTAAGGTAGAATTCTTTTGTTTAAAGTAACTGTGAAACCCTGAATAGTTGGTTAACAATGTTTAGATCTTGTTGGTTCTATGAGACATTTAAACAACAGTTGGTAGGCAATGTATATAGCTAATATTGATCATGTGGTGCAACTCATGATCTAAATACAGGAATCTTTGACAAGATTTTGATCCAATTATATATTTACCGCATATGATGAAAGCGTCCCAAAAATGTCTCAGAGTCTTTCCCGTTTTAATCTAATAAATCTGAACGAATGGGATAATCTGCACAATTTTTTTTATTTATCAAACTTGCAATCAGGGTTTTATTTGAACTAGGGGTTGAAGACAACCTGCACCATTTTTTTGTTTAGTATTAAAAAAAAGTAACATTAAAAGGAGATGTAAAGTGACCATAATACCCTCACATGCAAAGCATGTGAGGTAATTTAACCAAGAAAACAAACAGGGTTAGTGGTTAAGGTTGACCCTGTAGTAAAACATGAACATAAAGGTTGGATTTTGTCGATTTCATAGTGAAAGGTATGAAGTGCAGTTTTGGTAAAATAAATGTTGATTTTTGAAATTTTGTCTAGAGAATATACTATAGTGTTTCATCATCTTCACTAGAAAAAAAGCGCTTAATTATTACACATCATGGTTCCAACGTTTGAATCTTTCCAATAATATTATGTGAAATGCACGGTTGATGACAAACCATTCTCATCTTATGCTAAGTTAATACTATTAACACGATAACACAATGTTATATAATCTAGTGATTGATATTAACAATATCATATAACATGACAACATCGTTTGATTGTAATATGTTTTCACAAAAATAAGACAGATTATGGTGGAGAAGACCAGAAATAATTAAATTACTAGGTGTGTATACCTACCTATTCTTGCAAGGTATAAGTCCCTAATAAAGAGATTATTTTTGGTCTTTTTTTGGCAAGATCTTCCTCTATCGAGGACACATCTAGTACAGCCAAACATTTTGAATTGTCAATGTTACTCATCTTATGGTAAAGCTAAAATTGCTACATGTGCACATCATGTAGCTCAGAGCCGGCCCAGAGGGAGGGCGAAGTGGGCGACGGCTCAAGAAAACTCTTTGGAGCCCGAAAGTTTTTTAAAAGGTTATATATATATATATATATATATATATATATATATAATGCATATTCGAAGGGTAGTTTTCGTAATTTGTCACTTTTTAAGGGAGATACAATATATAATGCATCATGTACACCTTAGAGTTTTGGATCAACATGGTGTACAAAGTACAAACATCAAGCTTCCAAATTTATCCCCTCAAATCCATCCCTCTGACTCAGCAATCCCCTTCAAATTTATTTGAAATCCCCAAAATCTGATGCAGTACCTTTTCTTGCCTGCGTGCTTTACTTTTCTATCAGGGTCTGGCATTATGTAATTAGATTCAAATTCAAACATAAAAAGAGTTTGATATCTCCCACCATAATTATCTCCCCCTTTCTCTCTCCACAAAACCCAATGTCTCTACAATCGTTCATCATTCTATTCAAACGTAGGGGGTCTCGAAGACGATGACAGAGGGCTTGGTTGGTGGCCACATTGGTGTAACAAGATGACAATGAGGGATTTCGGTAGAGCCAAACTTCCGGCGACCTATCCGATCAACTTCCGGTGAGTCCTACTCCTCATGTATATTTCGTTTTAGGTTAGATTGGCCCACAAGTACTGATCTTGTGAAGGCTGTTAATCCAGTGAGCAGTTAGGGATTTTGGCGAGGAGAAGGGTTTCGGCGAAACCTTTTCACTGCATGTTATCACTCTGTCGACAATGTTAAGTATTATGCCCGCATCTTTTCGGTTGTACACCTTCTTTATATCATTTGGTAGCTCTTTTTTGTGTTATAGAACTCATTAAAGACATGCAGTGGTGGAAGTTCTTAGACTGGATGGTTTTTATGATTTACAGATCTTTGTTGAATGCTGGAGATGGGGGTTGTCACCAGGTACATTCTATATTTGGGCTTTAGTCTATATAACCTTCATTACTTATTTATTTACTTATAATATTTAGGAGAGGATAAAAAGGATCTATTGCTGATGCATTTGTGAGTTTTAAGGCGCATATATAATGCATAAGTTCTAAGGCGTGTATTAGCAGCATAAAAGGATCCATTGCTGATGCATTTGTAAGTTTTTTTGTTACTAAAATTCAAACATTACAATCCTATTGATTCATATGGCTCAAAGCTTAACCAGGTCTAGCTTAAATATTGAGGAGATGAGTTGCATATATGTTTGTTTATTTTTTTAGTTAAATTTATAAAACTGAAACGGTTAATGGAAGTATTTATCTTTTGTGTATTGTATAATGAAGGGGTGTTCTGAATACTAATTATGTGTATATATATATTAATGCAGCTTGTTCATGAAAAGATTTACGACTATGTTGTTGATCAATTATTGGAAACATATAAACAAGTCAAGATTGCTTGGAGCGTTGCACACTCGAGCATCAAGGCCAATATAGGTTATATGTTATTGCTTGCCGGCGAAATAAAATGTTTTAACTTATTTGGGAACATGTTAAACCTGTTAAAAGTCATACATGGCTCTTTTTAAAAAAAATCTTTGATTTATCAATATAATTTCTGCAATCATATTTACTATATTATTTTAACTAAAATGGAGGGGTCGAACCGGTCAAAAGTCATCCATGACGTAGTCAAGTGTTTACAATCTCTTAAATTGCTTTATGTGAAAACTAGATCATTATGTTATCTATAATAATTAACTAGATGACTTGACCGCGCGTTGTGGCGGTATATTACCGCGAGCATTGGATTAGTATCGGTTTGGTTTGTTACAATACTGGTATGATACATGCATTTTGTATAGAATCGATCAACTGAAAACGACAAAAATGAACATGGGTACCGACACCAATGTTCAAACGGTATTGATTGATTTAGATCGTCACAGTATTGAAATAATTATTCATATATCGTCGCAGACAAAGTTGTATAAACTATAAATTATCAAAATTGAAAACAATATCGAAACTGAAAACAAAAAAAATGAATACAAGTACTGGTACAAATGTTGTTCGTTTGGATTGTTACGGTATAATAACGATATGGTGCCACTTCATCAAAATTAAAAACAATAAAAATTAATAGCGGTATCGATACAGATGTTGTTCAATCGATTCGGTACGTTTTGGTACGTTAGCGGCACATTGTCTATTCCAAAAAAAAAAAACTTTATCACAATATTGGAAAAATAAACACAGTATTATGAAAAAATCAAAATAAATGATAAATAATAATTTTAGAAAAATAAGTACTTTAAAATAATAATTACCCTTCATTTTCGGTTCCGGTTCAGTTTGGTACACCTGCAACACAGTATCCATTTTTAATAAAAGTTATACTGCAATGTTAAAAGAACATTGTTGCGGATTTTTTTTTGTAAATTAACAAACACAAGTTATTAAAAGAAAATTAAACTAAATGATTAATAAAATAGTATGTCAAAATAAATAAATACTTGAAAATAAAATTAAAAAAATAAATCAACATGTTAAAATAAAATATTGGAACACTATTCATGAACACTTTTCAATTGATATGTATAATATGAACAAAGACAAAATGTTTGGAGGTCCACCCTACCCAAACCATTTGAACCCCTTAATTTTTACTCTTTTATCCTTTTGCATGGAGGGAAAATCCTCACAGGTGGTACAATTATAAAGTCCGAAGGAAACTTCATACAACCCTCACTAATTGACATCTCACTGAGTGCCAATATTGTGAAAGAGCTTTTTGGTCCTGTCCTATATGTGGTGAAACTCACAGCCATTTGATAATGGAATATGATCTCTACCGGGGTAAATCTGGTGGGTTTTTTTAGTGTTAGACTTTTGCTCCGTTATTTTATCTTATTAATTTGTAATTTTGTTTCTTTATACTTTGGGAGTCTAGCTACTAGCCAGGCTCTTTGTTTCTAACGATAATGATAATTCGCTTTGACTGTATAAAAAATAAACATATGATAATATGTGCCCAAACTCATTAATATTAAAAATACCAATAGTAATTTTATTATAGGCTTCTTTGAATTTGAACTATATGTTTTTCTTTTCAAGTAAATGTATGTTTTTCAACTAAACTTACATTCAAGTAAACTGGCGGAGGTTAATGGACACTTCCACGACCAAATGAAAAGATGACACATATGTACACCTATTAACTCAACGCCGGTGAAATTCTCCAAGCCCATAACTCAACGTCGGGTGCGATGTGGTGTGTGCGGCGTGGAAAGACATAAACGCCATTGATCCACGCCCACACAAATTATCGCAATTATATTTTTGCTTAGAATTGAGCTTTGGATTCAACCTTCACTCATTATATTTTTTGCTTAGAATTGAGCTTTGGATTCAAGTTGGCCCATACACAATACCCCATTAAATACACATTAATTATTACAAAAATAAATTTTCATTAACATATTTTTTCTAAATATATTTGTTTATTAAAAGTCATGGTCATATCCGTACTATAAATTAACAACATTTATGTGCTTCATATTGTTGTACCTTATGTTTATGAGTATTTCAAAAAAGTTTTTAATATTTTACATTCTAACACAGAACATCTCATCTTTGTAATTCAACCCCTTTGGTTTTTTTTACTTTTAACACAAAGCTTTTCATCTTTTCCAGTTTAACCCTGCCACTTTTTTACTTTCAACTTTGGCCCCCATAGTTTTCATCTTTCGCAAGTTTTTTCTTTTACGTTTCATTCAAAATTTTGCGAGTTTAACATGTCGCAACGTGCGTGTGGGGTTCAAAGTTTTTTCGTCTATTTTTTCCCGTTTGAGAAGTTCGTCGCAACGCGCGAATCCTATATCGACTTAGGTATTTTTCTATGTTTTACGTTTCAGCCTAATTTTTCGCATTAACACGCCGCAATGGGTGTGCGTGGTTCAATGATTTTACATCTGCTTTTCATTCGGTTTTATTTTCTCCTTTTCTATTTAATTTGTGTTTACTAGTTTTCCGACGTTGGCCGCTGGCAGTGGTGTGACATTGGTGCTACTTTGCATGGTTTTATGCCCCCATGTCGAAAAGCGGGGGCCTTAATACTAGTTAGTACTGATTTCGATCAACTTCCAGCTTATTTACTTAGGTAGTGTTTACTATGCAGAAATGAGAAGCGAATGGATCATTACGAGGGAATGAAGAAAAGGGTGTTTGGTTGGTCAATGAAATGGAATCACCTATTCTATAAGGTATTTCATTCCCTCAAAATCATTTTATCCATCCCCCATATTTTTTGTTTCATTCCATCCTCTCTTGCACCATTCATCAACAACACCACAACTCACCACCTTCGCCACCACCCACCATTGACGCCATCGTCTCCTCCACCTGCAACCCGTCACAGCCTCCGTTGCCACCTCGACAACCACCAGCGTTGCCGCCACCCACCCGCCACCGTTGCCACCTACCGCCGCCACCAACCACCACTGCCGCCAACGCCACTCGTCACCGCCACCCACCACCACTGTCGACGCCACCACCACCGCCATCTTCGCCACCACCGACGGCCGCCGCCACCCCCGCCACTGCCACCCGCCTTCGCCGCCTCCACAGTCACTCTCCGCCGCCACCGCCACCGCCGCCTTCCACCATCGCCACTTATAACCAACCCTTAATCACTACCACCGACCACCACCACTCACCGCTGATTTTATTCCTTTATTTTTCTTGTCTACCAAACAATACACAATAATAACTGATTTCATTCCCACATGGTAACCAAACAAGACATGGAATGGTAATAATCCATTGCATTCCCTCGTCCATTCCATTACATTCCCTCGCCCAGTTTATTATCTCGTCCATTCAATTCCCTCGTCCATTCCATTACCCCATACCAAACATAGAATTCGTTTTCTTTTTGTAATGATCAATCGTCATCACCTCCAGGCTCCAACTTCCTATTAGTTTACTTATTCCATATATTTTATACTATGTTAGAACCCCATGTATTACACGGACGGGTTGATTAAATATACTTTTATATACTAAACAATAAAAAAGTTACATCTTTAAAAACTCGTGTGTTGCATCAGTTTAATAAACATGTGTATTACACGGCTTGAATAAATATAATGCAATCTTTTAACACACTCAGTCTTCAAGATACGTTTTTGAGAAAAATGAACTTTGACATACTATTTACATATTATAATATTTTACTTTGTTATTTATTTATTCATTATTAGGTTATTATTATTTATTAGGTTCTAAACTTGTGTATTAGAAATTTATTTATTTATTTATTAATAGGTTAGAAATGTATGTTACCCGTGGTTGGATCAATAAAATATTATATAGTGATTATTAATAAACGGGAAAAATAAAAGAAATAACACAAGCGTCAATATATGTTTTTTTATAAAATGAACTTTGATGTACTATATACTTCGTACAACATTTTACTTTGTTTTTTGTTTATTATTAGGTTAGAAATTAGAAACTTGTGTATTACATAGGTTATGACATATTACTTTGTTTTATTTATTTATTTATTAATAGGTTAGAAACATGTGTGTTACACATGGTTGAACAATGGAATATTAAATAGTTATTAATAAGTTAAAAAATAAATAAAATAATTAAGAAAAGAAATATTAAATAAATAATAAATAAGAGAAAAATAAAATAAAATAATTATATATCAATAATCATTGAATTAATATAACAAATAACCGGTTATACTAAACCAATATGTTGATTTACTATATGACAAAACGATCCATTTATATTTATTATACGAATCTATTATATACCAGTTATGAAAGAAATCTCTATCTCTATATACTAATAAATGAAAATCTTTTTTTGACACGTGTCAATCTCTAGTGCATCCTTATCTTATTTTTCAATTTCTAATAATAAAATATAATTTAGATAAATATTTAATCTCATTTAAACTACATTTAGTTAAATTATTCTTTTAATATTATTATTATTTAATATTTAATATGATACAGAAATAAAAAAATTATATTAAATCACAAACTTCATGTATCTCTCTTACTTATTTATTATTACTTTTATTTTTTCCACTTATTAATAATTATCTAATATATCATTGGTTCTACCACGTGTAATATACAAGTTTCTATCCTAATAATAGATAAAAAAACAAATTAATTTTTTAAGTAAATAGTACATTAAATTCGTCATTTAAATACATATCTTTATAACTGTATTGTCAATCGATTACATTATATTTATTTAATTCGTACAATACACTAAGTATTTTAAAGATATAACTAATACACTAAGTATTTTAAAGATATAACTATACATGTAATTTATGCAACCCATGTAAAACACGGTGTTATAAACTAGTAAGTTTATACAAAAACATCAAGAAATAAAAAATATAAATCAATAAAAAAACCAATCATATATGTATGTTATACATATACATACGTTCTTTTTGCACAAAAAACATCAAGAAATAAAAAATATAAATCAATAAAAAACCAACCAATGTAAGTTATATGTATACATACGTTCTTTTTGCACAATAACATAATAGTATTCAAAATTTTTATCATGATTTTTTTGAAATTTAAATAAGAATGAGTAAAACACATTGGACAATAACATAATGGAATTCAAATTTTTGTCATGATTTTTTGTAACTTAAAAAGGAATGAGTAAAACACATTAGAGATAACTCCATTTGATAAATGGATAACTACCGCGATAATTTAATTTGTAATTTTTTTACATCATAATAAATGTGAATAACTTCATTTAGGTGGGAAAAGATATTGATGAGTTTTCCATTTATTAACATGTGTTCCCATAGCATTTATTTTATTGTATAGTATAGATATAAATTGTCTGCTTTTATATATATATATATATATATATATATATATATATATATATATATATCAAAATAATCTAACTTTTTGTGTTTTGTAATTTGGAATAGCCTTATGGTTACACAAGTGCAATTTTTGCGTTGTAACCTTTTATGTATACACGTTTGTATGCTGGTAACGTAACGGATTGAACTAATACTAGCTGAATTTATGTCGCGGAGCAGGGAATCATAGTAACTTATACATGTTTTAAGTTTCTACTTATATATATATATATATATATATATATATATATATATATATATATATATTGGTTTAGGATCCTGTAAAAAACATTTTTTGTGAGAAGTGTAAGAAGACATAGGAATTGACATGTAGGCATCATGTTTTCGACTTAGAAATAATGTTTTGGGTTGTTTTGGTAAGAAAAACATCAAACATGACAATTTAAGACACAATGCAATGAATTCTAGGCTTAAAACTTATAACGCCACGCCAAGAACGTTAAGTAGTGTGTTTTAAGTGTTAAATAGTGTTTTTTTAATTGGAGACCTATAATACATTGCATTGTGTTTTAAATTGTTATATTTGGTGTTTTTCTTGCTAAAACAACCAAAAACATCATGACTAAGTTCAAAATATGATGCCTACATATTAATTCCTATGCTTTCTCACGCTTCTCACGAAAAGGGTCCTTTTTACAGTAACCTCACCCCCACTTTTTTACTCGTCCTAGACCTAAAGATTTTCAGGGATTCTCGAAGGCGTCCTGATGTATCTAGTAATAATAAGTCACTTGTGAAGTTTAACTATCTAGTATTTAGGACTTACGCTTTGCAGCAAGACCGTTAAACCGAACAAAAAGTGAAAGTGAAAGTGTTGAAGGCGTGTTAACTCGCAAAAATTAGACCGAAACATAAAACATAGAAAAGAATAACTAAGTTGACTTAAAGACACGTGAGTTGTGATGGATCCAATTAACCGTAAAAAATAGACATAAAAAACGTTGAATTACACACACGCATTACAACGTGTTTACTCACAAGATGAAAAGTGAAAAACTATTAGGGTTAAAAATGAAAAATGAAAACTAAAGAGGTTGAAAACCTAAAAAGGTTGAAACTAAAAGAATTAAAAACTAAAAGATGAAAACTAAACAGGTTAAAAAATAGTATGTATATGAGAATTCTCTATGTAGAGATATATATTGATGTAAGATTTGATGTATAGTTGGACATGTAGCATAAAAAAATGCACTATGAACTTGTAAACCAAACTTAATTGTTTGTTAAAAATTGAACAATACTTTTTTCTCACAAATCAAATTTGTTTATTAATATAGGATGAATACACTAAATTGTGTATGTATAAATTGTGCATGTCTTTCGTTACCCACAATCACAAGTCTATCTCTCATATGTACCATGTAACCATCCACAATAGAGATCATTTTTTTGATGTTTTCTAAGTTGCCGTGTTTGCATGTGCCTAACCAATCACAAGTTTTCTCCCTTGTCTCGCCCACAATCCATAAAAGAGATTGTTTCTCTCCCTTTCTCTTCCTTCCCCTACTCACTACTCATTTTTTCTCATTTTCACCAAAAACTAATACACCTCTTCTCTCATACCAGGCTTCTAAAAATGGGTAAAAGTTTCTTATTGTTGATGCTCTAACATTAAGATAGTTGGAATCTGAACATCTCTCCAAACCTATAGTGTGGCTGCAGTGACGAAGCTTGAACGAAAATTCAGTGGGGTCAGACTCTGATAATCCAAATCGGTGGAGGTCGGGCTCTTAAAAATCCAATGTTTTACACTACAAAATACTTTTTTCCAGAAATTTTCAATAAAATTTAACACTATGAGCGAAAAACCGATGAGGGCTGGAGCACCCCTGGCCCCAAAAAGCTCCGCCAGTGTGTGGATGGTAGAACGAGGTTTTACTAACCCTAGCTAGCAGCTGTTACTCAAAGACCAATAAGTGCAACTTGTGTCTTGAGAGTTGGTAGTTGTATTTGATAACCAACCATGTTACTTATTTATTTTGTGAGACTAAAGACCTCCCTATTGATGTAGAGGTTTCCATATTCGGACCATAATCTTCACCAACAAACCCCCCCTGACATTACAACAATTAATTTTTATGTGTTTTAGTGAGTATCTTTTTAGTGATATATAATTGTCATCAGTGGCGGATCCAGAATTTTTTTTTTACGGAGGCACATGTTAGTTTGGTAAAACCAATGTATATTTTCCCGCTTAATGATATCCTCATTTGATTAATAATACGATAAATTTGTGAAAACTTAGAAATAAAAAATAACAATGATGCTCATATAGCTAACCTAAATCTTTTTTTTTTTTTTTTGATCCTTGGTTTAAGGTTTTTTTATAAATTATTAAAAGAGATACATCCTCTCTTAGCTATACTATTATAAAAAATAAAAAAAAACTTTATAACAAATAACCATATAAAATAATATGCCTAAGTAGAATAAAATAAATAAATAAATAAATAGAGCAGTATATAAATTAAATAGAAATAAGCAAAATAGAATACTAAAATCAATTATAATTTTATAAGTATAGTCAGTTAGTAATACGTAAAATAAAATCTTGTAAAATTATGAATGCAGGAAGTGGGTAAAAAATAATTAAGTAATTAATATTGTGTTTTTAGTTTTCCAAGGAGGTAAAATAATAGTCTATTATGCACTTTTCAAAAACCCCAACAAACCATCTTCTTCAACCTATCTTCACACTATAATTGCAGGGTTCTTCGTCACTCGTTTAAGTAGGGCTGGCAATTTTACACGATACATGACACGAACCTACACGACCTTAACAGGTCTCGTGTATGACCTTAACAGGTATCGTGTACTAAACAGTAGACACGAAACAACCTATTAATTTTCGTGTCGTGTTCGTGTATAGCGTTTCGTGTTTTCGTGTCTTATCGTGTCTGTTCATGTATAGCGTTAATACATGTTAACATCGAGTGGGTAAGAAGTAAGATACCTGTTTACCTGTTAAATACTCGTTAAGATATCTGTTTACCTGTTAGATACCCGTTAATACATGTTAATACCTGTTAGATAGTTAGATACCCGTTAATACATGTTAATACATGTTTACCTGTTAGATACTCGTTAATACATGATTATTCTATTGTTCGTTAACAGGTATTAGCAGGTAATTTTCGTGTTTTCGTGTCGTGTTCGTGTTCGTGTTTGAAAAAAAAGGACACAATAAGTTATTGTGTCGTGTTCGTGTATGGAATTTCGTGTATCGTGTCTTATCGTGTCGTGCCTTATCGTATACAAGTATACACGATATACCAGCCCTACGTTTAAGTTTCTCTGACAAAGAGGTATCTTCATGCTTTCCTCTCATTTTAACTATTATAAGTTCTACAAAAGATGATTTAAAGGGTCAACTACAACAAAGCTTCTCTTTTGATTACCATGCTTAAGAATACATTTGGTGGGTCTGAGCTAAATCCTTTGATTACATACACATGCACTTCTGACTGGACTGTGGGCCTGTGCCCACCCTACTAAAAGGGTGAGTGCGCCACTGATTGTCAACATTTCACGCATTTATATAGCATATGTGGGTTCTTATTATACACGATTTATGTCGTATCACATAATAAGATTGATATCTCAATCTCCTCATATCTAATATACAATGAGTCCAGCTCACATACATATTAAAATTTGTTGATCAACATCCAACAAATGATTTTCTTTTTTTTTCTTTGAACGGCAAGGAACGACGTGTCAACTACTATGACACTGGGCACTGTGGCAAGGTCGACTACTCGACCGCCGCCAGCCCCTTGGCTCTCTCAGATCCGATCTTCACCTGTCCGAACACACGACAGTGGAATAATCAGTAAAACCTCGCCTCTCATCTAAGCCGAACCGGCGCCATCTGTATTCGCCCTTCACCTGGATGCCACAGAAAATATGAAGAAAGTAGGAATCAAACCTGGGTCACAAAAAATATAGTTTTTCCTCAACCATCTACCAGTACTATCGGCAAACAAATGATTTTGTTATGATACATGAAAAAAAGTGACACTTATTTAATGATTTTCTCTGAATTTTCTCGTTACCAAGTTGGAATATTTACCGACATGACGAAAGTGTTATATAGCACGTGGGAGCTATTAGTCAACTTTGGGCGGCCTTCACTCGGGTCAGACAGCTACTGATTCATCCATCGTCAATAATTTCTACAAGATTTATACTTGTTTGTTTATTAAAATAATTAAGTACATGTCTATTCATACACCCATTTTGTCTATTCATACACCCTTCAGCGTCGAGCTGTAGCCAAAGCGTGGCGTTTTGATCCGGTCAACCAGACAAATACTGACGGGTGTTTGAAGGGTTTGTTGACCGGAGCAAAACGCCGAGCTTTGGCCGCGTTTTGGTCCTGTCAACCAGACAAAAGACTGACCATGTATCAGTCTTTTGTCTGGTTGACAGGAGCAAAAGGTGTCAGTCTTTTGTCTGGTTGACTAGGACCAAAACGTAGCCCAAGCTCGGCGTTTTGGTCCGGTCAACAGAAAACGCCACGCTTTGACCACAACTCGATACTGAAGGGTGTATGAATAGACAAAATAAATAGGTGGAGTGTGTGAATAACAAGGTCTTAAATTAAAAGAATTTGTTTCTTTTTTCCTCTCAAGAAAAGAGAAAAAAATATTACTTATACCGACGATAAATATTATATGTCATACGTGTGTGTATTTGTTTTTATAAAAAGTTTATTTGGTCTTCATAAATATATACAATTGAATACCAAATAAATAAACTTTTTGGATGACCCGACATATCGTTTTCCAAAACCACTTTTTATTCATATTTGAAATTTTGAACGGACAAACTCTAATTTTTAATTTCATATATTTGGTGGAAGTAATATTTTTTTTTTAATTTAGAAAATTATATGTTTTTTGAAACACAATATATATATATATATATATATATATATATAATTTACCATTCTATTTTATAAACAGTTAGTATATAACAAACTTTAAGTGTAAAAATATTAGAATTAAGGTTCTTAGAGTAGATATTATGATATGATATTTTTTGAAGTAACAACATTCTAAAGTTAATCTTTAATATTATGAAACAAATAATGATTAAAGAAGACAATTTAAATGAATAACTATTGATATGTTGACATACTTTGTTAATTTTTAGCATAGTTGGAATAAAAGTCTTAGTGATGATACCAAGTAAGTTTTTGCAAGCCTAGAAAACGTCTAAAACTTTGAAACCACCATTCGTTTAGTTAAAACAATGATCATAATAAACTTTTAACTCATCTATCAAAAACACCCTTCATGTCACTTGTAATATTTTTAATATTATGACTTATGAGATTTTAAAAAATAAGCTTTCGTCAATTCTATAAATAAACAAATGTAACCAGTCGTTTATTTTAAGGCGGAACGATGATGAAGAACAACTTTTAATACTGCTATAGTTGGAGCAATGGGATAAAAAACAAAATAAACAACTGGATTTTGTGAGAAAATCTCTCAGGCTTCTCTTCATTTTTCATAAAATCAAACCACACAAATAATAAAACTATTCATCCCCAATTATACTAAACGTTGTTTAATCATCAAGCCACCTATCTTAATCAAATATTACTTGAGTTTGGGAGTAGATGTCTTGGATTCAAGTCTCACATACACAAGCGATTAAAAGCAATTAATCGTTAAAAAACTAGATAAACTTACAAATTACTATAATTTATCAGGACTTAACGGAATGACATCACATTAAATAAATAAATAATTAAATACAACTAACTCTATCAACATTAAACTCAACAACTCTTTTAAAATTTTAAAACTTAAACATGTTTTGTTTCTCTCTTGTAACTTTCAAAACATATCATTTTATAAAAGTGAAAAACATTGTTGCGACATGCTAATTTTTGTTTACATTTGATATAAATCTTTTAGTAAACCAAATCGGCTAAAAAATTTATACATGTATATTTTTAATAATAGTGTACAATTTGGTTTTTATGATCATAACTTTTGATGTAAAATGTGTGTATGTACCCACATATCTTACTTCTAATAAATCGAATTTAATAAATACCACGTTTTAACATCATATCATCACTAAAAAGTTGTTTTTAATTAAAATTTATTTTATTATTTTTTATAAATTTGGTTTATTTTAAATACTTACCTGAATATTCGCTTCTAATGTAACAACTTTTCCAATTTCACTATTATTTTTTGTTAGAAAAAATTTGTTCAATTTTTTCAATAAAATTCGCTGTTTACTTCAAATATATTTTTAATTTATAATGATTTTATTGAGTTAAACCTTAAAAAAGAGGTGTTATGAAGTTTTTTTTAATATCATATTTATAATGATAATGATATCTTTGAATTAAATTACAAAAAAAAAAAAAATGCAGGCTTTAAGTTAGTGTGAAAAATAATCACATGTAAACTCAAGTGTTAGTTTAAATATTTTTTATGTATTTAAACCATACTAGATGATCAACAATTTAATCTTCTTATTCTAAAACTTATACATTAATCAAATAGCTTAACCGCTTGTTAATATATAACCCAACAACTTTTGAAATTACACGTGAGTTAAAATGAGTTAATTGTATAACAAAATAAGGGTGAATAAATTTATGGGTTATCTAAATATTTCTTCATTGTTTGATTATATTAGATTTAAGGTCCAATTATCGATTATTTAGCACTATTGTTAAGGTATATTCAAAGAGTTACACTTTGGACGACGAACAAAAAATAATATTTAATTATTAAATATTATAAATCACAAAAGCGGATTAATATATGCATTACACTACATACTACCAAAGGCTTGATAAGGAACTTGAAATCGGATCAATGGTTGACCTGTGAAAAGACTTATGTCAAACCATTGTCAATTGAACACTGACTATAAAACATTGAATCAGATAAAGATTCTGGTTGAATCAAAACAATTTTGATTAAGGAATGTCATAATAATGCTCTTGATAAATTCGTTATAGTCATGCTCAATAAGGTATATGGTTATTCAAATTCCACCTGGAATTTGAAATGAAATTTTAAGGACTTTGAATCTGATAAGATCAAATTATAATGAGAAATGCTTTTGGTTATGTAAGCTAATGGGAGTTGAATCATCTTCCAAAATTATTTGTGAGATACAAAGAAGAGTTTAATAAGAGTAGGCAAGGACATTTCATAGTTCTAAAAAAGCCATGTAGATCATGAGTTATATGATGATGATATCTTGAGTACACATAATTATGAAAATCTCTACAAGATAATGTATCTAATGAGATTTCCAAATCTAACAAAATTGTTAAGTATATGAGATATACTATACAATAAATCTTTTAACAGATTTGAAACACTCGATCGGCTCATATCCATATATGATTGATTTGTGTTATGCGGGAATCCTCAAGCAACTGAGGCTGAAGGCAAACTTGTGATATGATGTAATCTAGCAGCCACATTAAAGTGTCTTTTGACTAACACGGAGTATATGAAAAGGTTCTCATGAGCTTAAACTAAGATTGCATAGTAGAACAACGATATATGCTCACAACCAAAGATTGGCAGAAGGTTGCAAATAATGATAATGTATTATAACCACTTATAAAGTACAAAAAGTTATCAAACAGTATGATAGTTAATGGACTATTATTTTGATGAGCAGGGGCGGACCCACCCTTTGGCCAAGGTGCCGCACCCCTTGAAAAAAATAGTGTATATTTTAAGCAAAAAAATTCGACCGCACCCTTGAAAATATGGTTGAACACCTCATCCGTACCCCTAGTAAATAATTCTTGGGTCCGCAACTGTTGATGAGTAAAAAAAGAGTCCCTGAGCTTCAGAATCACCTCAAAGTTTTATTGTTAAACTGATTCCTTAAATACGTCAAAACAAAGAAGATCTATGTAGGACATAGATGTTATTGAAAAGTGGTGTTCAATGAAAGGATAATCATATGGAGCAATTACCCCAATAAATTTTGCAAGAGTAATTGAAGTATAAAAGTAGTTGTATGAAAGAGTATTGTTATAAATGATGGAAATGAAAGGTTTTATTTATGACACCAGGAAAGACATTCAAGTGTATGGTGGCCAATTAAAACGTTATCTGACTACAGAGATTTTATGTCACATGAGGCCTGGAGGGAATACTTTCAAATATGGAGATATTTATGATAACATTTTGATGAGATAAAATTGGGTAGATTAAATTTTGGCAAAGCCTCAGGTTTTATTTATGACATGAGGAATGACATCAAGTGTATGGTGGCCAATTAAGACGTTATCTGACTACAGAGATTTTATGTCACATGAGGCCTGGAGCCAATACTTTCAAATATTGGAGATATTTATGATAACATTTTGATGAGATAGAATTTGGTAGATTAAATTTTGGCAAAGCCACTGTATCCTCGTCGAGATACAATATGCATGTAGAGAAGTCATGGCTAACGTTACTAAAAGTATTTTGATCTATAGTTTGGTGTTTAATGTTTTACAAATGGTAAGGCTACATTATGAATTTACTTGGATTTAACGTATAGATGTCATATAAACAATGGTCCTATGTTCAAATATTTGTACATTTAAGCATCCTTGAATAATGTATTCTAAATATCTGTAGTTATTTAAATTCCTGGGAATCAATGTGAATTAAGACTATTGTGAATGCTTGATTGTTCATGGGACGAAAGCTCAAGGTGATGAGAATCAAGATTCATAGATATTCATTAGAGAATGATATGAGACGTAATTCGCTTCAAAACTATCTTCATGGAACAATGTCATAAGAAGTTTTGAAATGGTATGACCTTTATATCCTTAAACATGAGAATCATACTAGAACTAACATTAGGGCAACTTTGTTTTTGATCTTATCTAACCCTACATCGTAAAAGGGAAGCAAAAAGGATATGTTATTAGGAATAAACTGAAGCTAAATGGGAGTTGTATGTTGTTAAAGGGATTATGTGCTTCTTAATGTTTTAAGAAGTTGAACATTCTAGTGCCCTCGTAGACTCAAACTGATATGAATTTGTTGCCACACTCAAACTAAAGGTAGTTTGTCGACCGTTTTGAATCGGAGAAGAGTACAAGAATAATCGAACAATATATGAGATTGAAATTAGATCCATGTCTAATGTTCAATAAGTGTTCTATACAGAAAGGATAATCGATAAGGTTACCTTGGCTATATACTTGATTAATAATTACTTGATCACAAAGAAATAATTGACAAATGTAATACGCCATACCTTGTTAGGGGCAAGACGATGCAGCTAGGCGTCCAACTCTGACTACGATAAGGATAAAATCGAAAATAGTTCAAGTGAGTGATTGTTGGATTTTGGTGTCCAATGTAGATTATTTAACGTTGCTTTTAGTGTAAGATCCAGAAGATTACACTTTGGACGACGCACAAAGAATAATATTTGATTGTTAAATATTATAAATCAGAAAAGTGGATTAATTATGGAGAACGAGTATTTGGTGAAATACTAGAGATAATAATTGTTTGTGAAACAATTAATTTAGTGAAAATAATTGGTATCGTCTAAAACGACTAATCATTTATTAGATAATAAATTAAAAAGTTATTTTATGGAGAATAAATAAAGTCAAAAAACCTTTTGACTAGTGGCGGGAGAATAATTGTTATTCCACGGAAACAATGAATAATTATTATTGGATAATAATTAAAGAGGAAATTTTATTGTTAGATAATAAACAAAGGTCAAATGATTGACTAGTAATTAGTAATTAATCCAATATTAATTATTTTGAGAGAAAGCTAATAGTTAGTTGGGCTAAACTATAATTGGGAGATCTTTAAATAAATCCTCAACCTGAAACCCTAATTACAAATGATAGCATAAGATACTGAATAAGAGAGATCAAACAAAACCCTAGTCCCCTCTTTCTCTTCCTTGCGTTGTTCGCCACCACCATCACGATCATTGGTGACGTCGGCGCCAATTAGCCACCAGCACCGTGACGTGTCGCGTGGCCAGCTTCGCCACCTTGTCACCTCGTTGGCCGCTGAACACCACCACATTCTGCCACCACCTTGTTTTGGTTATTTGGATCAAATCCGATTCATTGTGGATTTTCGTGGTATTCTTGGATATTTTGTGATTCCGTTTGTTAGCGGATCCGTTCATTACATTCATCGTGCGAGTCTTCGGATTTCGTCAAGGTATAACCCTAAACTCACTGTGGTTGTGTATTTATAATAATTATCTTAGTAGGTTGTAACTGGAACATTGGTGAGATAGTTTTATCTGTATTTTTGTTTTATCACGTTTCTGCATCTGAACTAAATGATAAAGAGTTATTATTAATATAAAAGTGGATTTTATAAATTGAAACAGATACTCAAGGATTCCCTACTAATTACATGATGTTAAAATAATAATGAAGCTTCCTAAAGAATTGTTGATTTTGCTCTTTAGAAGTAGTAATTACTATGAGTAAGAGATTGCGAACTTGTCGAATAATTATCATATACACATATTTGTCTTATTTTGCTCTGCAAAAAAAATTTCATTAATAACTTGTATAATACACGAGACTATCACCTAGTGTATGTATGTTTGTCGATAAATTTTTTATTCAAAACTGAGTCATATCAACGCTTACCAGGTTTGCTAGGTACATATTAAACACCTATCTAAAAAATACTTTCTAATAAATATGAAACAAGTTTTCATCATCAACACGTATTCTTCTGTTCATCCAGGCATAAAGACCCCACAAAAATCTTGCAACCTAAAATATAGCGCTCATCTTTATAACAAATCTATGTTTAGAGTAAATGCCATTTTAGTCCCTGATTTTTGGTCTAAATTGTCATTTTAGTCTAAATATTTTTTCACCCTTGGGTCCTTGACCTTTCCTATTTTTTTACCCTTTTGATCACATTGCCTAACTCAGTCTAAAAACTGGTTACAACCAACGATATTTTTTGCATTAAAAAAGTTATTTAACCGAAGGGTATTTTCATCCTTTTAATATTTAGTTTACTTATTTTTAATTTTTTGAAAACCAAACAATCTTCCACCTACCGTCATCTCCACAAATCTCTGATTTATCACCGCCATCACCATATCAAACAGAGTAAAAACAAACACCACCCAACAACCATCATTGACAACCACCATAACCGTCGATCTTAGCCACTATTACTAGACATGTACAATACCCTCCACCGCCAATTTGGCTTAAAAACTTCCGCATCGTTGCCGTGGATTGTGCTAAAAACCATCCTCGCCGAAAACACATCGAGCACTTTCTTCCCTCCGATCTGTTCAAAGGAACAACGGCGAAAACCCTAGCTTTTGGCCGGAAGGTGTGATGAAGTTAGGCAATGTGATCGAAATAACAAAAAATGGGAAAGGTCAGGGACCCAGAGAAGAAAAAAAACTATTTTGACTAAAGTGACAATTTTAACCAAAACTCATAGACTAAAATGACAATTTACTCTTATTTATGTTTATAATTGCATATCTTCTGTGATTCTGTTTTGGACATTCAACGTACCCACAACATCATGTGAGAGAATACTAAATATACCTTTTTAAATAGTAGTCCTAACTAATTAGGATTGTTCATGAGTTCAGCTAAACTGAGTGGACCTTTAGTTGTGTTTGGCTTGTTTACAAACCAAATCGAGCGGAGCGGCTCATTTAAAACTGAGCCTCAAATCAAGCGAGCATTTTCCGAGCAGTGAATATTCCGAGTGAGTGTCGAGCGAACTTCGGGCGAATATTGACTACTATGTCGCGCTATTTAAATTTGCGTAGAGAGATAGTGATAATGTTGAATCTCAAGTTTTTATGTCTTTATAACCAGGCACATTTCATGACATAATATTTTTCTTATAAATAACAATATTGTGGCCGATGAGGCGATGTTCATATTACACGAACAATGACGTTGAGAGAAGGAATGATCGACTTAGGGTAACACCATGAGACATTAAGGCGATGAGCAGACTGCCGTTTAGCGGTTTAGGTTTAAACTTTTAGATTTGGTGTTAAGTTTTTTATTTGCATGATTAGGCTGATACGTATAGATATAGCTGTAAATTTGTATATAGTGGATCAAAATCTAATAGATGATATATATAAAACTATAAATTTAATTTTTATTATGTATATATGTATGTGTGTATACGTGTTTATATATGTAACAGTATGTATGTGTATGTGTATATGTATATGTATATATATACTAATTAAAAACAATAATTCGAGCCGAACCGAGCAGACCTTTGCTCATATTTGGCTCGTTTATAAACCGAACCGAGTTGAGCGGTTCATTTACAACTGAACCTCAAATTGAACGAGTATTTTCCGAACAATTTTCAAGCGAGCGGCGAACGACGAACGTTTTGCAAAACGACCCTACACACAGCATCAAGTGAGAGATATATACTGAATATACCCTTTGAATAGTAATCTAGATTAAAGAATAGCTAACTATTTTCTAAAATACAAACTTTTTTGAGAAAAAAAACTAAAATGGATATAAGGTTAATGTCCGGATGAAGTGTAATTTTATGTGTTTCGTAGCTACTAAAGAATAGATATAATTTACTATTTTACGAGTGAGTCTAGTTCTTTTTAATGGCAACAGAAACCTTTTTTAATGGCAACAGAAACCTCTGTTAATTTTTTTTAAGACTTTCATTAAAAACCGCAAAACCAAGACAAGCTATCTCAAGGCGGAAAAAGCAAGCCGAAAACCACAAAAAGCAAACGTCCACAGTTACATTACATCAAAATTACACCATCTATCCTAATCCACCACTCCTTGTTTGAACCTATACTTGTACCACAGAAATCCCAAGATCTTGATATCGGCAATGATATCCACCACATTTGGCTCCTTACGCGAGAAAACCTTATCATTCCTAGTCTTCCACAAACGCCAACATGCAATTATAACCCGTGAAGCACCATTTTCTTATTCCCCGACACGCCGCTTAACCCGTGCATATCCACCAAATCTTTAACATGAAAAGCAAAAATATCTCGGATGCGACACCATCTAGAAATCCCATGCCACACTCCCGCTGAAATACCACAACCTGTAAACAAATGTTCGACCGTTTCCTCCTTACACTCCACCAGACGCAAAATTGATTGTCCACGTGAATGCTTCTCCTCAACAAGGCCGTCTTTGTGGGTAAACTATCCAAAAAAGCACGCCACATAAAAATGTTACACTTAAGTGGCACCCACTTACACCATTTGAAACCGAACCGTGTGCTATTAGCAGATGAACCACGCATCCACTTTTTGACCGCAAACGCGTGACAGAAAAACCATCGGTCCTACTCTCACTCCATTCCCAACAGTCATACCTATCCTCAATCGAAACCCCTTGCAACAAAACCTCCAAAGATTGCTTTTCTTGAATTTCATCGGCTGTGGCATTAGAACGACGCCACTCCCACAACAGAACCCGGGCTGCACCAACCTTAATAATCCGATCGGCCACCACAACCCTTTTATTTTTCTCCAAGGCAAACAGGCTAGGGAATTTATTTTTAATCGGTACATCACATAGCCACGTATCCAACCAGAACCGGATTTGCTTCCTGTCTCCTAACTTACCACGAATCATATTATTAAAGCCAAACCCTTCAACCTTGTACTTGTTCCAAAACATAACACAGTTCTTCCATACGCCTGTATAGGCGCTATTAACAGGCGCTACCCCCCAACTACGACTTGAACCATGTATTGAAACAACCACCCTTTTCCACATCACATTTTGTTCGTTGAGAAACCTCCATAACCATTTGGTAATCAAAGCGTTATTATTCATCTCTAAACTAGCGATTCCAATCCTCCATCCACAATAGGCTTTGTAACAACTTCCCACGCAACCTAATGCAATTTCCTAACATCATCCGACCAGCCCCACAAAAACCGACGTATTAAACCTCCAACACATTAATAACCATCATAGGCGCCTTAAAGAGATAGAAGTAATAAGTAGGCAAACTGTCAAGAATGGATTTAATTAACGTTACCAGCCGCCAATCGATAAAGTATTAGCTTTCCATTTCGAGAGCCTCTTCCTAAACGTATTCACCACCGGATCCCAATTTGCAACCCTGTTCATGTTCGCGCCAACCTTGATGCCCAAATAAAGAAATGGAATATAACCAGCTTTGCTCCCTAAGGCTTCTGCCTTTGCCTTCAACTCGTTAATATCAACCCCAATACCATACAACACCGATTTATGCAAGTTAATCTTAAGTCCGGAGCACAAAAAGAATACCCTAAGTATCCTTTTCATGTTGACGAAATTAAAATCAGACCAGTCCCCCATCAGCATCGCGTCATCCGCATATAATAAATGAGATAACATCGGCCCTTCATAGGCAGACGAACACCATCGAAGGCACCTGTAACATCCGTAAAAAACCGGGTTAACCAAACCCGCTTCGTTTATTAACCGAACAACCAGTTAAAAATTTCGTTGCGTATTTAATGCCCAAATTAATTTTAAACGATACATAATTAATAAGTATATTAGAATATAAAATTTATATTTAAAAATGTATTAAAAATAGGAAATAAAAATTAAATGCTGAAGCCAGGTTTCGAACCCGGGTCAGCCGAGAGAATCATCCAAACCTTAACTCACACTCGCCCAACCACTCCGCCACTTGTGTTGTTTGATAACATATTGAAACAATTAATACAAATAATAAATCTGGAAATCGAAATCAGTCAACCAACGTGCCCCAAATCACTCTCGCCGGAAATCCCGACGAAATCATCAATTATTGACGTTTTCTTTTTGCATAACGGATACAATTACAGCAGCGCCGGTTATAACTGAAAACTTTAAGGTCATTTATTCAAATCATCAAATCATAACCGAATAACTTTGAATTCAAAACCGGAAATACAATTAAAACTGAGATATACTTTATTCATCAGTTGAGCTCACGAATTTATCCAACTTACACTCTCCATTTTGCTCAGAAAACTTCGCCGCAAGTCGCCGGATTTCTCTGTAAGTTAACCGGAAATTATCGCCGGAAAACCGAATTCATTCCATCCCGTCTGCTTACCCTAAAATAAGATCTTAAGAGCTCATACCGACATCACCCACACTCACCTTAAACCCCCAGAGGAATCTCTGTCGCAAGAAATACGTCGCCGGAATTCTCTGCAAGTCGCCGGAAAACCGAGACTTTCATCTACACGGTAATTACCTCGACTTTTCTGTTTCATTCCATTATTAGACAAATTCTAACATCACTCCATCACCCAGAATCAACCTCAGACGACGTTGCCGGATTTTCTGTTTTTGCCGGAAAACTTCTGAAAGTTCCAGAATCTCGCTGTTAACCAGTATGATCATTTAAACCTACTGATAATCGTTACTCAGTAGTTTAATTTCACATCTAAATCATCCAAAATGATTATTGAATCCGAACAGAAGGAGTTCACAAAACAGAGCCGACGATCTTTGCCGGATTTCCGAAGAAGACAATCAGTTCGGTACATTCTTTCCCCAAACCCTTCTGTTCAATATCTTTCAATTGCTCATAATATTCGTTAACCGAATTAATCAAGAAACAGTTGGTGTTATCATTGTCTGTGTTTTGAACGAAGAAGACGAAGTCGTGTATGATATAAGATTAATTAAAATCGGAATTATAAACGGGTTAGACACACAGTCCAGCGGTGGACTGTGTGCAAACAATACGCATACGTCCCGAGTTCGATCCTTGACACACGTACATTCGCTGTAATAAAATGTTTTTTTTAAAAACCGAACCGGATCCACACGCAGAATCATGTTAAGTATAATAAAAACAGAATATTTACCAAGTTAGACACACAGTCCAGCGGTGGACTGTGTGCCAAACTAAACCACAGGTCCCGGGTTCGAGACCTGTGGAGAGCACCGAGATGATATCATTAAATCCTTTTTAAAACAAATGATTTTCGGATTAACTTAATTAGTGTATAAATATAATTAAAAACAGAAATATTTCGGGTTAGACACGTAGCTCAGTTGGTAGAGCTGCGTGCACGCGTACGGGAGGTCACGGGTTCGAGTCTCACCCAGCGCACACATACAAACGACTGAACCGGTCAACGGTCAACAGTAATGGTCAACGGTCAACGGTCAAGTCAAAAAGTCAACATTGTTTTATTATTTTTATTTATTTATTTAAATTAAAAATCAATTAAAAATACTTAAAAATAACATTTTTAAAGTTAGAAAATAGCCTTAAACTCACAAAAATATATCCAATAATCCTACTAAAATTGATTAATAAAATCCGCTTATTTACCGAACCGTTATGTTATTATCTAGGTTAGTTTCTCTCATGGTTAAATCCAATTTCGTGCGCATTCATCATCAATCCAAGAAACGCAACCCCTGTGAGTGAATCTTACAACTCCCCTTTTTATTACACATTTTGGGGTGTATCATGTGTCGCTTAAACTAATTCGTTTATTCAAACTCGTGCCATACCATATTATGATTTAAACTTAGAATGTAAATATTGTTTGTAGTTATGTATTACATATTGTCAAGTTGTATGCAAATTATTTGTTAGGCCCATCAGTTCCTCGTGGGAGACGAGTTGAACAACGCGTGCCTTAAAACTCATTCATTAGGCCCATCAGTTCGTAGAACAAGGCGTGCCTCAAAACTCATTCATTAGGCCCATCAGTTCCTCGTGGAGACGAGTTGAACAACGCGTGCCTCAAAACAATCTATTATTGTATGTGTGTGCATTATTTAATATTAAGTGTTTTGTGAATAAGTTTACATCTACATTTACTCATATGTGGTTATGCACTTTATTTTTATAATCAATTCAATAAACTTGTTTAAATGTTTTTCATAGGATTCACTCGCCAACTTTTTGTTGATCCAAAAACCATTTTTACACATGATACAGGTGAACAGGATGAAGCAAGGAAAACATAGGAAATGCCTTAGAAGAAAATAATGAAGTCTAGAAATATGTGTAGAACATGTTGTAATTATGATTGTCTGATCCCCTTTAAATTGTAATAATAAATATGAAACGTTATAATAAATGTCATGAGCTTTGATGAAAACCCAATCATGCCCCGATCACCTTTTCCGCTGCGGGTCGGGGTGTGACAGATTGGTATCAAAGCTTTTGACTATAGGGATATAGGATAGGTTATTAGACCCTTAGAGCCTATACTATAGTTGATTAGATTTTAATTGTTTATGTGGTTATATGCGAACTCATGATGTTTATTTCTTTCATATTTATTACATACACAAATGCATGCAAACACTTCCAATACTACATTTTGTGATACATAGTGAATTATACTTACAGTCAAACATACATACATACATACATACATATTTATCATACATATTTCAATGCTCACATATTCAAATCATCTTCATACTTCCTTTATTCAAGATTTTGTCGCATTTTTTTCATTTTTCAAATCTCATCGAAGTGAGTTCTGCGACGGGCATGTAGTAACTGTAAGGGTACAAGTACCGGTAGTCTGAACGTCATGTCTAGGTTGGCATTCGTATAAATCCAATATAACGGACCCGTTTGCCTACCTGGGGACTAACGATGAGAGTACGAAGGACCTATTAGGCCAAAGCATGCCACACCAAACGTCGTTCGAACTAACCCCACTTTGAGGTGTCACCGTGTCCACACCTGGATACATTCCGAATATCATACGTTACATACATATTTCTCGATTTTCTCCGGGTTTTAGTGTACGTAACCAGGCTAACACATGGAACCATATGAAAAACCCGGTAATCATGGGAGCCCACATGATTACGAAAGTGAAGTATGGCGGCATGCAAGACCCAATTACTAGCAAAGCCCAAGACATCCTATGGATGTAGTAGATTTATTATGCTATATTTATTTTATGAATGTTCATTCCTAAATACGACACATGATCCCAAAAACATCCAACTCATACTCTTGATATGTATTCCTTGTAGATGTCTTCTAGTCTCCCTCGTAGGAAGATGAGATCAGGAAAAGCCCGCGAGCGCATGGCTGCCCAAATCGCTCAACAAATGGCTGCCGTAATACCCAACATTGTAGTTCAAGTTCAGCAAGCCCTTACCGCTAATCCCGTCAATCAAGAAGATCAAAACATTGTCAATCCTCCCCCAAAAACCACCAAATGCACCTTCAAGCATTTCAAATCCTGCGACCCTCCAAAATACGAAGGGACTGAAGGTGTCACCGCTCTCCTCCATTGGTTTGAAGAAATGGAAAACACTTTTCTAAACTGCGATTGCCCCGATGATCGCAAAGTGCGATATGCTACTGGTCGTTTACTTGGAATAGCACTTACTTGGTGGAATATAGAGAAGGCCAAACGAGGTGTTGAAGATGCTATGACTTTGACTTGGGAAGAGTTGAAGGAAATCATGACAAGACGTTTTGCCCAAGGAGTGAAATCAAGAAATTAGAGGATGAGTTCTATTCGTTGAAACAAAAGGAAGGCGACCACACCACATACAACAAGAGATTCCTCGAGTTAAATCAAATGGTTCCCAACTTGTTCACTCCCCTCTACCGTTTGATCGAGCACTACATTCGAGGTTTCCTTCAAAATTCAAGACTCCGTAATAAGTACCACAGCTGCAACCTTGGAAGCAGCAATGGAGTTAGCTACAGAGCTCACCGAGAACCGCATACGGAACAAAGACTTCAAGGAGGAGAAGAAGAAGGATAAAGCATCAACTGAAACCTCAAACTCCACCCAAACCGAATCCCCTTCTCAACCCATTTAATAGAAAACGAGATGGGCAACTTTTCGCTGTCACTCAACGCAATCAACCAGCCTCACAAGCCGTACCCCTCCAAGCTATCCCAATCACTCAAGTAGCATCAAACTCAACTTACCCAAATAAGAAACCTTAACTTGGAACTCACCCTCAATGTAACACCTGTTTTTATCACCATCCATCTACCTTACCTTGTCGACTATGTGCGAATTGTGGACGCTATGGTCATTTGAGCAAGGTTTGCCGCGCCTCTCAAAACCAAACCTCACCCCCTACTCAAAACATGATCCAAACATATCAACAACCCCAATACCCCATGTTCCCATATGTTCGAGCTTGTTTTAATTGTGGCGACCCTACCCACTATAGAAACACGTGCCCTCGATTGGTTAACATCATAAACGCCCAAGCTCAAGCAAACCCAGTTAACCAAGCAAATCAAGGAAACCTAACCACTAGGCCACCAGCAAGAGGAAGAGTTTTCAACATCAACGCCAATCTTGTTGAAGATAATGACGGTCCAAACGAACCACCCAACTAGTCTCCTTCACCAAAAATCAAGATTCAACTCCAACCGCTTCGTTTTTATGTTTTTCTTTATGTTATCTCAACTTTCACGTATCTCAATTATAAATTGAAAATTTATCCAAGAATCTTAATGCGAATTACTATTTCAGTTTTGTTTTATACTCATTGATTTAACATTCATATCATCATACATCTCAACGTATTTCAATCTCATTATTTAAAGAAGTTGGGCTGTGTCTCACTTCTACATAGACTAACCTCTCCATCATAACAAACGAGAGAGGAACTGTCATCATTCAAACATGTATACTATCAGAATTAAGACTCAAGCTTTGGTTGTTGTGTTTGTTTATGTTTTAGAGTCACATAGGACTAATCATAACTTACTGATAAAACCAATGAAAATTTGACAAGAATATGGTGGATACGCCGCTGGTACTTCCTATATATAAGTATTCTTGCCAAAGGATCAGAGGCATTATCAGGCGGTTATGAGAAGTTCCATGTAGGATTTAGTATTGTCTTGGTTGAAGTTTGTTTTATACTCACTGATTTAGCATTCATATCATCTCATCATTTAAAGAAATTGGATTGTGTTCTATTTCTACATAGACTAACCTCTCCATCATAACAAACGAGAGAGGTACTGTCACCATTTAAACATGTATACTATCAGAATTAGGACTCAGACTTTGGTTGTTGTGTTTATTTATGTTCTAGAGTCACATCATAGAACCAATCATAACTTACTGATAAAACCAATGAAAATTTGACAAGAATATGGTGGATACGCCGATGGTACTTTCTATATATAAGTATTCTTGCCAAAGGATCAGAGGCATTGTCAGGCGGTTATGAGAAGTTCCATGTAGGTTTTAGTATTAGAAGTTTTGTTTTAGGATATAACCTTATCTTTCCAAACATATCAAAACTCTTGCACATGAAATCATATTTAGTCAATCAACTCTGTTTATCAATATTCATTAACTTAGGCATCAAAAAGCGATTCCTGTAGCAGGGTACTCAACCCTTACAAGGAACGTTACCGCCTCAAACAAAAACTTAAACTCTTACTCCTTTCTAAGTATGTAACTGTCAAATTAAACACCATCCTTTTTAGACAAGCATGCCACTACTTAAATTTCGGGACGAAATTTCTAAAAGTAGGGGATACTGTAACATCCGTCAAAAACCGGGTTAACCAAACCCGCTTCGTTTATTAACCGAAGAACCAGTTAAAAATTTCGTTGCGTATTTAATGCCCAAATTAATTTTAAACGATACATAATTAATAAGTATATTAGAATATAAAATTTATATTTAAAAATGTATTAAAAATAGGGAAATAAAAATTAAATGTTGAAGCCGGGTTTCGAACCCGGGTCAGCCGAGAGAATCATCCAAACCTTAACTCACACTCGCCCAACCACTCCGCCACTTGTGTTGTTTGATAACATATTGAAACAATTAATACAAATAATAAATCTGGAAATCGAAATCAGTCAACCATGCGCCCCAAATCACTCTCGCCGGAAATCCCGACGAAATCGTCAATTATTGACGTTTTCTTTTTGCATAACGGATACAATTACAGCAGCGCCGGTTATAACTGAAAACTTTAAGGTCATTTATTCAAATCATCAAATCGTAACCGAATAACTTTGAATTCAAAACCGGAAATACAATTAAAACTGAGATATACTTTATTCATCAGTTGAGCTCACGAATTTATCCAACTTACACTCTCCATTTTGCTCAGAAAACTTCGCCGCAAGTCGCCGGATTTCTCTGTAAGTTAACCGGAAATTATCGCCCGAAAACCGAATTCATTCAATCCCGTCTGCTTACCCTAAAATAAGATCTTTAGAGCTCATACCGACATCACCCACACTCACCTTAAACCCCCAGAAGAATCTCTGTCGCAAGAAATACGTCGCCGGAATTCTCTGCAAGTCGCCGGAAAACCGAGACTTTCATCTACACGGTAATTACCTCGACTTTTCTGTTTCATTCCATTATTAGACAAATTCTAACATCACTCCATCACCCAGAATCAACCTCAGACGACGTTGCCGGATTTTCTGTTTTCGCCGGAAAACTTCTGAAAGTTCCAGAATCACGCTGTTAACCGGTATGATCATTTAAACCTACTGATAATCGTTACTCAGTAGTTTAATTTCACATATAAATCATCCAAACTGATTATTGAATCCGAACTAAGGAGTTCACAAAACAGAGCTGACGATCTTTGCCGGATTTCTGAAGAAGACAATCAGTTCGGTACATTCTTTCCCCAAACCCTTCTGTTCAATATCTTTCAATTGCTCATAATATTCGTTAACCGAATTAATCAAGAAACAGTTGGTGTTATCATTGTTTGTGTTTTGAACGAAGAAGACGAAGTCGTGTATAATATAAGATTAATTAAAATCGGTATTATAAACGGGTTAGACAATACGCATACGTCCCGAGTTCGATCCTTGACACACGCACATTCGCTGTAATAAAATGTTTTTTTTAAAACCGAACCGGATCCACACGCAGAATCGTGTTAAGTATAATAAAAACCAGAATATTTACCAAGTTAGACACACAGTCCAGCGGTGGACTGTGTGCCAAACTAAACCACAGGTCCCGGGTTCGAGACCTGTGGAGAGCACCGAGATGATATCATTAAATCCTTTTTAAAATAAATGATTTTCGGATTAACTTAATTAGTGTATAAATATAATTAAAAACAGAAATATTTCGGGTTAGACACGTAGCTCAGTTGGTAGAGCTGCGTGCACGTGTACGGGAGGTCACGGGTTTCGAGTCTCACCCAGCGCACACATACAAACGACTGAACCGGTCAACGGTCAACAGTAATGGTCAACGGTCAACGGTCAAGTCAAAAAGTCAACATTTTTTTATTATTTTTATTTATTTATTTAAATTAAAAATCAATTAAAAATACTTAAAAATAACATTTTTAAAATTAGAAAATAGCATTAAACTCACAAAAATATATCCAATAATCCTACTAAAATTGATTAATAAAATCCGCTTTACCGAACCGTTATGTTATTATCTAGGTTAGTTTCTCTCATGGTTAAATCCAATTTCGTGCGCATTCATCATCCATCCAAGAAACGCAACCACTGTGAGTGAATCTTACAACTCCCCTTTTTATTACACGTTTTGGGGTGTATCATGTGTCGTTTAAACTAATTCGTTTATTCAAACTCGTGCCATACCATATTATGATTTAAACTTAGAATGTAAATAGTGTTTGTAGTTATATATTACATATTGTCAAGTTGTATGCAAATTATTTGTTAGGCCCATCAGTTCCTCGTGGGAGACGAGTTGAACAACGCGTGCCTTAAAACTCATTCATTAGGCCCATCAGTTCGTAGAACAAGCGTGCCTCAAAACTCATTCATTAGGCCCATCAGTTCCTCGTGGAGACGAGTTGAACAACGCGTGCCTCAAAACAATCTATTATTGTATGTGTGTGCATTATTTAATATTAAGTGTTTTGTGAATAAGTTTACATCTACATTTACTCATATGTGGTTATGCACTTTATTTTTATAATCAATTCAATAAACTTGTTTAAATGTTTTTCATAGGATTCACTCGTCAACTTTTTGTTGATCCAAAAACCATTTTTACACATGATACAGGTGAACAGTATGAAGTAAGGAAAACATAGGAAATGCCTTAGAAGAAAATAATGAAGTCTAGAAAGATGTGTAGAACATGTTGTAATTATGATTGTATGATCCCCTTTAAATTGTAATAATAAATATGAAACGTTATAATAAATGTCATGAGCTTTGATGAAACCCAATCATGCCCCGATCACCTTTTCCGTGCGGGTCGGGGTGTGACAGCACCTATGTCACACACTTTATTCATCAAACCCGAAAAAGCCTCCATTAAAATAATAAATAAAAATGGTGAGATAGGATCGCCTTGCCGAATTCCTTTTTGACAACCGAACTCAAAGGTAGGTGACCCATTCACCAAAACCGTAGACCTCGCCGATAACAAAATCGCCCGAATCCACTCTCGCCATTTCAAAGGAAAACTCATATGTTCAAGAACCGAAAGCAAGAACTCCCAATTAACATTATCGTAAGCTTTATCGAAGTCGATTTTAAACAGAAACATTTTCTTCCCTCGCTTTTTCAGCCACGTAAGCACCTCATTCGTCATTAAAGGCCCGTCTAAAATATATCTCCTAGATAAGAAAGCAGACTGAGTCTCCGAAACAATTGTACCCATCACCTTTTTAATCTGTTTGCCAAAACTTTAGACACCACCTTGCTGATGATCCCTATCAAATTAATCGGCCTAAAATCACGTAAATCAACCGGGTCGCCAACCTTCGGAATCACCGTAATAAAAAAGGACCCAACCCACACTAAATCGACCAACTCTATGGAAGGCTGCATCAAAGTATTAAAATCCTTCTCAAATCTATCCAAAACTCCCTAATAAAACGTAAATTAAAACCATCCGGTCCTGGAGCTTTATCCACCCAACAACCAAAAACAGCGTCTTTAATCTCCTGAACTGTGAACTGCTGAACCAACCCTTCGGCTTCCTCGTACCCAAACTCTTCACCCCATCACATAAAAGTTTCGGCCGAGTACCCATAGTTTCAGTGAACTTCGACCGGAAGAAAGCAAGGACTTCCCTTTTAACGATGCTCGGCTTCGTCTCCCAAACCCCTCTAACCATCAATCCCGGGATATAATTAGCAGCCTTCCTTTTGTTGATACAACCATGAAAATACCTTGTATTGTCATCCCTGTGAGTCGCCCAATTGGTACGCGCTTTCTGTTTAAGATCTCGTTGATGGAACAAATCAAGCTCGCGTAATCTTCTTTTAATTTCCTCAAAACACCATATCTCCTCCTCCGTTAGTTGCTGCTCTTCCAATATCGCATCCAACTGACTGAACTCCTCTTCTAAAACCCGTCTCTCCCCCCGCTCCTTTTCTGCACATCTAGTCGCCCACTCCGGAATAACACATCTCAACCTTTTAAATTTCAACATAAGACGCGTGTCCGGGTCTCCATTTAAATTACATTGCTCCATCGCTTCTCTGACCAATAACCGAAAATCCTCACGCCTAAACCAAGAGTTAAAAAACCTAAACGGTTTCGGCCCGAAATTCCTTGAAACTATCTTTAGAAGCAAAGGGCAGTGATCGGTTATGTACCTATCAAGCACTAGATACTCCGTAGTCGGCCATTCCAAAAAGAAGTTCCAATTCACAAAAATTCTATCAATTCTGCTCAGCTTATCTCCTGCGACAAACGTAAACCGCCTACCTTTCATAGCATATTCATGTAAGTTCGCTTCTTCAATAAAACTGTTAAACTCAAACGCATCGGCCGACTTAAAAATTGGGTTACGCCTTTCTTCTTCGGATCTGACCGAACTAAAATCTCCTGCTACCGTCCACATCCCATCTTCGTCCCCAATTAGAAACCTCTATTAAATCACAACCGAAAAAAAGCAAGATGCTGCTACAAGATTACAAAACAGGAAAAAAAACAAAAAAAACATAGAAGAAAACAAACAAGTACGATAACAAAAACACACTACAAGCCGACATACAAAAGATTTCAGTCTATATCACCAAATTTCCTCCGGTTATTCCAGTCTATTCTGAAATCTCTTGTCCGATTTTTAATCATTTCGAAAGCTTGTTCTTTTATTTCTTCCACTACTTTAAACGAACTTATTTCTTTTCCTTCTGAAGAGTTGTCCGGCAACGAAGGAATCTTTGTAACTAACTTTGGGGCCCATACATTTAATGCTGAGATAGTGATTTGTCCGGGCCTAACAAACTATGCCACGTCAGATTGCCAATAAACTATAAATACCCCTCAACCCACTTCAAAAAGGGGTAACGCCTACTTTCTCCCTCTCTTCACCATTTTCTCTCTAACCACTCCTGCTCAAATACTAATTCTCACGCCCGAGCTTGGTCACAGAGAGCCCCCCTCCCTATGACGAGGCTAACGGTGTGCTTCTTTGTGATTTGTGCAGATAATCATTCCCTACTTCTGAGACTCTTCCTTCCGAAGTAGAGACAGTTGGTTTTTGAGTCTTCAGTGGCGCCATCCCCTTGAATCCATTAACATTCTTTTCCATAGTGTTTTCTTTCACTTTTCCTTCTCAAACTGATGGCTTCTAGTTTCCCATCCTACGAAGTCATCGCGACTGGAAATACACCTCAATCATCTGTGTTAACAGCAGTCACTGAGGCCATAACCACGCAGAACATACAGGCAGCATCATTAGCTGTCAGTTCTGTTGCTTCTTAGACAGCTCCTCCATCTGTCACTTTCGCCACATCAGAGTTTGATGATGCTTTTATGCAGCGCAATCTGGAACTCCTGAGACAGCTCAAACAACAACAGCAGCGAGACGAGATGCTCCAGGCTTTACGATCAAACTTATTTGGAAATCCTCTCCAAGGAACTGTGGCTATGCCAACTGGGATTTTCTCCTCCAGATCTTTGGTAAGTCCTACTCCTATCATGAGCTCCATTCCAATATCTGTCGTTCAAAGTTTTACTCCTCCAAATCAATCCACCCATAACAACCTATATGGTTCGTTTTAGCAGGATTCCTTGGGCATCAACCCAAAGGATCAGGAACTCGTCATGCCTTATCGCCCTGTCTCCATGTCTTCCCAATCAAAGTTCACTCTACGAATTGTTAATGCTCCGCTACCTTCAAAACTCAAAATGCCGCCATCTTTAAAAACTTACGATGGTACGTCCGACCCGGATGATCACATGTTCTCCTTTGCCGGAGCAGCCAAAGTCGAACAGTGGCCAATGCCAGCATGGTGCCACATGTTCGCACAAACACTCACCGGATCGGCCAGAGTGTGGTTCGACGGTCTACCAGAGGGTTCGATCAGTCATTTCGAAGATTTCCGTCGTTTATTCCTCCAAAATTTTTTCCAGCAACGACGTTGTTCGAAGGATATAACGGAGGTCCATCACATCAAACGACGCGATGGGGAATCTGTTCAGGATTTCCTGGATCGATTTAATAAAGAAAGCATGCAAATCAGTGGTGCAGTAGATCAGTTGTGGAGTATCGGGGTACTGTCATGGCGTGCGAAACAATCAGCTGGTCGAGAAACTCCACGAGGACCTCCCAAAAACAATGGAAGTCCTCATGGAACGAGCAAGAGCATTTGTACGGGGAAAAGTGCATGCGGGCAACCAAATGACACGGCGTCTAGAAATGCAAAAGCTCGAACAACTTCATGGAGGCGAAACTCCCCACCAAAAGATCACAGCCAAAATTGGAACAGGAGTAGAAACCCATACCATAAGCCAGATCGAAGTAGTAATTGAAGTAGTAATGTTCGTTTCAACACGTACTCTGAGCTCTCCAAATCCCCAAGTGAGATCCTAAGTACAGAAAATACTCGATTCCAGCACCAGCAAAACAACGACCAACAGCAGATAAAAACTCCAAAAATTTTTGCGAGTATCACCGAGATAAGGGGCATACGACTGACGAATGTTGGGCGTTAAAGCAGGAAATCGAGCGAGCCGTTCGTTCTGGAAAACGGTCGCATTTAGTAAAGGAGGTCAAGGAAGGCAAGAACACACATACAACCAACCCAAATCCGAACAGTGAACCAAACATCACCATGATCCGATCCATTAAACATCGGGGCACAAAGAGACCCAGTCAGTGCATGGCAGAATGGATGTGCCAACCAACTAATTTCCCAGCAATAAACCCGAAAGACACCCGAGACAGACCTATAATCATTTCTGCAATCATAGTCGGACACTATGTTTGGCGAGTATACGTCGATGGAGGTAGCGCCTTTGAAATTATGTACATGCAATGTTTCCAGCAGCTTGCAGAACTGTCCAATTAACGTTCGTCGTGGTAGGATCCAAATCCACTCACAACGTTATACTCAGACGACCGGAATGCGAGCCTTGGGTGCAGTAAGCTCCACCATACATGGGGTATTCAAATTCCCAACAGAATCAGGAGTAGCTATGATATTCACCAAATCAGCGCAATGCGTCGCCAAAATTTGTCAAGCTACAACTACTAGCTCGAAAGCTTTGGGACCCCCCACTGAGCTCTGGTCAGTCAACCCGGAATTCCAGAACAACAAATTGCCATCGGAGCGTAGCTACCAGAACATACAAAAAAACTCCTATGGAACCTATTAACTAGCTCAATTGATGTTTTCGCTTGGCAACATTCAGACATGAGGGGCGTACCAAGGTCGCTAGCGCAGCATCGTTTAAATGTGAGAGACTCGGTAAAGCCCATAGCGCAAAGAAAGAGGCACATGGCCCCAGATCGAGCGAAAGCAATCGCACAGGACGTTCAAAGTTTACTAGACGCTGGAATCATTCGAGAAGTGCGATATCAGACTTGGGTCTCCAACCCAGAAATGGTTCGAAAGAAAGATAACTCCTGGAGAATGTGTATCGATTTCGCAGACCTGAAGAACGCCTTTCCTAAAGACTGCTATCCACTCCCTGAAATTGATGAAAAGATCGATTCTGTAGCTACTTCCGTTTAAAGTGCTTCCTAGACGCATATAAGGGGTACCATCAGATACAGATAGCAGTGGAAGACGAGGACAAAACGGCGTTCGTCACAAACGAAGGAATGTACTGCTTCACCAAAATGCCTTTCAGTTTAAAGAATGCTGGAGCAACCTATCAGCGACTAATGAACAAAGCCTTCAAAGATCAAATCGAACGAAATTTAGAGGTTTATGTCGACGACATTGTAATAAAAAGTGATTTCGAAGAAGCCATGCTAAAAGACATCCATGAAACCTTTACTCGGTTACGTAGCATCAACATGAAATTGAATCCAAAGAAGTGTACGTTCGGCATGGAGGAAGGAAAATTCCTAGGGGTTATGGTCGGGTCAAACGGTTTATGAGCCAATCTAGACAAGGCCGATGCTGTGCTCACAATGAAACTCCCCACATCAGTAAAAGAAATCCAATCCCTAAACGGCCGATTGGCAGCGTTACATCGTTTCCTATCGAAAGTCGCGAATAAATCCCTCCCATTTATGAATGTTCTCCGAAGAAGTTTCAAAACAGATTTCAAGTGGTCTCCCGAAGCAGCTCAAGCTTTCGAAGACCTAAAAATATGTCTAAGTTCGTTACCAGCCCTCACGGTCCCAAAGGAAAAGGAGGTCCTCACAGTCTATTTGGCCGCATCACAAGGCGCCATCAGTGCTGTACTAGTGGCGCACCGAACCGGATCGCAAATTCCAATTTATTACGTCAGTCGAACCTTACGAGATTACGAGGTAAGATACACCAACTTGGAAAAGCTGGCACTAGCGCTCGTCACGCCTCCCGAAGGCTACGGAGGTATTTCCTGGCCTATCCAATTGAAGTAAGAACTGATCAACGAATTCAACATGTTCTGTGTAAACCAGAGGTCTCGGGTCGAATGGCAAAATGGGCCATTGAGCTTGGTGCCTTTGACATTACCTTCCGAACCAAAGGATCTTTAAAAGGGCAAGTGATTACAGACTTCCTGGTAGAAATACCTGAGGACGAAGTCATAGTTTCCGAATCAAACAAAGATAAGACTTGGAAGTTGTACAACGACGGAGCATCGAACGCCGAAGGAGCCGGAGCAGGGTTGATATTAACGGACCCAGAGGGGTCCGACATCACTTACGCACTACGCCCCGAATTCAAAAGCTCCAACAACGAGGCTGAATATGAAGCGCTGCTTGCATGACTCGAATCGCAAATAAGGTCGGAGCGCGAAAGGTAATTGCCCATGTCGATTCCTTACTCATCGCAAATCAAGTAAACGGGGATACGAGGCCAAAGAACCTAATATGGTGAAATACTTGGAACAAGTTAAAAAGGCAATGGAAGCATTCGACTCCTGTAAATTCAGCATGTGCCTCGAAGTAAAAACAAAAAAGCAGATGCCTTGAGCAAGTTAGCCTCCGTATCATTCAGTCACCTTCCAAAAGATGTCTGAATCGAGATCGTGAACGCACCATCAATAAATCCTCCGAAAGCATTTCAAATCGAATCGTAAGCCACTACATGGATAACCCCCATCACAAATTACTTGCTGCATGATATCCTCCCAAACGATAAATCCCAAGCTAGAAAAATTCGAATAAACTCCCTCCAATACCAAATGCAAGATGGGGCTCTATACCGAAAAACATTTCTCGGACCGCTGTTAAAATATCTTGATCCTGAAGAAGCAAGCTACATCATACGAGAAATACACTATGGTATATGTGGAATCCATGCCGGACCAAAAATGGTGGTAACTAAGATAAAGAACGCCAGGCTATTATTCGCCAGGAATGCATGAGAGCGTTATGAAAGAACTTCAACAATGCGAAGAATGCCAAAGACATGCACCGATTAGCCTTCGAGCAAAGAATGAAATGATTCCAGGTCACAGCCGCATGGCCTTTTCAGAAGTGGGGAGTCGATATCGTAGGACCATTCCCGCGCTCAAGTGGAAGCGCACAATACCTTCTGGTAGCTGTCAACTATTTCACGAAATGGGTCGAAGCAAGGCCTTTCACGGTGATATCTGGGTACAATGTGACTAGATTCTTTTGGGAACAGATCGTGTGTCGTTTCGGTTTGCCCTGTACATTGTTAGCGACAACGCCAAGCAGCTCGCCAACGACCCATTCAAAAGATGGTGTCAAAATCTAAAAATCACCCAAGTCTTCTCGTCATTGCCCACCCGTAGGGAAACGGGCAAGTGGAGCAAATCAATCGTCGAATAGTAGATGGGATCAAACGAAGGCTTGGGTCAGAAGGAAGGGGTTGGGCCGACAAACTGCCAAATGTCCTATGGGCACACCGAACGATGCACAAAACCAGTAATGGGGAAACACCGTTTAGCTTAACTTACAGAACCGAAGCGGTAATACCGGCGGAAGTTGGTCTCCCAAACCAGCGAATCAAGGATGAAGAACGAAATAAAAAGAGTTGCGGTCGAATTTAGACCTGCTGGAAGAACGTAGACACATTGCAGCAATCAAAGAAGCTCGATATAAAGAAAAGCTGGAAAACTTCTATAACTCACGAGTAAAGCTGTATAAATTCAAGGAAGGAGATTATGTCATGCGAAACAACGTTAGCCGGACGGAGCCCCATGGAAAATTAGCACCAAATTGGGAGGGGCCGTACCACATCAAGCAAGCGAGTGATAAGGGTTCGTATACTCCTAGAAACCATAATAGGAGCCCCGGTTCCGAGAACAAGGAACTAAGTTCATTTGAAACGTTGTTTCATGTAGTTCCAAGTTTTATCACCACCGCAAGGATCACTTTACTTAATTCCATTGTACGTCGAGAGGGACTGCCTCGACATCGTTCAGAATAAGATATTTTATATAGACTTCGAGAGGGTATGCCTCGAATGTCAAAAAAGATTTGTACTTACCTTTTGATATTATTAAAGTGATCGAAATATTTATTTACAGTGATATATTTTAGCTCCTTTAAATTTGTTATTCATATAATTAGAAAGTGCACTAAGGGCCTCGACCCATGCCTCACGCCGATCGAGAAGATTCTCTAATCTAAAAAATTACTGAATAAATCAGGGATGATTAAATGAGCATTCCACGATATTATGCTTACGAAAACAGCGAATAAAAGTAAAAGGTCCATCACGGACGCGTGATAGGACTAAAAATAAAAACATGTAAACAATAATTATAAGAGTATGATAAAATTAGAACCACAGGCAAGCATTAATAATAAAGCAAAAATTACATTCTCCAGAACTGATCAAAGCCAATATTACACAAACTTTGCAAATAAACTACGGTTCGTCTACAACAATTTCAGACTTGCTTAACTCCTGGAGACGCGATAAGGGTTCTTTCCAAAGAGCCGCAACCTTGGATAGACAGGAAATCTTCAGTTTATCAAAAGCTTCAGTAGCAGCCTCTACCGCATCCCCAGCACTCGGATCATAGCTTGGCACTTCTGCAACTGTCAAATCTGATGTTTTAGCCGCACAAAATGCCCTGTTTGATACCTTCATTTACACCATAGGCATTCACCGAATTGGTGAGATCAGCAACTGCCTTCGTTAGCTCCGGGCTTTGATGAACAAGACGGACCATCAAATGTGCACCATCGCTAAGGAGCCATTGTTTCGTCAATAAAAGCTCAGATGCAAGACTGTATAGTCCTTGAACCTCAACATCATTTTGGATCACTGCCTCGGCTAGCTGAGCCTTTATATCTTTGTTCGCCTTCAAGGTCCTGTCTTTCAACCTCTCCATCTCTTCCTTTTCTGAGATAAAGCAATCAAGAAAGTGTAAATAGGAGTTAAAACGCTCATAACAGGCAAATAATAAACAATCAAAGAGAGTGACAACCATTCTCCAGCTTCATAAAATCGGCAAGCAGTTGATCATACGCCTTTTGCATCTCCGATCTACCACTCGCCCACTTAGATTCCATCTCGATATACGTCAACTCTTCTTCGGAGAGCCTCAAATGTAGTGCTTCAAGATCTTGATTAGCCTTATCTTTGGCCTCAAAGGCAGCAAGAGCCGAAGCCTGAGAAGGCTTGCTGAGCTCCCGTGCTTCAAGGACTTGACTTTGTAGTTTAGCTATAGCCGTATCCTTGGCTGCAATCTTTTCTCTCACCTCCGGGCTCAACCCTCCCTGCCCTCGGGGCATGGATATATCTTTCTCAAGCTTTCTGCAATTAGACTCAGCCATAACCCAGCGGCTGTAAGCTTCAACCAGCAAAAAAATTGACTGAGCTTGATTCATCATCAGGGCATTCCCAAGCTCAGGACCACACATCTTTCGATAATGAAAGCGGCCCGTAGGGGTAGCAATGTGAAACAACGACATCTTTGCAGATAAGGCGTCAACAACCCTGTCTCTTTCTGTAAACGACCACTTCGGAACGAACTTCTCAGAAACGGCTTCAATATCAACATCCATGGGGTCATTCAAAACACCCAAACCGTTAACAACAAAGTTCGATTCAGCTTCATACCACGAGGGAGAAGAAGAAGCACTGTCTCCACCTTCGTTATGCTGCGGGCTGGGCCGAGAAGCAATAGATGAAGTAAACCCGGGAGATGAGGATCGAGCTACATTTGCGTCTTCACTAGCTATAAGTTTAGTATCGACATTGCCAAAAGAAAGAGGGCTAGAAGACTTGAAGGGTTGATCTCAAGGAGTCTTACCACTAGTCAAATGAGCCGAAAGATTCTCGAGCAAACCACCAGAAGCAGAGAAACCTGCTCCCCCTTCATTGTTCAAAATCTTCACCGAACGAGAAATTGATCCTGATTTTGCTTTCTTGGAATGTTTTGACTGTTGATCCTCTTTTAAACCTGCATCGCGACGTCTCTTCAAAGAACCGATCGAAATATCGGTTGTCTCCACAGTAGCATCACGGTTAACCTCATCTTCAATGGATAAATGCTCACTACCAACCAAAATCACCTTGCTAACCGAATCGCTCTTCCTAGACCCAGGGCCCTCGCATGACTGCACTCCCTTACCTTTATCATCAGCTGAATCGAAATCCCCTCAGCCTGCAGTGCGGTACCCTCTGCTCCGGAAGCACCTTGTTCGACATTCGAGACAGGAGTTCGGATCGGATATAAATTTTCCTTCACAAGATCAAGAAAGGGTGGTCCCTGTTTTGTCCTGGCGGCAATAAATTCAAGCTCTCCTACGTCGAAGGATTTCAACCGCAGAGCATCTTTTAAACCCATAGCTGTGAAAGTAAAAAGGAAAATTAATATATGTAAAAATTTATTTATATATATATAAACAGACAAATAAACGAATACGACAACGTATCATATATAACAATCTGTGCACATATAAGTACATCCCATCCCATAGCATACTAACCCTTTCCATCCCATCGTAGCGTAAAGTGATGTTTTGGTTCGGGCCAAATCGTGCTTATCTTTCCCATGACTAGAAAGTGTTCCGGTAACTTCTGAATACGACCAGCTTCCTTAATCAAGGAAGCATAGAGGGTCTAATTGTAGTCGAAATCGTCGGGGAGATGGCCAGGAAGTGCGGACCTTTTAAACCTTCAAGTCATCTCCGAGGGAATGCATCGGTCATCCACTAGAAAAAAATTATCCTTCCAATCTTTCATACTGGTGGTAATCCAAGAAAAGCACGTAGCATTCTTGTTCCTAACCTCAAAAGTATACCAGCTCCCGCTCCGATTCAGTTTATAAAAGGCCCGGAACACGTTCAAGTCGGGATCCGATTCGAGGGCCCGACACGATAACTCAAATTGATTCACCTTGGCGAGGCCGAAGGGGTTCATCTGAGAAATATGTACTTGATGAAACATCAAAACATCGATAAGAAACTTGGTAAAAGGTATTCTGTAATTGAAATATTCAAAAAATTCGTATAAAATGATATCTTCCCAGCAACGAATGGATATGCTGGGGTATTCTTCTCCGGAAGAACTGGATGAAGAGACATAGGGATCTCGTATTTTTCAACAATCCAATTTAACCCAGATTGGGTCAAAACATTAAAACTGGAAGCAAGGTTATCCTTGTTCGTCATAGGAAAAAGAGATGAGAACGAACCTGAGAGACAGACTGAAAAAGCTTGAAGAAAGCAATGGAGAGAAGAAAAGAAGTCAAAAAGTTTTACAATGATTTTTTCTCAAAATAAAAGCTCTTTTATAAAAGGGGGAGATGAGGTGATTGACAAGACGGTTGCGTAACCGACTCAAAAGCACCAATGAAAGCATGACACGTTAGCACCTGCCACGTGATAGCACAGCTGGCACCAACTTAAGTTAAATTTCAAAAAAGTCAACAAAAGCTTTTTTCTCTCCCGATTTAAAGCCCGTAGCATTGCAAGCAAAAGGATGGACTAGGGGGACTTGAAGAGTTTTCCGGCAACGAAGGAATCTTTGTAACTAACTTTGGGGCCCATACATTTAATGCTGAGATAGTGATTGGTCCGAGCCTAACAAACTATGACACGTCAGATTGCCAATAAACTATAAATACCCCTCAACCCACTTCAAAAACGGGTAACGCCTACTTTCTCCCTCTCTTCACCATTTTCTCTCTAACCACTCCTGCTCAAATACTTATTCTCACGCCCAAACTTGGTCACAGAGAGACCCTCCTCCCTGTGACAAGGCTACGATGTACTTCTTTGTGATTTGTGCAGATAATCATTCCCTACTTCTGAGACTCTCCCCTCCGAACTAGAGACAGTTGGTTTTTGAGTCTTCAACTTCAAATCCTTTTCGGTTCCTTCTGTTCCATAAATGCTACGAGTGAATCTACTACTGTTCAATACCTGGTATTTTTTTGGAGACGGTAAATCTGACTATAATCCTATATTTATTAGAATAAAGACAAATCGAACTCTTAACGCTTATCACCTTTTATAAACGGATCAAAATTTTCTTTCTATATTAATTTTGTTTCTATTAAGTTATATACTTATGGTAAAAAAAAGTTATATAGTTATGGTAATTATTTTTATGCCACATAAATTATAGGAAAGAAAATAATTTCTTGATAAACGAACCTAATGCGATTGCCTTCTTAAAATATTAAGATTTTTTAATCACAAAGCTCAGATTCTTCTAAACTATACAAAATAAATCCTGATCTATTCTTTTGTTTGAGATTGAAGTCAAGACCTTTCACTAAAGAAACAAGAACCTCTACTAAGTGATCTAGCTCTTAAACAAGCTTGAACATAAACTTGAGAAAAAATAAATAAATTTATTTAATAACCTGGGCCAAACTCAAGCTTCACTTATTGAGCTTCATCAAACTCACAAGTTTAAGGAGTCTATTATTTATACATTTAATATATTAAATATATATTCACATAATAATAGTTATTCTTATATAAGATTTTATTTACCATACAAATAACTAAATAATATATATTATTTTATATATGTAAACTAGTTGATGCCTCGTTCGCGTTGTGAGACGGTAAGCCGAATATTTCTCAACCAATTAAAAAAACCCACCATAGTTTTGCTAGAAAAAAATGAGAACGATGATAAGACCGTAATTTTGAGCAGGGCAACACTGTAATTTGTCAGGATTAATGTGCGAGTGTTAGGCAACTCCTTGACACGAATAAAATATTAAATCGAGTCAATCAATTAAAATAAATCACTTCTATAGTTTTGCTAAAAAAACTAAAATGATGACAATGCTGTAATTTTGAACTGATGGCAAAATTGTATTTTTTGACTAGGGATAAAATCGTAATTTTTCAAAAGCTAAAAGCGATGGCAATACGGTAATGTTGAACCAGGGCCAAAATCATAATTTTGAACAAGGGCAAATTCATAATTTTGAACTGGGGGTAAAATCGTAACATACCCGAGCCGATGAGGGAGTACCATGCAACATCCTGACACTATTCTCTGCACACCTTTAAAAAAACTAAAACGATAGTAATACTGTAATTTTTAACTGGGGTAAAATTATAATTTTAGACTAGGATAAAATCATAATTTGTTAAAAGCTAAAACGATGATAATATTGTAATTTTACCCAGGAACAAAATCATAACTTTGAACAGAAGATAAATTCGTAATCTTGAATTAGAGGTAAAATGGTAATATATATATAATAATAGTTATATTTGTAAACAAATTAATAAATAAATAATAAACGAATAAAATCAAGCACAAGGTTCAAAAATATCAAACATTAAAAATAAAACCAGAAGCTAGTAGAGTTTGAGCTATGTCTATTAAGTTATTTTTTTTACTAAAACTTAAGCTTGCGTACACCACTTGCTAAACAACATTTATTCCAATACAGAAAATGACAAAATGCGTTAAGATATGCATCACATATTAAATCTATACGTAAGGGGGGATGGATATATCATATATGTTAGCAGCTTCATATCATTGTCTCATACATACATGTGAAATATGAAACTTCCACCCAATAACAAAGTCAAATGTCTACTCCCCGCATTCCCATTTCCCTTCCCAGTCCGTTCCTAGCAACCCAAAACTGACCCCAAAATACAAAATTCTTAACCAACCCCCCTCCCCGTTCCGTCGGCCGACATGTCGTCGCAATGCATCTCCGGTCATATCCGCTTGACCGTCTTCCTTCTTACCCTTCTTTTCCTTGTACTCCACTCGTCTTCGCAATCCGACCAACGTCAACTTCTTCTCAAATTCAAATCCGCACTTTCAAATTCGAAAACCGAAGTTTTTAACACATGGAATAACGAAACACCCTTGTGCAACTTCACTGGGATTGTATGCAACTTCAACAAAGAGGTCAAAGAAATCAACCTCTCACAGCAACAGCTCTCAGGAACTCTTGCTTTTGATTCACTATGCGCTATAAAATCACTTGAGAAGTTATCACTCGAGCGAATACGTTATCCGGAACTATTAGCAACCAAATATCAAACTGCACGAGTTTGCAGTACTTGGATCTTGGGATGAATTTTTTTACCGGGGTAGTCCCGGATTTATCCCAGTTGTCTCAGCTTAAGTTCCTGAGTTTGAACTTGAGCGGGTTTTCCGGGCCATTCCCTTGGAAATCGCTCCGGAATCTCACCAGGCTCACTTTCCTGAGCCTGGGGGACAACCCTTTTGATAAAACTCCTTTTCCTTTGGAGATACTAAATCTGCAATATCTATCTTCTCTTTACCTTACTAATTGTACGATCGAAGGGCGAATACCCGAAGCGATCGGGAACCTTAGTTTGTTAGAGAGCCTCCAGCTCTCTGATAACTATCTGGTTGGAGAGATTCCAGTAGGAGTTACAAAGTTGATAAATCTACAGATGCTTGAGCTTTATAACAATGAACTCACCGGGACACTTCCGGTCGGGTTAAGTAATCTTGCGAATCTTGCTGAGTTTGATGTTTCCACCAACTTGCTTGTTGGGGATTTGGCCGAGTTAACAGGCTTGAGTAGATTGGAATCTTTACAGTTGTTTGAAAACGGTTTTTCGGGTACAATTCCTGAAGAATTCGGAGAATTCAAATATTTGACGCAGTTTTCGATCTATACGAACAAGTTCACAGGTGAACTGCCTGCAAAAATCGGGTCGTGGGCCGAATTTGAATACATTGATGTATCAACAAACTACTTGACGGGTTCGATTCCACCGGATATGTGCAAAATGGGGAAAATGGAAAAACTTCTGATGCTTGAGAACAACTTTACTGGTGGGTTACCGGAGAATTATGCTAGTTGCATTTCGTTGAATCGGTTGCGAGTGAGTAATAACTCGCTTTCGGGGCGAGTTCCTGATGGGATTTGGAGTTTGCCTAATTTGGGTATGATTGATCTTGAAATGAATCAGTTTGAGGGTCAAGTGGGGCGGAATATTGGTGAAGCGAAGTCACTTGCACAACTTTTTCTAGCGAATAATCGATTTTCGGGTGAGTTACCGATGGAGATATCGAATGCGTCATCTCTGGTGGAAATCAGGCTGACCTCGAATCTGTTTACGGGTGAAATTCCGGTAACTATTGGTAGTTTGAGGAAGTTAAGTAAACTTCTTATACAGGATAACAAGTTTTCTGGTGCAGTTCCAGAGTCTTTGGGTTCATGTGTGTCACTTAATCAAATAAATCTAGCTGGAAATTTGTTTTCGGGTCAAATTCCGGAGAGTCTAGGTTCATTAGCGAGTTTGAACTCGTTAAACTTATCGGGTAACAAACTCTCGGGAGTAATTCCCGCGAGTTTGTCTTCGTTGAAGTTGACACTTATTGATTTGTCAAACAACATGTTGTTCGGACGTGTGCCGCAGCCTCTTTTAATGGTGGCTTACAATGGCAGCTTCGCGGGCAACCCGGGGTTGTGTGCAGATGGAAGTAAAGATCTTCGGGAATGTTCACCGGTTTCTCACAAGTCGGGTCAGGTAAAAGTCGCTATGTATTGCATCATAGCCGGTGCGCTTGTTTTGCTGTTTTCGTTATCGTATTTACTCTTCGTAAAGTTGAGTAAAATCGATCGTAAAAGTCCGATAAACCGGGGCGGTTTCGTGGGATGTGAAACAGTTTCATGTTCTAAAGTTTAGTGAAGATGAGATACTAAGATCTCTTACACAAGAGAATATAATCGGGAAAGGCGGTTCGGGGAACGTTTATAAAGTCGATTTGAAATGCGGGGAGCAATTGGCCGTAAAACACATGTGGAAATCCGAACCCGACTCGGGTAGTTGGAGGAGTAGCCGGAGTAGCGCTGCAATTTTACCGAAAGAAAGAACCCGGTGGCCGGAGTATGAGGCAGAGGTGGCGGCTTTGAGCTCGCTACGCCACATGAATGTGGTCAAATTATACTGTTGCATCTCAAGCGAGGACTCGAATCTACTGGTATACGAGTATATGCCAAATGGAAGCCTGTGGGACCGGCTACATACGGATAAGAAGATCAGTATTGATTGGAGTGTTCGGTATGAGATCGCGATGGGAGCCGCAATGGGGCTAGAGTACCTACACCACGGTTGTGAGAGACCGGTACTACATCGGGATGTGAAATCTAAAAATATTTTGTTAGATGAGGAGATGAAACCGAAATTAGCGGATTTCGGTTTGGCAAAGATCGTGCAAAGTGGAAAAGTCATGGATTCAACCCAAATCATTGCAGGAACACATGGTTACATTGCTCCAGGTAAGATATTATACGCTTACGTTATTACTTTCTATAGACTAAAACGATTATTAACATTTATTAATTATTTTACAGAGTATGGATACACATATAAAGTAACTGAGAAAAGTGACATTTATAGTTTCGGGGTTGTTCTAATGGAGTTGGTAACGGGGAAAAAGCCAGTGGAGCCTGAATTCGGAGAAAGTAAGGACATAGTTTACTGGGTCCATAATGAAATGCGATCTAAAGACGACATGATAACACTAGTGGATCCTAGCATTTCAAAAGATGCCAAGGAAGATGCAGTTAAGATGTTGAGCATTGCAATCCATTGCACAATGAAGTTACCAGCATTGAGACCCTCAATGAGGATGGTGGTGAAAATGTTTGAAGAAATCAAACCTTTCTCGCTTACCGATATAATAATCGAGAAAGGGGGTGAAAACGAAGATTCGCCTTGTAAAAACTAGAGTAAACAAAAACGATAATCGTCGAAAATCAGAACGCTATCGTTGTGTAGTTTTGTATTAGTATCTTCTTTGTAATATGTAGTTAAAAAATACATTTTGATGTGAAACATGTTTAGTTTTACAATACACACGGTATATTTTGTTACAACATTATTGTTGAAGATAGTATTTGGTTTTAAAGCATGTTTTTCTAATCTTACTGTTCTATGGAGTCTAAAATATTGAATGTGAATGATTAGTATTAAAGGTGTGAGATTGATGTGTACCTCATTCCAAGCACTTGTGCATGGTTTTGGCATTTTTCGGAATTTAGTTATAAATGTGTTAAAAGACCATGAGTAGTGGTGAGGTACGTGGTTTAGTCTTTTTTGAAATGTGGCATCCATGTTAGCAAGATCTGAAAATTGGGTAAAATGAAATAGTAAAACGGCAAATGAAATTAATGGGTTTGGAATTTAAAAACAAAATAAAATAAAATAAAAATTTTGATTGGTCAACACAATGTCCAACCAATAAAAATATCTTCTTCTCTCACTTTCATCTCGTGGTTCAAACCACATAACACCCATCAGAAAACAAAACTACATGAGAAGGAGGGGGAGGGGGGGGGGGGGGTTGTTGAGCATGTGGTTGCATACGCATGGTCTAATGGTAGAGCCATGAGGAGCTCGTGGGTGTTTGCTTTGTCAAACATTTGTTTCGGAATTAGAGTCCTTAAGATACTGGTACTTTTTTTTTTATAAGAGCATGTTATTTACGTGCATTGTTAGAGTACATTTCGTGCTTGCTATTACTATGTCTCTAACGTTTAGACTTCTTAGATAATATGTTGCCATCTATAGGTCTAGACATCCAGAGGTGGCTAGACTAAGGTATGTATATACACCTTCCCAAACCGATTATGCAAGAAGTGACGTTTGGGAGCGATAGCATAAGTTATCTAGTTAATACATACTCTTTACTTTGTTCTTCATAAGCCCCTTGCAATAATGATCCAGATACCCAGTCTAAATCTACAAAGGTTTAGATGAGGGTTACCTAATCAATACGTGTTACAAAATATACAATTAACTATAATAAATGGCGTACTTAACTAAATAACTCTGCGTGTTCTTATCTACTCGAATGATTGCCAAAAATAATTCCGTCAAATAATGAAATCTACATACATTTAACTTGCATAAGGTACAAAAAATGTGACAACTCTTGAATTTTATTCTCTTGATAGATGCAACTCTTATTTTCCACGTAAGTTTGGTGAGAATTTGGAATAGAGCTAAAATATAAACTTGACTAAGTTAGTATTTAAATTATTAACAAAATTTCCTAATCAGAAATGTCAAAATTAAAACCTGCCTGTATAAATAAAAGGTATTTTTACACATGATTAGGTATCTAATAGCCATGAAGAGTTGTTTTTTCTTAGAAAAGTAAAAGGTTAGATTATAAAAGTTGAAGATTAGATTATAAAGTAGGTTGACCAGTCAATCATTGTCATCACCCAATAAAGAAGATATGATTGGCACCTTTAAAACAAGCTTTAACTAATTTCAATGGATGGTCCCACTGATTTAAAACCGAAAATGACAGATGCACTTATGATCTTTCCATGAAACGAACTTTGATTAAAAAAATATTGATATTGAACCTGTGAACTTGGAACTATTTAGGCCCAGGCCCAGTTAAACTAGATTCAATTGTTTTGTGAGTGATTTCCTAACTTACAAAAGGCCCATAATTAGGGCCATTCTACTTTTAGCAGGTTTGGCCCGGACTTCAAAATTTGAAAGGCAGTCTACTATACAAAAACCATTAACCATTGCTAAAAATAGTACGTGACTACTGACGGATTCATGAATTTTTTTTTGTAAGTTCATTTTGATTGATTCTCACTATGTTTTTCTAGTCATATTATATTTTTTTTATTAATTTCTTTCTAGTTTTTCCAAACCATAGGGCTGGAACACCCCTGTATGTGACCGATAGCGTTAAGAACATCAGCAATGAAAGCTTATGGACCCATCTCCTCCATGTTGACCGCGCCGCCTGAAAGATGACCCACGGGGTGTTTTATTTACTCACCCTTTTTTCACAGACAATGCACTCTCTCTACTCCTCTCTCACGAAACCTCGACTCTAGCACAGATGTCTTGCTACATTTCTCTATCGCCATGTTCGCAGCTTAAGTTCGCCTCTTCTCCATTTTGACGTCTGTGAGGATCAACTAACCCCATTGCAGAAGCTCTAAAGGATTTGAGCTTTTTATCTAACAAGCGAAAATAAAATAAAAGCATAAACATTCTAAAGAAAGCTTAATTCGGATGCCTAAGATGAAGAATTAAATGCCTTGATTAGTTTATATGCAAGAAATTAGTAACAAACTATTTGAGAAAAAAAACTAAGATTCCAAAAATTATAGAACAATTCATATGGGGTCAGTTCATTTAATTATTATATATATAATTTGACAAGTTGTTAGCTACAGTGAAAGCTAAATTGACTGGTAGGTGATTCATAAACACAATCAAATCAGGATATGTGTAACTCACATATGATGCTTTTGATGTATGGATAGTATGTATAAAATACATTAAATGTTGGATGACTTTCATATATTTTATCCATTAATTTGTCAAATATCCCTATCATATTAAAGAAAATAGGGATGCATTATTATTTTTTGTATTCCTAATTATTATTTCTTATATTAATTTGCATATAGTGGCGCTTTCTTTTATTTTTATTTTTATTTTTATTTTCTTTAAATAGGTAAATAGAATCGATGAAGATGATGTTCTATTAAAAAAAAGAGTAACTTTTTTGTATAGTCATGACAAAGTGAATTGAAGCAATTTTGGTGGAACAACAATTGCTGCCGTTATTGGTATTACCAGAAACGATACAAGAATATGACTAGTAAATTAAGGTTTTCGATCGATGTAAAGCACGTGCTGAGTATCGTGCCAAAGCGAAGCAAAATGATGGTGTCTAGACAATATCGGTACTAATGCCGGTGGTCATTTATGTCTCTTTTGGTTGTTATACCTAGTCCCAGTATCGTAATAGTATTGTAACTTATCGAATCAATATCGATCAAAAGTCCACCGCAAAGCGTGAGATATCCCACTAGTTATTCTAAAAAATCAACATTGCAACAGCATATGAAAGTTAGGTTCCTTAATAATGCTGAAAAAGGTTGGCAAGGAAAGTAGGAAACATCGAATTTTTCCTATAAAAGAATAGGTTGTTTTTTATCAAGTTAAAAAGGATGTCTAGATGACGAATTTTGATGAGGAGATAATAAAAAATATATTATTTTATTATAATGAGAGAATTCATATATCTTTTGCTAAACTTTCTTAATTGCATATTAATCCAAAATAAAAACTAAAATTGTACATATTCCGTTGTTAAAATTTCAAATCTTGACAAAATTCTTAAAATTTAAAAGAAAGGAAAATAACCAAAATATTTCGGTATCGGTATCCACTTTTGGAGAAATTCGGGATTGGAATTTTCGGTTTTGGGACGATATCGGGTCGGGATCTGGATTTGCTCATGCCTAAAATTAAACATGTAAACTATTCATTAAAAAAAATACCATCTCATAGCCTAAAGATTAACCGAGAGAATTATGCTTAATAACCAACACAATTGAAAACAAAAACTAGAATAAAACAATACATAATATAAACATTAAATTTAACACCATAACAACTATAGATTCACATATAGACCCATATAAATGTATGCATAATGCATTTTAACATCCAACCAAATACTTCAATGTTCTACCAAATAAACCACCTTTTAAACATAAATTCAATATCGCTGGTAAACAAAAAAGAACATTAACATTTGTTTGTGTTCTCTTATTTATTAAATAAATGAAAACAAGTAAACTTCCATTAACCAATTCTCACGAACCATTCGCTTTGGTTCATTTCAATCGTAATAGAAACTATAAAGAATAAAATTGCACTAATAAAAAAGGAGAACAAATAACCCATTTAAACCGAATACAACCCTACTCTATTCCAACTTGCCAATCCAAACCCCTCATGACACACTCACTATACCTCAATCCTCCACAAAACTTATAAACTCGGTGGCCAATAACCAGCCTTACAAAATGCTCCTCCGCAGTACTCCACTCATCCACCACCCACCACCCCACCACCGTCACCACCCACCACTCCTCACCACCAACACCCTCAAACCACCACCACCCACCACCCGATCTCCCCCACCAAACTTCTCCTCACCTCCACAGCAACAGTACAGCAATAATGTTATTCTCCTCCACCATGCCATCATCAACAGCAGCCGCAGAACTCAGAACCCCGCCACCCGATGCAGCCGAGACTCTCTCAAACATTCCACAAATGTTGTCAGGAGACTGTGTCCAGGGCCAAGATGGAGACTGCAAGAAGGCTAGGATACAGAAGCCGAAATCAAGGAAAGCGGAATCGTGTACGATAAAGTGTGTGACCACTTGTATACGAGGCGGTGATGGGTCGCCTGGAGAAGGGCCGTTTAATGTTCGGAGACCGTTGGTTGTGTTCAAGCAGGGGTTTAGGAGTCGGCATTATTGTTTGGTGGAGTGTTCGGATATTTGTAATTTGATAAGAGATGGAGATGATGGGCCTTGAAAGTAATTGGTATGCAATTGTTTATATGGTTTGTTCAATTGGATAACTTGTTATAGTGATTTTTATGGTCAGTTCAACAATGTTTATAGAGATTTGTTGATTTTTATGATCAATTAAACAGTTATATATATATATTTCGGTTTGGGGCTAGAACGCCCCATACGGGTCATAACAAGGATATCATAACCGCCCGATAAATCAATGATAAGCTAGCAAGTGTTCAAGAGTTCAAATTTGTTAGTTAGTTTGTTAGGTAGTTACTCTTGTATCTCTAGTTAGTTAGTTAGTTACATTTTGGTTTCCGGGCGCCAGAGGTTCTGGACCTACTTAGTCTAGTCGAGTGCAAAGGATCATGCATAGTAATGTTATGACCCCGAGATCTATGGACGTAGTTTTTAAAAGACTTAGTTTTTCTATTAAAAAAGGGTAGTGGCGTAGCTTGTGTTCTTAGATTTAGGGTAGGTTAGATTATGCAGAGTAATGTGAGTAGAAACAGAGACGTGTATGGTGTTTTAAAGCACCTCTAATAGGGTCGGTCAACCCATGGACTCCGATGTGGAAGAGGGCAGCAAGAGGCTGGAAAACTTTGCTGGTTTTTAAGGACAAGGGAGAGGGGAAAGAGAGAGAGAGAGGAGATCATTCCGTATATTGGGTTGGATCCGTGAGTTTTTCACTAGAAAAGCCGACATTGAAGTTTGTGGTTCTTCGATGGGTATAGATGCTCTTACAACGATCAACACCTAGGAATTTTGACTGGTAAAGGGTACTAACTTGCAGCCTCGTAAGGAAGGTGGACGGTTAGTCTAAAGTTAGTTGGGTCGAGTGGCTTCAAAATCCACTTGTGTAAAGTTAATGTTCTTCTTTAGCCCCTTCAAGTTTCTTGCTATCTATAAATTGCTGAAACCAAACGAACCATTAAGCCGAAGTCTACCGGTTTGAGATTTATATGTCTTGATTCACGGTTTGCCATTTCTCAAAATCGTTATTAACGATTCGGTCTTGAATCAAGGTCTGCCAGTGAGTGTTTCTGATTATGACACAACATTAAAAAAATGGGAGTCTAGGCTTCCTTTGGGTGTTGTTAATTCAGTTGATTATATCTGGAGTCATGCTACACAATTTAAAATGTGGGAGACTTGGGTCTTGGCTTTCTTTGCTATGTGGGCCTACATTAACACCATAGCCCATGAGTATCATTACATTAAAGCCCACTATAATCTCTACTTGTACACATTCCAGCCCATTAATTTTATTTTGGTAACAGGGCTTTGTTCGTGTTCGTTTATTAAGGAATATGCGAAATTCACAAATTGTTTATGAATACTTACCGAATGAGATTTTATGTTTCTGTTAAGGAAATAAACGTATTCGTAGTCGTTTGTTAATTTTAGGTAACGAACAAAACTAAACGTTCATGAACACAAGCTAATGTTCATGAAAGAATTTTGAAGTATTTAGATCAAATAAAAAACACGAATGAACTATCGAACACAAATGAACATAATTGAACACGTTACCGAACATCACAAACATAAAATGAATAAACGCGACCTCTGTCTATGTTCATTCATTTAACTATATGAACATAATTTCTTGTTCATTTCCGTTCAATTATTAAACGAACGAACACAAATGAACTTCCTCTCGAAAGGTTCACGAATCTTCGCTAAACGTTAGATTCATTTGCAGCCTTACGTATAAAGTATAAACTACTGCCAATCCCAACCCAAAGGTCTAACTTTGGGCTACTCTGGACATATTAGTTAAGGTCACGGCTTTCGTTGGATCGACTTATATTCTACCTGGGTCAGACTGGGCTCAGTTGAAAATAAGAAGATCTAGAAAAAAAAGAACCGGTTGTGAATCCTCAATTTCCATCCAAATTCGGATCGGCATCTCTATTTGTGCCTCATTTTTTATTTGGGATAAACTTGCCAAGATACTCGATTTCCGTAGAAACAAAATTTGGTGAAACTGAATCAAATGTTAATAATTTGAAGAAAACTCTTTTCAGTTTTGAGATTTGAATTTGGGATAGTTTTCTACTTATGTAACTCTTTGATATAAAGGAACTCATCAAATTTCTGACAGTTCTGCTTATTTGGAAAAATGAATTGAATGATGAAAATCGTATCATTTGTACGTGTTTACAAAAATGGTGTTTTGATTGTGACATAGGTTTATTTGTTTTCTTATATGGACCTCTTCTCACCCGAACTTATTTTGATCACAACCCGATTTTACCTTAATAAAGTTAATCCTTTTTAAAATGCTTGTTCTAACAAGTTACCCTACTCGAATTGACCCGCCTGTTTTCCCTAGGATGGCAATGTGATGGGTTAGGTTTGGGCTGGGTATTAGTAATTTCATACCCGTACCCGGTTGTAAAACTATGGCCTATACCTGGTCCGATACCCATCAGTATGTGTTGAGTAATTATCCGTTGGTTATTGGATACATCTTTTTTTTTCTTACTATTTTAATTTTTATATGATTTTATTTTCTTAATAACTAAATTTAGTTAAAAATGATTAATGGCATACATATTATTATCACTATAAAAGTTAAAAAAACAGAGAAATAAATGGGTAAATTGTCAAAATTGTCCCTAAGTTAACGATACATTTTAACTGGTTAGTGATTTGAATGTAAATTGCAACAAAATCAAAACTCAAGTGTACAGATACAACACACAAGCAAATCAACCCAAACCTAAGGAAACAATTTTGTCATTTTTCTCAATATAAATAATGTGATGAAGTTATATATCTGAAAAGAAAAGGTTAATTTTTCAGTAAAGCTATTTGAATTAAGGCTTACTAAGCAAGGGTTAGGAAAAAAAGCAAATAAAAAATAAAAGTTTTTGGGGATATGTTTCGGGTATATGGATTGGATAAACATTTATATTGCTTCATTAATCCGGTCGGGTATCACCTAATGTCATACCCGTAAAATATCTATTTCCCAATCCCATATACCCGGTTCCATACCCATTAGGTTTGAGTGTACCCATTGGACTCAGGTTTTGTCATCCTTAATAAAAACGAAATTACTACGCCGACATAAAACCAATGTTTATATTGGTCGAGGTATTCTTGGAAACTTGGTCACAGTTAGGTTATAAACCCGGAGCTACACAAAAAATCCGTTTGGTAATCGTACCGGTTTGCAATCCTGAACTAGAACCGGTTAGGAACCTACCTAAACATCGTGATTTGAGTCCTGTGATTGTCAGGTACAACACCTATCTTTTAGGTTATGGTGACGCTTTTCACTTACTAACCTAAAAATCATAATATAACATGTCATGCGTTGCGACGACCTTAAAACTTAAAGTAACTCGAATTTGTATCATCAAATATTTGAACTAACTTGTTCTGAATAAAACTTACATCAAAACATAGACCAACTGGAAACATACATAAAAATAAGTATGAATACATATATTTGATCTGACTGGTTACCGTAAATAAAATTATGTCCAAATGTAAACCAACTTCGATTTATACCGAAATGTACTTAAAAAACACGTAAGAAAATATTATTTTTAAGTTAAAGAATGGTGCCGCACGTTGCGGCAACGTTGAAAAATAAAGTAACTAGAACTTATGCCGCCTAGTAAATATGTATTATATTTGACCCGACTAGTTTTTGAATAAAATTTATGATAAAACGTAGACCAGCCGAAAACATACATAAAAAAAAGCTCGAAAACGTATTGACAAAAAATAGATCAACCGAAAACATATATAAAAATAACGAAAATATATAATTTAGTTACTTTTTATAATTTTATAAATAATAATTATAATTAATTAGATATCTATGTAAATAATTAATGAAAAATTATATAAATAGTGGGTTCGTTTAGGCTCGCGAGCTGGCTGGAGCTCGATAAGCAAAGCTCGGGCTCGGGCTCATTTACTAAACATGCTTGTTTTCAGGCTTAGACTTAGGCTTGAGCTGAAGCTCGTTTAAGCTCGGTTCGTTTGAACATTTTTTCGAGCTCAAGAGTAGCTCGGCTCGTTTGCAGGGGCGGATCTAGTGTGATGGCAGGTGTAACGTCCCCTACCCTTTAACTTTTCCGGCAAAAGGGAATTTTGTTTTAACGTATTAATAGACTACGTAAATTATGGCAATGATTTATATTATTATTGTATAGTCTTAAATGTAATTATCATCTCCAAATATAGGAGATTCGGTTGTAACCTTATATAGTCATGATTGTGAATAGAGAAAGACATTTTGAAAATCATATCATTCGGTATTAACCCTAATTCGATCCTATCTCCTATAACCCTTCTCATCGCTTCCCTGCCTTCCCCTGTCGTCGATCTTCTTTTCCCGCCGAATCAAAACTTCACCAAGCCGTCACGGTGTCAAATATCAAAACCTTCATTCCAATCACCCTTGATAACGAAGCAGCAAACTACAATACTTGGTCTGAATTGTTTCGCATTCACTGCACCGCTTTTCTAGTATCCGATCACCTCTCCCATTACCCCCCACCGGCCGCCTCATCAACATCCACCGACAAAGACAAAAAACCAGTCGACCCCTTCAACCGACTCGTGGGAACGGTTGGATGCCATAGTCCTTCAATGAATGGATCTATGGCACCATATCCACCGATCTCCTTAAAACCGTAATAAAAAACAAAACCACAGCCTATGACGCTTGGAAAGCCATTGAATCTTTATTCCAAGATAACAAAGCCACCTGTGCTCTGTATCTAAAACAAAAGTTTGCCAACACTTAGTTGGAAAATTTTCCCTCCATGACCGCCTGTTGTCAAGAAATCAACGTTTTGTCTGATCAACTAAACAATGTTGATGCTCCCGTCGATTAACAAGACCTTGTCCTCCAAACCTTAGCCGGCCTCACCGAACGTCGCCACCATCCTTCAAAACACCAAGCCTCTTCCCTCCTTTTTTGAGGTCTGTTCACAACTTTGTATGAACGAAATCACAAAAGCAAACCAAGCGCTTCATTCTGCCTCTCAAGCCGCTACCCCCCTCCATGTTCAAAGTCGTACCACCAATTCCTCACCCAACTCCTCCGCCTCTGGTAACCCCACTTCGGCTGACAACCGGTCCGACTGCCGGGCCAAAGGCCGGTCATCATCAACTTCCCAAACCCGGTCCAGAAACTCTTCCTACTCGGCCCAATCCCAACACCCTTATATCGTTTTTCCCAATGCTTGGACCAATAACCAATGGGCCTCACTCCTAAACCAAGCCTAAAACTTCAACCCACAATCATACCCGTCTTCTCCATGCCCATACCCATCCGTTCCTAAGCCCAATAGTGGACAAGGGATTCTTGGGCCGCGCCCAGATCAGGCCCACATAGCCACTTAAAGCCTTACCCCAACTGATATAGCCCATGCCCTCTACACACTCTCTATGAACCAGCACCTTGACATAGTGGGATTCATGGATACCGGAGCTACGAGGCACGTGCAACAACCAGGTAATCTCTCTTCGTCTATTTTTAATACTTGCACTAATAAAAAAATTATTGTTGGGAATGGCACGACCATTCTTGTACTTGGACAAGGCAACCAAACCTTACCTCCACCCTTTCCCCCGTTTAAATTAAATAATGTCCTCTATGCCCCAACCTCATTAAAAATCTCATATATGTCCGTTGTTTAACGACAAATAATTTATTGTCCATAGAAATTGACCCATTTGGTTTTCTTGTGAAGGATCTCAAGACCAAGGAACTATCCTACGATGCAATAGCTCGGGCGACCTCTACCCTCTGACCACTAACTTCATCAAGTCCCCAACCTCACCTACTACTCTTGCTGCTATTACTCAAGAACGTTGGCACCAACGCCTTGGGCACCCTGGAAACAATATATTACAATCGTTAAAGTCTTGTTCTTTTATGTATTTCAGTAAACCAAATAATACGCTTTGTCAGTCTTGTGTTTTTTTGGCAAAAGCGTCAAACTTTCATTCTATGATTCAACTAATAAGACTAATTTATCTTTTGATATAATTCATAGTGATTTGTGGACATCACCTGTTTTAAGTACCAATGGCCGTGGTTATTATATCTTATTTCTTGATGATTTAACTGATTTTTTATGGACTCCCATCACAAATAAATCTCAAGTTTAATCTATCTTCACCAAATTCTACAATTTCATCCACACCAAGTTTGAACGAATAATAAAACAATTCCAATGTGACAACGACACCGAGTACACCAATAATAACTTCAAACAGTTTTGCCAAGTCAATGGAATGCAATTTCGCTTTTCGTGTCCACACACATCATCCCAAAATGGGAAAGCAGAACGTAAAATCAGAACCATAAACAATATGATCCGCACTCGTTTAGCTCAAGCCTTCCTACCCCCCCGACTACTGGCACCATACACTAGAAACAATGACTTATCTTCTTAATATCCTCCTAAAGAAAGCCACAAATTTTTAACCCCCACCACACTTCTTTATAATGTCCTACCAACCTATGAGCACCTACGTGTGTTTGGTAGCTTGTGCTACCCCATCCTCCCCTCCACCACCTCCCACAAACTAGCTAACCGCTCTCAACTTTGGGTATTTCTCGGTTACCCTTCCAACCATCACGGGTATAAGTGCTTTGATCTCATCTCTAATCAAACCTCTATTTCCCGTCATGTTTACTTCGAGGAATCCATCTACCCATTCTCTATTTGACAACCCACCTCCCCTCAAACCTATGACTTCTTATCCCATTCCCTCTCACCCCTATTGTGGCCTCACTTTCAAAACCCCGACCCAACTTCCCCTATCCCACATCCGCACCGTGGCCCATCTACACCAAGCCCAACCGTTCCCACCCCACCTCACAGTTCCCTCGGCCAAAATCCCCACTATTCCCATATCCGACCCACACTCCCCTCGCCCAACCCCTTCCAATCCTCGGCGCCCCACCTCATCCACCTCTACCACTCTTCCTACACCGCCCGGTCCCCCACCTCCACCCTCTCAACCCCCTACCCGGTCCATGCGCACCCGTGCCATGGACGACATAACCAAACCAAAACAGCTTTTCAATCTACATACCACCACCATTATTCCAATTCCCAAAAACCCACAGGTTGCACTGTCTATACCGAAGTGGTTCAATGTCATGAACAACGAGTTTAGTGCACTTATTAAAAATGAGACTTGGGAGTTGGTACCTCGCTCCCCGGACATGAACATTATTCGTAGTATGTGGTTATTCAAGCATAAATTCTGTTCAGGTGGCACCCTAGAACGGTACAAAGCACGATTGGTTTGTGATGTCGAAGTCAACAGGTTGGGGTTGATTGTGGTGAAACTTTCAGTCCAGTGGTCAAACCCACTACCATTCGGACAGTTCTTACTTCGGCTCTCTCTCAGTCTTGGCCGATTCACCAGTTGGATGTAACAAATGCCTTTTTACATGGGCACTTGCAGGAGACGGCTTATATGCACCAATCCATGGGTTTCGTCACCGTGACTACCCTGACCATGTTTGTCGTCTAAAGAAATCCCTTTATGGCCTTAAACATGCTCTACGGGCTTGGAATCGACGGTTCAGATATTTTGTTCTTCAGCAAGGATTTTCTCAATGCAAAACAGACAACTCGTTGTTTATTTACCATCATGGTCACGATATTACTTATGTTCTTCTCTATGCTGATGATATCATACTCACCATTTCCTCCGACTCTCTACGTCAGCGACTTATGTCTAGTCTTGCAGGTGAGTTTGCTATGAAAGATTTGGGGCCGTTAACATACTTTCTGGGTAGATCTGTCAAACGCACCGGTGACACATTGTTCTTATCTCAACAAGCTTATGCAAAAGATGTCATTCATTGCGCTGGTATGGACACCTGCAAACCTCCCGCCACTCCTGTGGATACACAAAATAAATTGGGAAGTGTTCCTGGTCCCTTGTTCCACGACCCCACTACCTATAGAAGCCTTGCAGGTGCCCTGCAATATCTTACGTTCACTCGGCCATATATTACCTAGCCGTTTAACAGATATGCATGCATATGCATGCTCCTTGCCTTGCTCACAGGAATGCTCTCAAACGCATCCTTCGCTATCTTCAGGGCACTCTGATTTTGGTCTACACCTGAGTGCCGCTCTACTCTCTCCATTCATGCCTACACAGATGCTGACTGGGCTGGCTGTCCTGACACCCGACGTTCTACATCGGGTTACGGTGCCTACCTAGGCGACAACTTGGTCTCTTGGTCTTCCAAGCCACAGTCTACCATCTCTCGTTCTAGTGCTGAAGCCGAGTATCGCGGTGTTCCCAATGTCGTTGCTGAGATTTGTTGGCTACGAAATCTTCTCCTTGAGCTTCATCGCCCCCTTTCCAAAGCCTCTCTGGTTTATTGTGACAATATCAGTCCCATCTACTTATCAGAAAACCCATTTCAACATCAACGAATCAAACACATTGAACTTGATATCCACTTTGTTTTCGAACATGTCAAGAAGGGTCTAGTTCGAATTCTGCATGTCCCCTCTCGTTTCCAGGTCCCTGACATCTTCACAAAGGGTCCTGCTCAGGTCCTCTTTGACGACTTTCGCTGCAGTCTATGCATCCGTTCTCCTCCTGCTTCAACTGCGGGGGTGTAATAGATTACGTATAGTATGGCAATGATTTACATTATTATTCTATAGGAGATTCGGTTGTAACCTTACATAGTCCTGATTGTGAATAGAGAAAGGCATCTTGACAATCATATCATTCTACATGTTTTATGCATTACGTTACCCTTGAGATTATATTTTGTTACCCTTTAATTACATTTCCGATAAACTTGAAAAAAAATTTCTGGCAAGAAGAGGCAAAGACAAACAGCCAGGGGCGGAACCAACTTAGAGTTAGCCGTAGCACGGGCTATGGCTCAACTCCGTATTCACGTTCGCAGTGTAATTTTTTCCTTCAGTTTTTATACATAAGATACCCCTAAACATATACGAGGATACCCCTAAGAGAATATTATGAAACTTGATATTCTTCATTAAGCCCAAAACATTTAGTAACTAAGCCCAAATAATTAGTTTTATCATAAATAAGCCCAAATTGTAATAACTAATAAAGCCCAAATAATACAATAATCCATTTGGATAATGCCATGGTTTGTGCGATCAATCATAATTTTTTTTCATAAAGTAAAAGACGACGATGTGATGAGGCAATTTCAAGCTATGCAAAAAAGAAGATGGCAAATCTATTAGGTATTTGTTTTACTTTATTTATTTATTGTCTTTTTTATCATTGTATGATTGCACGGTAACAATTTTTTTAGGATACCCCTGATTTAGTGAGCTAGTTCCGCCACTACAAACATCTAAGGAGGCAGCGACGTGTGTTTTGGAAAAGATGAAATGAAGATGAAGAAGACTAGCATTTAAATGAGTCTCTTTGATTTTAATCCACATATATATAATATTTTATTGCTATTTTATTTGCCTTTTCAAAGTTACTGCGAAGAACACGTAAAAAGGACCTTCAAATACTAAAGTTTTACGTAGACTCATTTAATTGTCAAACATACATATGCAATATGAAGCATACTTTAAGTTTTAACTTCTTTGTCCAATTTTTTTTTAATATATTAATCTGTTTGTTTTAATTTTTAAAACATTTCGGTTTGCCAATCATTTATTTGCCCCAAAATTTGGTATTTATATATTTAAAAAAACATAAAAGTTGAAAATGATGTTTTTACTTGTAAATACAAACAATTTTACAAACTTTTTCAAATAAGAAAATTTCATTACCAATTAATAACTATTCTTAAGCTCCTTGTATATCGGAAGAGAAACAATGTATAAAGTAACAAATCACGATGTAGTGGCTCGATTTCAAGTTTTCAAAGGTCGAAGAGGATAAATATATTAGGTAAATGTTTAACGTGTTTTCTTATTGTTTCATTTACTTTGTATGAATGCACGGTAACATTTTTTTAGCGTTACCTCTAAACTTTTTTTCTAGATCGTCACTGCTCGTTTGAACCCTAATTGTAATACACCAACAACTTTATGAACGTTAATTATATTTCTTATTTACGTTGATATATATCAATACAGGAGGGTGAAAACGACTATGTCTGAATTAAATCTATTAACACTGATATTTATCAATACAGGAGAGCGAAAACGACTATGTCTGGATTGAATCTATTAATAAAAGAATAATGTATACATTAATTATATTTCTCAACTAAATTATTAATAATAAAAGTATAATGTTTACATTAATTATATTTCTGAATTGATTTCCAATACACAATATATTAATTAGAAGTCTTATTGGAATTTTCGGGACTATTAGATTGACTATGTATCTTTATTCTTTTAATATCAACGAATACTATACAAGGTCAGTCGGCGAGAGATCACACACGTCTTGTGAACACAAACAATGTTGATGAGCTGGTCTGTCCATCATTCTAGATTAAACCCACCGCTCTAAGGCCAGTTGTGATAAAACTCCTGACTTATTAGGCTAGTGAGTATGGGAGGGGGCATTCCATGGGATGCCCGCCACGTAGGCGCCACATCCCCATCCTCCATGGGATGTCCCTCCAAGCCTTTTCAAGGGGGTGGCATCCTCTACGGGATGGGCCGGCCCCACACGAATTATTTATTTATTTAATTTTTTATTTAGTTAACTTTTTAAAATCAATTCAAATATTAATTAAATAAAAATAAAACATAAAACAAGATAATTAAATCCAAGCCTAATTTTTTTTTAAAAAAAGTTACATAAATAAAATTACACTACCTAAAAATTATAAAAAAGACTAGATTTAAAAAAAACAAACATAAATACTACTCGCTATCGTCTTCGTCACCGCCCCGCCGTTTGCGTTGTTCCATATATGTTCTATCAAATCGGCTTGAAGGTTTGCGTGCGTGTACTCGTTGGTCAGCGAGAACGTATTTAAATCCTGTTGCCTGATCAATCGGGACAGTATTCCAGACGAGACCTCTTCCTCTTCCTCCTCCATAATAATCTGAGCCGCCCTAAGCACGGCGTTTGCGTAAAACATCTCTCCTTCCTCCTCCGACGAGGACCACCAAGAATTAGATTCCATGGGTGAAAGGGTATTTTTTTTTATAAAAGATAGGTTTAAAATGAGATTGTTTTGGGGTTGAAAGTAGGAAGATAATGGTGAAAGAGAGGTATTTTTATAGAAAAGGGGGTATTTTTTAAACTCTAAAAAAAAAGAAAGTGTCGTTGATCAACGACTAATTTTCAAATTAGTGGGCCCGTCACTTCGTCGAGCAGCAGCTGGACCCGCTGTGGACGCCCCTAGAGGGCGGTGTTCCGCTCCGTCGCGGGCCGCGACGTGCCTCGCCGCACAGGCATACCGTCCAGTCTTATGAGCAAATTGTTATCTCTTCTTTTGTTCTCTGTTTATCTATCCTTTTGTAATCCCGAGATTCGGTTAATAATAAAGTTTATGTTAATTACTTATGGTGTTTTACGTTATTGCCGCATCTAATCGCTTATTAAATCGCATCGCTAAGTCCCATGCATCGCAGTTATTTATGTAGTTTTTATGTTATTTATGTGTTATGTGTGTTTGTGGTGATATTTACAATCGCTATCGCATCGCTCTCGCACTCTCGAATCGCTAAATCGCACTATTATATCAATTAAAACGCTTAATACAACTATCTAATGTAAACCGAATAATCAAACGAACCCTTAACGGAAATCAGCAAACGAACTTGGTCACCAGGCCAAGTTAGGCCGAACTTGACTAACACAAGTTCGCCCGAACTTGCCTGGCAACCAGGAACCCCTTTGTTTTATCAAGTTCGTGCGAACTTGCATGAGTATATGCAAGTTCGGCCGAACTTACTCATAATTCTTCCCACACAAAATCCATGCAAGTTCGCGCGAACTTGCATGAATTTCATGCAAGTTCGGCCGAACATGCCTCCACCAGCTCTCCTCCTATAAATACCAAGCTCATCATTTGAACTTGCTGTAAGTTCGCTCAGTGCTCTCAAAACCCGAAACCTTCGTGTTCTAAGTAAGAATTGACCCGATTTCGACTACAACAACGTTTATTCAACGATCTACAAAGGTTTACAACGATTTTGGCACAAGGCGTAGCCTTCGTTTTCATCAAACCCATTCTTTTACGAAAATTTCATCTTTTTCTTCAAAAACATCAGTTTTAAACTTAGATCTACACAACACGAGTTCGCTTGGCGATAGTAGAGACTTCCCAAAACACGAGATCTGCAAGATCTCGGCTTGTAAATGACAGATCTGAGAAAAACCTTTGAAAACATCGATTTCTACACAAGATACGGACTTTTGATGGTGTTTTGTTCATTTTCAGATATGAAACGAAGCATCTATCATTCAAGATCCCAGATCTGGAAGCATGGGAAGTCAAGTTCGCTCGAACTTGCCCTCTAAGGTCAAGTTCGGCCAAACTTGAGTGGAAATGCCCAAGATTTACTTCAGAAGCCCTCAAGTTCGCTCGAACTTGCAAAGTTTCTCAAGAAACTTCACAAGTTCGGCCGAACTTGTCTCCTCTCTTATCAAACCCACAAGTTCGACCGAACTTGTCAAGTCTCCATAAGAAACTTACAAGTTCGCCCGAACTTAACTCTCAACTCAATAAACTTCATACAAGTTCGCTCGAACTTGGCTACTGCCCAATCAAGACTTAACCGTTTCAGCTTTTCGGAGACTGATGCACTTCCGTTCGCGTATGCAGGCTGATCCGACGCTCTTCTCGACTCCTCACAGAATCTCAAACCTAACAAAACGCACCCACAGTGAGTATACTTGACCCATTTTCACTTTAAACGACTTTTTGGGGTGTTACATACGTTCGTATATCAAAATCACATCATAAATCAAACTTTTTATCACACGCGAATAATCTGATTGTATATGCTCGAATACGTGATACTAGAAACATGTGACTATGACTTGTTTTCGTTAACTTGCCTTCTTAGCTAGTATGGTACTATAGTGTGGCTTACACCGACGGGGTCTAGTTAGGATGGACGCGCAAGCCTTCTCACGGTAGTTAGCATGAGAAATAAGCCTATGCTATGTTAAGTGTTTTGGAGTATCATGATATGTAATTAGATTGTTTCGCAAACGCTTTTCTCGACTATGCTAGTATTATTCAAACTCGTATGCTCACCTTTACTTAATGTATTGACTTGTATTTTAACGTATGTAATAGGTTGAGGATTTTAGCTATGGATGCTTGGATGTTGCATGCTTAGCGTAGTTTTGTTTTAACTTTATTTTGTTTAATTTCCAAGTGTAATAAATCTAGGGGATATCGAACCTTGTTGTTTTTGTGGGAGAACTTAGATTCTGTAATGATTGTTTAAAATGTTATGTTAATGGTATGAGACGTTAATGTTTGAATGATATTGTTAAATGATTGTTATGGAATTCTCACAAGACAATCTGGTCGCCTAGTGCCACTAACCCCGGTGATTCCGCCATCGGTCGGGGTGTGACAGATTGGTATCAGAGCGAGTTCCTTAGGATAATAGGTTAAATTGCCATGTTCGACCTAGTAGCATGTCTAAGTACCCGATTGACCATTCTTTGATCTAAATGCTAAACTACTTGACATAATATATTCTTTTCCCAAGGTTATTCAAATACACTTTGGAAACACTCGTATCTCACAAACGAGGATCGAGTTGAGATTAGGTGTGAAACCGCAAACTCTCAATAAGGTCGCTCATTCCGCGTATTATCATCACGAGATATCTTCGTTGAGTTAGGGGTGATACCCGAACCTCGACGAAAAATCTCCATTTCTATCTAGTGGAATGCCCGACGTAGTCGGTGACCGTAACCCCAATTTGGAACTAGATGTTAAGTCAGTGGTGAAACCCGTATCTTAATGATAAAGTCTCGGTTTATGCCAATGGTTTGGAACACGTATTAACTGGAAGGGTAAACGTCGTTAGCCGCTTGCGGTGAGAACGTTTATCTATTAGGCCAAAACGTGGGTCCGAATGAATGGGTAGTCGAACCACCTTGGGTAGTCAACGTCTCACAACCCCGGACACTCCCAATTGATTTAAGCCTATATCGTCGATTTACGCATCATCGAGTTTATTGTTATTTATGTATTTAAAATTTTGAGAATTTTCGCTTTATTGGATTTCTCGCTTGATGATTTATCATTGATTTCTCGATTTATCGCATTTACGCTCCATGGAATGTATGCACAACTCGCACAGCTCTCGTAAACTAAAACGCTAAATTAATACACCAACCAAACAAATCGCTTAACTCGCTTACGCCTATAAGGACGTGTGCCTCATACGCGGTATTATCTCGCTTATCTCGCATTATATATCGCATATATCTCGCTATTACTATCTAGCATCTCAAATCGCGCTACGCATGATTTATGAAGTTAAATGTGAATATGTGCAAAATATGTGCTTATGTGACTATGTGCTTACGTGCTTATGTGCTTACGTGTTTAAGTGCTTACGTGGATACGTGCTTACGTGTTTTGTGCTTGCTTGAATAATAATAATAAATATTTAAACATAACACTATTATAATCGAATCTCGTCTAATCTAAATCCTTTATGTAGATGGCATCAATGGGATCTCACACTCGCCGCACCGCTTAGCGCAACAACGCTGACAAACGCATCGCCTCTCTCGTAGCCAAGGAAATGGCTAAGGTGATCCCGCAAATTGTTAGCGAAATTCAAGCGGTTAGCAGCAACTCGTCTGTTGACTCCAAGAGTGATGCTCCGAAATCCCGCTTCAGCTTCAAGCAGTTCAAGGCTTGCTCACCTCTAACGTTCTCTGGCACCGAAGGACCGAGTACCATGTTCCATTGGTTTGATTCGATTGAGGTTACCTTCCACCAAAGCGGATGCCCCGAGGTACTACGCACTATCAACGCCACCGGCGTGTTTCATTCGAGGGCTCTCGATTGGTGGACAGCCGAGCGCAACAGGCGCGGAAACGACGAAGCCTATGGGCTCTCATGGGAGGAACTTAAGGAAATCATGATTAAGGAGTTCTGTCCTCCGTACGAAATTCAGAAATTGGAGAACGAGTTCTGGAACATCAAATAAGACGGTCCTGACAATGCCAGTCTTACCGCTCGTTTCAAGCAGTTGAGCATCATTTGTCCCGGTCAGGTTGACACGACCGAGAAAACAATCAAGAAGTACCTCAATGCTTCCCCGATTGCGTCGCTGACTTTGTGCAAGCAGCACGCCCTGCTACCATCGAGGAGACTTATCAGTTAGCAGCCGAAATCAGCGACAAGTGTGTTCAATCTGGTTACTTCAAGAACACCAAGGTCGCAAATCAAGCAGTTACCGAATCAGTAGCTCCTCCTACCGATCAGCCCCGCGAGTCTAAGAACAGTCGCCGTGGTCGCAAGCATCCGAACTCCAGCAAGAACTTCGCCCTCGTGCAGCTCCAGCGAACCCGCAGCCGCTCCAATTTGCAGCACCCAACGCACCTCCTGCCAAGCGTGCGTATACTGGTCCTCACCCGATGTGCCCTAAGTGCACATATCATCATGTAGTGGGAGGCAACTGCCTTTTTTGCACAAATTGCAATATCTACGGCCATTTCACAGTGAGCTGTCATACCGGCCCTCGTCAGCCAGCTCCTTAGGCTCTAGCAGCTCCAGATTTACCTGCTCCTCCTCCAGCCAATCAGCAAGCTCCAAAAGCACGTGTGTGCTATGTTTGTGGTGATCCTAACCATTTCGCCAATGCCTGCCCGAATCGTCCAGTTAAGCAAGAGCAGCCAGCACCGCCGCCTCAGCAGCAGCCAGCACAGCCATCGCAGCAGCAACAGCAACCACAAGCTCAACCATCGCCAGGCTCAGAATGACAAAAATGTTGTCAATGGTACGTTTCTCATTAATGGTATTATGCTTCATGTTTATTTGATACTGGTGCCGATAATTATTTTCTATCGTTAGAATTCGAAAAGGTTTTAAAATGTAAGCGCGCCAAACTCCCCAAGACTTTCGATGTGGAAGTCGCCACCGGAAGAACCGTTACCGTTAATTCCGTCTTACGTGGTTGTAATCTTGATCTTAACAACCATGTCTTCTCGATCAATCTCATACCTATGCAGTTAGGTAGTTTTGATATCATAGTAGGCATGGATTTTCTTCGTGAAAATCATGCTGAAGTTGTATGCTTCGATAAAATGATTCGCTTCCCCCTTCCTAATGGTGATCAACTTCATGTTTACGGTGAAACTCCCTCAAAGAAGTTGATGCTTTTGTCATGTACTCGAGCACACAAATGCTTGCAAAAGCAATGTGTTGCTTTCCTCGCCCATATCGTGAACCCGGAGAAAGAAAAGAAGACTTATAAAGACGTTCCCGTTGTTTGTGAATTTCCTAAAGTCTTTCCCGTTGATTTACCTGGTTTACCTCCTACTCGAGATGTTGAATTCCGTATCGATTTAGTTCCCGGAGTTACTCCCGTTGCTAAAGCTCCTTATCGCCTCGCACCATCCGAAATGCGCGAGCTATCGAGCCAACTTCAAGAGCTTCTTGATAAAGGTTTCATATGCCCGAGCACTTCGCCATGGGGCGCTCCTGTCCTTTTCGTGAAAAAGAAGGATGGATTGTTCCGTATGTGCATCGATTATCGTGAACTCAACAAACTCACGATAAAGAATCACTACCCTGTTCCTCGTATCGACGACTTATTTGATCAGCTTCAAGGCACTACTTGTTTTTCCAAGATTGATCTTCGTTCCGGTTATCATCAGTTACACGTGTTGGATAAAGATATTCTGAAAACCGCCTTCCGTACTCGCTATGGCCATTTCGAATTCGTTGTCATGCCTTTTGGTCTTACCAATGCACCTGCGGTTTCATGGATTTGATGAACCGTGTGTGTAAAGCTTTCTTAGATCATTTCGTCATTGTTTTCATCGATGATATTCTTATCTATTCGAAGTCGAGAGACAAACACGCGCGCCATCTCCGTTTAGTCCTCGAACTTCTTCAAGGAAATTGCCTTTATGCTAAGTTCTCTAAATGTGATATCTGGCTTTTAGAAGTCCAATTTCTCGGCCACATCGTTAATAGTCAAGGAATCCACGTCGACCCTGCAAAGATTGAAGCCGTCAAGAGTTGGATAACACCGAAGAATGCTTCCGAAATCCGTTCATTTCTTGGATTGGCGGGTTATCACCGTCGATTCATCGCCGACTTCTCGAAAATCGCTGTTCCGCTTACCGCTTTAACTCATAAAGATAAACCTTTTGTTTGGGATTCCAAACAAGAGGAAGCTTTTCAAACTCTCAAGCGTATGCTATGCAACGCTCCCATTCTCGCCTTACCCGGCGGAAACGACGATTTCGTTGTTTATTGTGATGCCTCAAATCTTGGTCTTGGTTGTGTTCTCATGCAACGAGACAAGGTTATCGCGTATGCGTCTCGCCAACTCAAGATCCACGAGAAGAACTACTCAACCCATGATCTCGAACTCGGTGCAGTTGTTTTTGCATTAAAGATATGGCGACACTACCTTTACGGTACTAAGTGTACGGTCTTCACCGACCATAAGAGCTTACAACTTATCTTCAATAAAAAAGAACTAAACATGCGACAACGTCGATGGGTTGAACTTCTCAACGACTACGATTGTGAGATACGCTACCATCCCGGCAAAGCAAACGTCGTCGCCGATGCTCTAAGTCGACTAAGCCATGTCTATGGTATTCGTGACTCTCAAGCTTGTGCTAAACTTGAAACCTTCATCTGTGCCGCTCAATTCGCCTGTTTCAACGAGAATACCCTTCAAGACAAAATGAAATGTGGTGCCGAACCTCAGCTTGTATCTAAATCTGATGGTATTTATTACTATCTCAATCGCGTTTGGATTCCCAGTCGTGATAATCTTCGTAAGTTGCTAATGGACAAAGCTCCTAAATCTCGATACTCCATTCACCCCGGTGCCGACAAGATGTACCAGGACCTTCGTCCTAAGTACTGGTGGCTGGGCATGAAAAAGGATATCACCTTGTACGTCTCAAAGTGTAACATCCGTAAAAAACGGATTTACCAAACCCGCTCCGTTTATCAACCGAACAGTCAGTTAAAATTTTCGTTGCGAATTAAATGCCCAAAATAATTTTAAACGATACGTAATCAATTATTATGCGGGGATATATATTTAGTTTTTGAAAAACTGAAAAAATCGCAAAATAAAAATGATTTGCTTCTGCCGGGTTTCGAACTCGGGTCTGTAACCGGTTCAAACAAACACTTATCACTCAGCCGACCAACCACTCCGCCACTTTGATTTTATGTTAATAACAGGAAACAATTAATTCAAATATTCAAGCCCGAAAGTTAAATTCAATCAATTTCCACCCAAATAGCAGTCGTCGGAAATCCCGACGACTTCGCCGTTTAATTACGTTTCCGCTCAAAATAACCGAAGACTTAACTCTCACAACGGTTATAACCGACGTCTGAACCGCGACATCAGCCATAACCGCCGGAGAACGGCTGACTTCGAATTTAGACCGAATTCAGACCCCATTCATCTCAATACTACCCTATAAATTCAACCACTACTCACCAGAAACCTTTCACACTCAAATCGCACCCTTTCTCGGCGAAAACTCACTCGCCGGAAATATTTTATACGTCGCCGGAAAACCGTATCATTTATCTCTGAGCTTTACTGAACCCCCTAAACTTTTACCGAAGTCACCCACACCCTTTGTAAGCTTTCGGAAGACTCTCTGCTGCAAGACACTCGTCGCCGGAAAAAGATTGCTGTCGCCGGAGTTCTGCCGGAAAACAGAGGAGAACCGGTCGGTACTTTTCACGCCTAATTCCTTTCCTTTTACTTTTATCTCGACTGTAATTGATCATAAAACGCTAAAGGAACCTGAATCAACATTTCGAACCAGTCAGTCGCCACTTCCGGTTAAAACCAGTGAAGAAGACGACGTTTCAGTAATGGTTAAGTATAATTAAAATCAAGTTAATTACCGGGTTAGACACACAGTCCAGCGGTGGACTGTGTGCACATTTAACGCTAAGGTCTCGAGTTCGAGTATTGTCCCTCACACGCTGCCTTAATAAAAATTCCTTTTTCCGCAAAACTGAACCGGATTGATTTAGATATATGTTAAGTATATTGATAACCAAGTTTATAACCAAGTGAGACACACAGTCCAGCGGTGGACTGTGTGTCCGCTAACCCACAGGTCCCGGGTTCGAGACCTGTGGAGCGCACCGGTTCGCTAGATTTAATTCATTTTTAAAATAAAGGATTTCTGTTAAATTCTAATTAATGTATATATGTAATTAAAATCAGATATATAACGGGTTAGACACGTAGCTCAGTTGGTAGAGCTACGTGCACGCGTACAGGAGGTCTCGGGTTCGAGCCTCACTCAGCGCACAATAATATGCCTTCGAACCGGTCAACGGTCAGTCAAAGTCAACAGTCAAAGTCAACTGTAGTAAAAATAAAATATTTTTTTTATTATTTTTATTTAATTATTTTAATTAAAAATCAATTAAAAATACTTAAAAATAACATTTTTAAGGTTAGAAAATAGCCTCAAACTCACAAAAACACACCCAACAATCCTACTAAAATAGATTAATAAAATCCGTTTACTTACCGAACCAAAATGCTATTTATCTAGGTTAATTTCACTCGTGGTTAAAACCATTTCGCGTGCATTCAACCTCATCAACCAAACGCACCCAATGTGAGTGAATTCTTACAAACTCCCCTTTTTATTCATGTTTTGGGGTGTATCATGTGTCGCTTAAACTAATTCTCTTATGCAAATTCGTGCTATACCATTTTATGAACTAAACTAGAATGTAACTATTGTTGGTTGTGATGTATTACATATTGTCAAAGTTGTATGCAAATTATTTAGGCCCATCAGTTCCTCGTGGGAGACGAGAAAAACGCGTGCCTTAAAACTCATTCATTAGGCCCATCAGTTCGTAGAACAACGCGTGCCTCAAAACTCATTCATTAGGCCCATCAGTTCGTAAGAACAACGCGTGCCTCAAAACTCATACATTAGGCCCAACAGTTCGTAAGAACAACGCGTGTCTCAAAACTCATACATTAGGCCCATCAGTTCGTAAGAACAACGCGTGCCTCAAAACTCATTCATTAGGCCCATCAGTTCCTCGTGGGAGACGAGTCGAACAACGCGTGCCTCAAAACAATCATTTGGTGTTTGTGTGTTCAATATTCAATATTATGTGTTGTGTGAATAAATTTACATCTACATTTACTCATATGTGGTATGCACATTATTTATAATCAATTGGATAAACTTGTTCAAATGTTTTTCCATAGGATTCACTCGCCAACATTATGTTGATCCAAAAACCTTTTTACACATGATACAGGTGAACAGGTTGAAGCAAGGAAAACATAGGATATGCCTTAGAAGAGAACCAAGAAGCTTAGACTGATAATTAGAATATGTTGTATCATTTATTGTAAATTTCCATTAAATTGTATTAATGAATATGAAACATATAATAAATGTCATGAGCTTTGATGATAACCCAATTATGCCCCGATCACCTTTTCCGCTGCGGGTCGGGGTGTGACACAAAGTGCTTAACTTGTTCGAAGGTTAAAGCCGAACATCAAAGGCCCTCTGGTTTACTCGAACAACCAAAAATTCCGATGTGGAAGTGGGAGAGTATAGCTATGGATTTCGTTACTAAACTTCCCTGCACTTCATCCGGTCACGATAGCATTTGGGTTATCGTTGACCGTCTCACCAAATCTGTGCACTTTATTGCTATACGAGAAGACTTTAAGGTCGAACGGTTAGCCCGAATCTATACCGACGAAGTTATATGTCGACACGGGACGCCTCGTGACATCATCTCTGACCGAGACGGTCGTTTTACCTCACGGCTTTGGGAGACATTTCAATCCACTCTCGGTACTACTCTCCATCTCAGTACCGCTTTTCACCCTCAAACCGACGGTCAGACTGAGCGAATGATCCGCACCCTCGAAGACATGCTTCATGTGTGCATCATAGATTTTGGTGGTAACTGGGATACGCATTTACCTTTGATTGAATTCTCGTACAATAATAGTTATCATACCAGCATTCAAATGGCTCCTTTTGAGGCACTGTATGGAAGAAAATGTCGATCGCCTATTGCGTGGCACGAGATCGGAGAAGCACAAATCACCGGTCCCGAGCTAATTCAAGAAACGGCGGACAAGATCCTCCAAATCAGAGACAATCTCTTGAAAGCTTGGATTCGTCAAAAGAGTTACGCCGATAAACACCGCAAGCCCCTACAGTTCGAAGTGGGAGATCACGTTCATCTAAAGGTTGCACCTTGGAAGGGAGTGGTCCGCTTCGGCAAGAAAGGAAAGCTAGCAACTCGATACATTGGTCCCTTTAAGATTCTGGAAAGGATCGGTAAAGTAGCATATCGTCTCGAATTACCGGAGGAACTTAACAACGTACATCCGACTTTCCACGTGTCTAACCTCAAGAAATGTCTCGCTGAAGCAAAGCTGCATGTCCCCCTCGAAGATCTACAAATCAACGAGACTCTCCATTTCGTGGAAAAGCCTGTGGAAATCATGGACCGAGAGACTAAGAAACTACGACGCTTTCGCATCCCTATCGTGAAAGTCCGATGGGAAGGCAAACGCGGCGCGGAGTTCACTTGGGAATTGGAAAGTGACATGAAGGCTAAGTACCCGCACCTCTTCGTTACAACCACTACTTAAATTTCGGGACGAAATTCCCTAGAGTAGGGAGACTGTAACAACTCGAAAATTTGATTGTTATCTCTTCTTTTGTTCTCTGTTTATCTATCCTTTTGTAATCCCGAGATTCGGTTAATAATAAAGTTTATGTTAATTACTTATGGTGTTTTACGTTATTACCGCATCTAATCGCTTATTAAATCGCATCGCTAATCTCATCGCATCGCAAATTGCAGTTATTTATGTGGTTTTTATGTTATTTATGTGTTATGTGTGTTTGTGGTGATATTTACAATCGCTATCGCATCGCTCTCGCACTCTCGAATCGCTTAATCGCACTATTATATCAATTAAAACGCTTAATATAACTATCTAATGTAAACCAAATAACCAAACGAACTCTTAACGCGAAATCAGCAAACGGAACTTGGTCACCAGGCCAAGTTCGGCCGAACTTGACTACCACAAGTTCGCCCGAACTTTCCTGGCAACCAGGAACCCTTTGTTTTATCAAGTTCGCGCGAACTTGCATGAGTATATGCAAGTTCGGCCGAGCTTACTCATAATTCCCCAAAATCCATCAAGTTCGCGCGAACTTGCATGAATTTCATGCAAGTTCGGCCGAACATGCCTCCACCAGTTCTCCTCCTATAAATACCAAGCTCATTTCTCTCATTTGAACTTGCTGTAAGTTCGCCCAGAGCTTTCAAAACCCGAAACCTTCGTGTTCTAAGTAAGAATCGACCTGATTTCGACTACAACAACGTTTATCAACGATCTACAAAGGTTTACAACGATTTTGGCACAAGGTGTAGCCTTCGTTTTCATAAAAACCCATTCTTTTACAAAAATCTTCATCTTTTTCTTCAGAAACTTCTGTTTTAAACTTAGATCTATACAATACGAGTTTGCTTGGTGATAGTAGAGACTTCCCAAACATGAGATCTGCAAGATCTCAGCTTGTAAATGACAGATCTGAGAAAAACCTTTGAAAAACATCGATTTCTACACAAGATACGGACTTTTGATGGTGTTTTGTTCATTTTCGGATATGCAACGAAGCATCTATCATTCAAGATCCCAGATCTGGAAGCACAAGGACGTTTATGTTGGTTTACACAAGCCGGACTAATCCGAACGAACCCCGAGTTCACCCGGATTAGCCCACGCTTTTGTAAAATGGCTAAAACTGCTCTAAAAGACCTCTCCGACCTGAGTTTGCTCAGTAGCACAGGGTTGGAGGGATGAACACTCGATTTTCCTAAGAAAACGACGCGAAAACGCAAGACTTTGGACCCGAAAACATCAAGTTCGCTCGAGATTGCACTGATTTTGACAGCATGGGAAGTCAAGTTCGCTCGAACTTGCCCTCTAAGGGTCAAGTTCGGCTGAACTTGAGTGGAAATGCCCAAGATTTACTTCAGAAGCCCTCAAGTTCGCTCGAACTTGCAAAGTTTCTCAGGAAACTTCACAAGTTCGGCCGAACTTGTCTCCTCTCTTATCAAACCCCACAAGTTCGACCGAACTTGTCAAGTCTCCATAAGAAACTTACAAGTTCGCCGAACTTAACTCTCAACTCAATAAACTTCACACAAGTTCGCCCGAACTTGGCTACTGCCCAACAAGACTTAACCGCTTCAGCTTTTCGGAGATTGATGCACTTCCATTCGCGTATGCAGGCTGATTCGACGCTCTTCTCGACTCCTCGCAGAATCTCAAACCTAACAAAATGCACCCACAGTGAGTATACTAGACCCATTTTCACTTTAAACGCACTTTTTGGGGTGTTACATGCGTTCGTATATCAAAATCACATCATCAATCAAACTTTTTATTACACGCGAATAATCTGATTGTATATGCTCGAATACGTGATACTAGAAACATGTGACTAGGACTTGTTTTCGTTAACTTGCCTCCTTAGATAGTATGGTACTATAGTGTGGCTTACACCCGACGGGGTCTAGTTAGGATGGACGAGCAAGCCTTCTCACGGTAGTTAGCATGAGAAATAAGCCTATGCTATGTTAAGTTTTTGGAGTATCATGATATGTAATTAGATTGTTTCGCAAATGCTTTTCTTGACTATGCTAGTATTATTCAAACTCGTATGCTCCTTTACTTAATTGTATTGACTTGTATTTTAACATATGTAACATGTTGAGGATTTTAGCTATGGATGCTTGGATGTTGCATGCTTAGCGTAGTTTTGTTTTACCTTTATTTTGTTTAATTTCCAAGTGTAATAAATCTAGTGGATATCGAACCTTGTTGTTTTTGTAGGAGAACTTAGATTCTGTAATGATTGTTTAAAATGTTATGTTAATGGTATGGGACGTTAATGTTTGAATGATATTGTTAAATGATTGTTATGGAATTCTCACGAGACAATCTGGTCACCTTGTGCCACTAACCCCGGTGATTCCACCATCGGTCGGGTGTGACAATCAGTTAATTCTTGTGACATAACGCAGATGAGTTACTGGTCTGTGACTAGTTAGTCAGATGAGTTACTCAGGTTATCGTATGTTGTGATGTAACCCAGATGAGTTACCTGGTCATCTAGGTTATCAGTCGAATGTTGTGACATAACCCAGATGAGTTACCTGGTCGTCTAGGTTATCAGTAAATTGTTGTGACAATACTACGGTTCAAGCTCGGTCACGTTAACTAATACTATATAAAAAAACAAAATAACAAAATTCGGATCATTTAAATTTTACCGAGTTGACTATGTGGACCGTGTTGACCAGCTTTGACTGTGTTGACTGGGTTTGACCTGAACCCAAAACTGAACCAAGGCATCGAAAATGACCCAAAACGGTCCCTTGACACGTGTTTGACCTATTGACTGAGTTGACCCGAGCCTGAGAGCGTCCCAAAACTTAATTTTTCACCCGAGATGAAAGTGTTTCGGATGGACTCTACGGGTTACCAGGAGCCCAAAAATATATTTTTTGTCGAAAACAGATGGCCGGAACCTCGCCTGAACCATGCCAGAAGTCGGAATCTCGCCGGAGAATAAAATTTCACGAAAACTTGCAGAAAGGTCCCTAACCACCCGATCTAAACATGCATGGAAAGAAAACTTGAAAACGAGCTCGCCGGAATTTGGCCGGAATGTCTCCAGAGTTGCTCCTGTGCTCAAACGGCTTTGAATCTGGAAAAACTAATATCACCACGCGATCCGGAACATCGAATATAGTCGAAAAAGTGTACTCTTGGCCGAGAAAAAGGTCGTCGGAAAATCGCCAAAAAAGTCGCCGCCAGCGGGTTCGCCGTCGTGGTCTCGCCGGTGGTCAGCCGGAGTTCAGCGACCGGATTTCTAGAGAGAGTGAGTGAGAGAGAAAGGGTGTGAGGAGAGAGAGTAGTGTGTGTGTTTATCGTCTTTGTGTTTGTAAACACACTTATATAGCTAGGGTTGGTGGGTGGGCCCAAGGCCCATAAGCCCGGTTCTTGTGTTTTTAATGGCCCGATTGTATTTCTAGAGCCCGTTTTCACACCCGAACTTTGTAGAATGTCATATAACAAATTTTTAGGGTCAAAGCTACGAAAATGATGTCGTTATTCGATATTAGTCGCGTACGTTCGTCGGTTGCGTTAAAATCGCGAAATTTGCTTCGGAGGTCGTTTCTAATCCGTTTTTTCGATCTGATTTCAACTGTGAATATTAAAATTCAATTACGAAGCTAAATTTGTCATAATATTTCAGTGTTTGAAAGCGATACACATGTCCAATGCTTTCGTTTTGTTACCGGTGCGCTTCTGCAATGTCGTTTTTCGTACACGTAGGCGTTTTGTGCCATTCAAAGTACCGTAAATTCGCAAAACCAAGTTTATATGCATAAATTATATGTATAAAATTTTTATTTCTCGGCTTTATTAGTATTTTGTTTGGTGTTAGTTCGTTGCCTCTTGCGTTCAGCAGTTTTCCTGAAAATCACCATACGCGCACTGTAAAGTTAGATAGGCGTTCCTAGGCATTTCGAATGCCTAATTAAGTTAATACGATCTTAAATACTATTTATTATTGCCTTAAACGTTTGTTAATCACATAATTAAAAGCCAAAAAGTATCGGTTGTCACATTCTCCCCCTGTTAAAGAAATTTTGTCCTCGAAATTTAGACTTTGTTATCTTCTTAGAGTTCTGTCGTGCACAGGTAGGTATGAATCATATCGAGGTAGTTGACTACGAGAATGAATCAAGACTTGCTCGAGTTATATGAACATAACGACTTACTACAACAATAAGAATCCAACGATTCATCTGAATTTGTTTTCTAAATTGATGCCAAGTGAACAAGATGTTATGATGCAGTCACCAATGTGACTAAGTTTACGAAGGTTCAACAAAGGAGGAATTCAACCAATAAGATTTCAAATGGACGTTCACAATATGCAAATGAATTTTAGAAGCAAGAAATGTACTATCAATAGTACCTTACGTTAGTTGTTGTATGATTGAAACTCAAAATCAACAAGCTCAAATAGAATACGACCATGAAATGATTTGTCATCTATCGAACCATTAAATGAGATAAAATCTGTGTTGACATTATCAAATTGCAAAGATACACCGAAATACAACTGATCCTGGTGTATCATTGTCTTAATACATAGTTGCATTAAGACTATTTGGATGATGAATCAAGCGAAAATATATATAGTTTCATATGAAGCGATTGTTCGCAACTAGCCCAAGCTACAAGTTTGTACCGACGCCACAAGGTGTCGTAGTGATTGAAACAATTCAATAATAACGGTGATCGAACAAATCCACCGTCTTTGTAATCAAAAGAAAGGTTCAATGAAGTGATCTCAAAATTTCTTCCAAATGAATTCCATAGAAATTTCGGTTGATGACAAAAATAACAAATGAATAACAATTGAATGTCATCAAAGTTACCAGTGGAATTGAAATAACCGCTAGAGGTACACCAAAATAAGCCATGAAATTGTGTACCGTACTCTTAATACACGATTGTATTAAGAATGTCCCAAGATAACGAATCAACAGAGTGGATTTAATAATAAATAGATAAACAAATAATTAAATCCATATGTGATGTGTGTAGATGAAATCAGCACAAGCTTCAAATTAATGAAAACGCCACCACAAGGTGCCGTAAACAATCAACGATTTAGTGAAGTTAAGACCAAACAAGTCTACTATAGCTCGAAATAAATGAAATCTTGTTGATATTACTTTGAATACGATGACCACAATTCATCATATGGAATCCTTGAATCGAGTATGTATAGTGAGCAAGTTTAGCCAACTGAACTTGATTTAGATATCGACCAACAACGATATATGTATTACCAAGGAAATTTCAACATAGCCATACGAAAACCATGTGTGTAATTTTGTCAAGAAAAATGCTTCAAAGAATTTAGTTGACTCGATATCAATGAGTCAACTCTTGCAATAATGTAGGTCACTAAGGTTTCAATGCAATAATCGGTATAGCGAGAACAATAATTGAAATAATTGATAGAACCACCCATTCGATATGGAGTCCCTGATGGTTTCCATGAATCAAGTTAACCACATGCCAACCAACAATGCATGCGTGACGTATGAATTCGTCAAAGAAAATTGTAACTGGGTGTTCACTGGTCATGAATGAAATTTTCGTGATGAGATGACCCTTAGAAAGAGTAGGGGTGCAAGAATCTGCTCACTATATGCAAAAGTCGGAATATCCAACAAAAGAATTTAAAACTTTACCTGAAATTTCTTGCGATGACATGGTAATGCGTGACATCACCACGAGATGTCAATCTTGGCGCAATCGCCATTAGGAGACTGGGGAGATGTGAGGACTCGTAGTTTCTGTTGCGATTCCCAAAGTCGTGATTTCCACTAGCTCGTAAAGTCCTCGTTTTGACTTACCTTGGCGTGTTTCACACCGCTTGCAGGGCTACGTGACACTAGTTGCATTCTGATCGACAGTCATTCCGCTGACGGAATTTGCATCGCTGCTGTAATCGTTTGTTCATGTTTCCCCAAAGGCCTTGCCTCGAATTTTGTACGTTTTGTATTTCTACATTCGTGATGTATGCGCTAAGTTTCATCTTTTCATGCACATCTGTATTCTGTTTGTCGTATGTTACCTGCCCGGGTTAGTAAAATAGCACAAATGATATAGATAAAACCGTTTGCCCGAGTTACTAGTCGCAATTCCTACGAAATGACCTTTAATGGATTTTTGACATAAGTTAACCAAAGATCTAAATTGTATGTTCCCAAAACTCTCAATTTTTTTTGCGTACCATATGTATTCGTTTCGTGTACCGTGTATAAAGTACAACACTAATGCATGTTTAGGAATCAATATGTTGACTCACTGTTCTCGGCCACGGTTGGAACCCATGTATGTGTTCTAGGCGTTCTGTATGTGTTCAAGTCTTAATAAGTTAAGTCCCCAAAGGAAAGTGAGGTTAAAGCCTAGGTATCTCTACAGAACCTAATTCGCTGAAACCTATAGCTCTGATACCAATCTGTCACACCCCGATAAATCGATTACATCAAAGCCGGCGTGACTGGACTGGTATCTTCATTGCACAGCGGAAGTAATTATTAGCTAAGACTTTTAGGAAATGAACGCCGCTAAGTACTCGAGTTCCAATGGTTTCTCCTATTCCAACAGTGCCATAGTTTGTATATGTAACCTGAGAAAGAAACATGCGAAAAATCAACATAAAGTTGAGCGAGTGCATAGTTTGTTTGAAAAAGATTTAAAATAAATCTTTTGATATGGGTCGTGAGATCATAGTATCTCAAAACATTTGAAATGTCGTATCACGTATATCGGTATCAAAATGTTCTCTATTATGTTTGTAAACCAATGCATGTAACTGTTGTATTTGTAAACCGGTAACAAAATGTTTTCTGTCATAATGTTTTTTGTCATAATTGTCGTCGACGTTGAAATCCTGCCATTGTCATAGATATAAACCAATATTTAAATCCTGGCCACTGTCATAAGCCAATATTGAAATCCTGGTATGTGATTGTTATTCCTACGGTTTAAGGATCTATCAGCGGGTAGCTAGTCCCTGATATTATGTGTCATAAGTAAATAACCAAATCGAGACAACCTTGCACTCTAAACGGATTTGTTTATTCAGAGTTTCTTAGGGCTCACAAAAGCATTCTGAAAGGACTTGTTTTATTCAGAATGGAGCATGTCTCACAACTCAATAGATCTACACCTTTGCACCTTGGTCACAAAGTGATTAATGGTTATTATACAGTCATCCTACTTACACGCATTGATCATAGTTCTTTCTCTAAACCCGTAGCTAACATACCCTTTTGTCATCAAATGTCATAGCATGTATTTCACCCCCGATTGTTATAAAACCGAAAAACGTTTAAAAGAAAAGGGGGAACATGAACTCAGTGAGTCTTTGTGCCTCACACAATTGAAAATAGGCCAAGCCCGTTTGGGTCTAAAAACAAGACCAACTTTTCCTCTTATTCGTTTGTAGGACAATCCAGTCCCGTTGTAATTAGGACAATCCCGTCCCCAGTCATGAAACTCATGCACGTTTCGAAAATACGCGTGTGTTTTGTTAAACCGGTATGTTGAGTATAAACCTTTCATAAACCATATGAGTTAATTGAAATCCTTTCGTAACATGGTTTAGAAATATGAAACTTTTTGTTCATCAAAATATTGTAGGCGTTTGCAAAACTTGCATGTCTTTCCACCCCCGAAAACATTTATAAAAATGTAAAACCATAAAAAGTGGGGGTTATGAACTCACCTTGTTATCCTCGTGCAAAGCTAGCTAAATGTGATTCCATAATGTTATTCCAAGAGCATGAATTTGCTAGCGTGCAACTATAGCCTTCCTATTAAGAAATTGAGCTTATAAGTTTCTAATAAGACAACGCAGTTAAAGTACGTGCTCGAGCTCTATCGAATCATTAACCATATGATTCTATTAAGGCATTATTACCTTGATTTAAAATAGCCAATCTATGGTTATTTGATTCCATTTATAGTCGGGATAATACTAGGTTGTGGAAACGCCCTAGTTTCGAATGGATTATAATACATATTTATATATATATTTATGAAATCACGTTAGTTGGTGTGAATAGGGGTACGTGTACGTGATGGATATCTATATGAAAAAAATACATTGTAACTCGTACAATGGATTTATGCATTTTTCCGAATAGTCAACATATACGTTAATGTATTTGTACGATATTCTTTGCGAGAGTATATTGTATCATTTGGTACTTATACCGTATTTATACGTATATGTATACTTGTACAATACTTGTACTTTGGTGATTTCCTCCAAGTGTATCCATGTGTGTATATATACTTAGAAATTTTTCCACATAACCCAGATGTGTTACCTGGTCGTCTAGGTTATCAGCTAATTCTTGTGACATAACCCAGCTGATCGTCTAGGTTATCAGTTAATTGTTGTGACATAACCCAGATGAGTTACCTGGTCGTCTAGGTTATCAGTCGATTGTTGTGACATAACCCAGATGTGTTACCTGGTCGTCTAGGTTATCAGTTAATTCTTGTGACATAACCCAGATGAGTTACCTGATCGTCTAGGTTATCAGTTAATTGTTGTGACATAACCCAGATGAGTTACCTGGTCATCTAGGTTATTAGTCGATTGTTGTGACATAACCCAGATGAGTTACTTGGCCGTCTAGGTTATCAGTTGATTGTTATGACATAACCTAGATGAGTTACCTGGTCTTCTAGGTTATCAGTTGATTATTGTGACATAACCCAGATGAGTTACCTGGTCGTCTAGGTTATCAGTTAGTTGTTCTGACAATACTACGGTTCAAGCTCGGTCACGTTAACTAATACTATATAAAAAAACAAAATAACAAAATTCGGATCATTTAAATTTTACAGAGACTTGCGTTGACTGAGTTGACTATGTTGACCGTGTTGACCAGCTTTGAATGTGTTGACTGGGTTTGACCTGAACCCAAAATTGAACCAAGGCATCGAAAATGACCCAAAACGGTCCCTTGACACGTGTTTGACCTATTGACTGAGTTGACCCGAGCCCGAGAGCGTCCCGAAACTTAATTTTTCACCCGAGATGAAAGTGTTTCGGATGGACTCTACGGGTTACCAGGAGCCCAAAAATATATTTTTTGTCGAAAACAGATGGCCGGAACCTCGCCTGAACCATGCCAGAAGTCGGAATCTCGCCGGAGAATAAAATTTCACGAAAACTTGCAGAAAGGTCCCTAACCACCCGATCTAAACATGCATGGAAAGAAAACTTGAAAACGAGCTCGCCGGAATTTGGCCGGAATGTCGCCGGAGTTGCTCTTGTGCTCAAACGGCTTTGAATCTTGAAAAACTAACATCACCACGCGATCCGGAACGTCGAAGATAGTCGAAAAAGTGTACTCTTGGCCGAGAAAAAGGTCGCCGGAAAAGTCGCCTCCGGCGGTTCGCCGCCGTGGTCTCGCCGGTGGTCAGCCGGAGTTCGGCCACCGGATTTCTAGAGAGAGAGAGAGAGTGAGTGAGAGAGAAAGGGTGTGAGGAGAGAGAGTATTGTGTGTGTTTATGGTGTTTGTGTGTGTAAACACACTTATATAGCTAGGGTTTGGTGGGTTGGGCCCAAGGCCCATAAACTCGGTTCTTGTGTTTTTAATATCCCGATCGTATTTCTAGAGCCCGTTTACGCACCCGAACTTTTTAGAATGTCATATAACAAATTTTTAGGATCAAAACTACGAAAAATGATGTCGGTATTCGATATTAGTCGCGTACGTTCGTCGGTTGCGTTAAAATCGTGAAATTTGATTCGGAGGTCGTTTCTAATCCGTTTTTCAATCTGATTTCAACTGTGAATATTAAAATTCAATTACGAAGCTAAATTTATCATAATATTTCAGTGTTTGAAAGCGATACACATGTCCAATGCTTTCGTTTTGTTGCCGGTGCGCTTCTGCAGTCTTGTTTTTCGTACACGTAGGTGTTTTGTGCCATTCAAAGTACCGTAAATTCGCAAAACCAAGTTCATATGCATAAATTATATGTATAAAATTTGTATTTGTCGGCTTTGTTAGTATTTTGTTCGGTGTTGGTTCGTTGCCTCTTGTCGTTCAGCAGTTTTCCCGAAAATCACCATACGCGCACTGTAAAGTTAGATAGGCGTTTCTAGGCATTTCGAATGCCTAATTAAGTTAATACGAGTCTTAAACACGATTTATTATCGCCTTAAACGTTTGTTAATCACGTAAAAGCCGAAAAGTACCGGTTGTCACATCTCTGTTGAAACGTCATGAGGTGACTACTCCCAAACTAGTTTATAAGTAGTCATTGGCAGATTAACAATGTGTCTACATCATTATTTTGTCAAACTGTAAGAAATTATTAAAATTATAACTAGGAATGAGTTTTAGTTTAAGTCAAGTTAGTTCTCAAACCCTTTTGTCTCTTAGTGACTTAAATTTTGAATCTCACTAAACATAACTTGTATATTATTTGTATAAGGTATGTTTCTCTGGAGGCTTAAATACTTGACCTTCAATACTTGACCTTCAAGGGAGCTCCAGTTCAACTTCAATGTGAATTGAATTTTTTAGCTTTTGTAGTCTTTATTTATTCAATCTTTTTATAAGTTGTCTGAATAACTTAAGTTTCTGGAAACTTTAAATTTTTATGATTGAATCGTAATGCAGGATCGAACTCAGAACCTCTTGCTTAGAAAGGAGGCGCTACACCACTCAAACAACTGATTTGCTTTTGTAATGAGTTCACCCATAATTTATTTATGGGTTCCTTCTTTGATTTCTGTATACATTTACACTAAAAATTTCAAACTGAATGGGTTCTTGGAAACCGATCTTTGATGGTAGATCTGCCCCTGCTTACTAGTGATGATTGGCTTATGTGAATCAAACCAGTTAATATAACACAAGAAAATCAAATTCCCAAGAACAAAATAATTAGTAAACTAAATAATATCGTAAAAAATAATCTCCAAAATAGTTGTTAGTGGAGTCAAACTGATCAACTGCAACTGATAATCATCAAAAATAATACTTTAGTTGATTAGCAAGTTACTCCTATATGTTTTAACGAAAAATTTGGATCACTGACAGACCAATAGAGTATCATTGTGCCACCAACGGAACCACCCGATATATCCATCTCCACTACGCAATAATGTCTACATACCAATTCAGGAGGAAACCCAATAAGAAAAACCCCCTTGGGAGAATCGAACCCAAAAACTCATGATCCCTATGTCTTATCTCACCCCTAAGATGACACTAGGCTATAATGCCACGAACATAATCCAGTTACTAGTTACAACTGATCAATTACTAGACTTCCGTTGACATCCGCAAAAGTGGTGACAAGTACCTAGCTAGCCCTTGACTTCCGTTGTTTGTCGGAGCTGGAAATTAACTTAGATTCAAAGAAGCGTATACCACACACCTTCTACCTCATTAATCGAGTTTATCAGATTTCGGTTATTCTTAAGTAGATCTTAATACCTAAATTATTTGACGACACTATAATAAATTCTATAAAAGAGAATGTAAGTGTTTCTTGAAGCTTTAAGGCAAGTCTTTTTTTCATGATTTCCTTTGCTAGTTTTGTGGTTAAATCAAAATAACTCTTATTAGATTTTTTACACATGTGTAAATATAACAAATTTATACATGTGTAAATGACAAACTTACACATGTGTAAAAAGATTATTTTCGAATTCACGTAAGTTTAAACGTGCAAATTAAATTTCTAACATTGTATTCGAATAATAATGATAAGTGTAAAAAGAAATATTGTTTTTTACCAAGTTTTCGTGGTTTTTCATTCATTCTCACGGTTCTCGCGATATTTAGCGTTCTCATTTAAACCATCCCTTATATATATATATAGGGAGAGGATCATGAGAAACTAGATATAAATGAGAAAACTAACTAAAAAAGCAATAAAAAAAACATACAATTTTTTTTATAAAAAATCGCTGCATTTTATGTATAAAAAACTTTTTTTCAAAAAAAAAAAACTTGTACTGCACATGTGCACTATATATTACTACACATGTGCATTATATGTATATGTGCACATGTGCATTATATGTTTTTTTATTTTTATTTTTCAAAAAGTTCTTTTATATAATATATATAGCGATTTTTTATAAAAAAATAAAAAAAGAAATTTTTTTAGTTAGTTTTTTGGTTTTCTCATTTAAACTACTTTGTTTATGATCCATCCCCTATATATATATATATATTAAGCCCATTAAGTGTTTCGAAATCAATATCTACCTTCCGATCAAGCTGAAATGAAATATCATCCGTTTAACTCCCGAAAGTAACCGCTATGACGGCGGTTTAGGGCAGTTTTTATCAATTTTTAGTGGGTGGTTAGTTCCACTTTTTCCTACCCATGATCTCAACAATTGCTCCTACAAATCTGGGTAATGCTATCAGTTTTTATCGATTTTTAGTGGGTAGTTAGTTCCTCCTTTTCCTGCCCATAATCTCAACAACTGCTCCTACAAATCTGGGTATTGTCGATACACTGTGGTTTTTATTCAGTTTTTAGTTACCCTAAATAAATGGCCCGTGTTCTCCACCTTCCTAATTTTTAGCAAATAAGCAGTTATATCTGTGTTTATATATATTCAATCATGGCCGTAAAAAACTACAACTAATTAAACCTAATTGGGGATATTATACTTAGTGGACATGGAGCAGCACATTCAAAATGCAACAAAGGCTAAGGATGTTAAAGTAAGCTTCATACCTACCTGAATTGCGGCTGTTTCTCAAGTCTACCTTTCTTATTTCTTTTTTTTCTTTTCAGGTTGCATCCATGGGGTCCTTCCATCTTTGCTCTCCTCTTCCTCCTTCAATCGTTGCCCGATAATGTGTAAACCTACATATGAATCGGCTCAGGTAAGTACAATTTTTATAGTCAATTTTAGATTACATTTTTTTATTCCTATGATAGTATTGTTAATATTTATCCCGTTCTCAGATAATATTTTGTAAAAAACAGGAAATTAATGACGTGGAGTTTGAGGCATTAGATGGTTCTCACATTGACACAAGTATTCCATCAAGTATTATGGATACCAAGCAAACAATCATGTGTAAACCTTTCTATGAATCGCCAAAAGTAAACACATGCTACTACATTGAATTTTTTACACCTATTATTATACTATTGTTCTCATTAATTACATATTTTTTAGGTTTGCAACTTTAAAAGAAACAACAAAAGGACAAACACATTGAAGAATTGGAAGTGGGATGAGGTGATACACATTGATAGTGAAACCGAAGATCCGGGAGAGGATGGTACGCCTGGATAAAAGAGCTAAGCATGCTTGTGTCGTTGAATCAAATGCTGGATTTTTGCAAGTCGACGGAATGTCTTAAGAACAAAAAGGAAGCCATGTATACAGTCTTCTAAATGAGGATTTGGAGGATACGGTTGGATAGAAATGGAAAGGTTTTTAAGGGGGGGGGTCCTATGGTGGTGTTACAAATTAGGTTTTTTATTTATTGTATGGTTTTAGTGCTTTTGTACTCTGTTTTTCGATAGACTTTAGTTACGTTAGGGTATTGAGTTCCATATTGTGTGTTTTCATTTATTATGAAAATTATGGTATTGTGTTTCCTTTTGCTTTATATTACCATGCGTTGTGATATTTGTGTATTTTTTTAGTATACAAAAATCATTGCTATGGATGATATTATATCGTATTGTTATTACGTGCTGTGAAGAAATACAATGTGAATACCTAACCGTAATAATATTGTATAATAAACTCTAAGATAATCATCGTTTTTGTGTTTTTTATTTAGATTATGATACACCTACTCCTGAATTTACTTCAAATAAGATAATCCTCGTTTATGTGTTTTTCAAAATACTCCAGTTCGTCTCCCCTCCTTCTTTTCCATTGTGTCCACTGAATGAATTTCTCAAGAATCATAATGTCACAACCCAAATTTTGGTTTAGCGGAAGCGTCGCGAGGTGTGGCCAGAGCGATATTCATAGCATTCAATCAAGTAAGCAAACCATGTAAAACATAACGAGTTTTCATCCATACATTTATTCAACACTTATTTACAACCAAAAGTTTGTTTTGAAAGTACCACACCTTACAACGTAGTTCCCAAAATACATAGTTTTAAAACAGCAACCAACATCCCAAAACAACATTTTTCCACAACCTTGTTTGTCATTCCATGGTCACGTGTTTCCTCAAGCCGTCCACTAGTTTCCTGTAATACATGTTAGTTTTGAAAAACGTCAACAAAGGTTAGGTGAATTCATGTTATTAGTTTTAATGCCAAATGAATCTTCAAAAACGTTTGCAATCGTAAGTTTGTATAGCTTAAAAATGAAATCCGTGTGATCATTAGTGTTTTGCAAGATAAGTAATCCTGTATGCCGAACTAGGAGGCGACCAACCCTTGACGATTTATCAGTGTCATCGCCACAAGTTTTAGGCACAAAAGCACTCTGAACGGACACCGTTTTATTGAGAGTGGGGCTCGTCCACACCCAATAGATCTATCCAATTGTTCCTCGGCTACTGTTATTGATTAATGGCCCCTTTGATTTTAAACACCTATTCGCATATGATCTAGTTGGTTCCATTTTCTCCCCGCTATACAATTCACAACATGTATACATCCCCGAGCGTTTAAAACCATAAAAACATTTGGATAAAAGGGGAAAACATGAACTCACTAGTTTGCGTTCCAAGAAAACTCGTTTCAATTCGCTTTATTCGTTTGTTTCACAACCTACAAGTGTTCTAATCTCATTAGACACTTAGGTTTATTTGCGTATGTCATTCAAGTATCTCATCTTGAATCCATACTTGTATTTGTTTGTTTCGATTGTTTACATTTATATATCTTCCATATACATATACACATATTCTTTGTTGTTTTATGTTTGAATGGGCCTAGCCCATATGTTAGTTGTGAACCCAAGTCATGGTTTAGGGTATATGGGCCTAGCCCAATTGACTTTGTATAAATGGGCCTAGCCCAATTGCTTTCATGTATGTGGGCCTAGCCCAGTTTGTTTGGTTGGTGTGGGCCTAGCCCAATATCTTTAACTTGTATGGGCCTAGCCCATGGTGGTTTATATGTGTGGGCCTAGCCCAATATCTTTAATAAGTGTGGGTCTAGCCCAAGTTTGATTATATGTGTGGGCCTAGCCCAAGTTGGTTTAATTAGTATAGGCCTAGCCAATGTCTTTAATTAGTGTGGGCCTAGCCCAATTTGCCTTAATTGAGTGGGCCTAGCCCAAATAGTTTTGTTCTTAGTGGATCAAGCCTAAATTGTTTTGTTAGAGTGGGCCTAGCCCAAGTTAGTTTAATGTGTATGGGCCTAGCCCAATGTTGATTTATATAAAAGTGGGCCTAGTCCAAAGGAAGTCCATGAAAAGGTGGGCTTAGCCCAAATGTATTCATTCACAAAAGTGGGCTTGGTCCATATTAGCTTTACTGGCACAAAACACTTTATATAAAATGGGCTTGTTTATAAAAAGTGGGCTTGAACCCAAATTTAACTTAAAATTATCTTAGCCCAAATAATAAGTTCAAGTATTTAAAATAGGCTTAATCCATAGAAATAATAATACTTGTAGTTATTTTTATAAAAATCTAGTTTTTATAAAAATATGATTCACATTTTTGTAACCTTTCCTTTTCTTAGAGTGTGACACGACTAATATTTTTGTAGTGACCATTTATTTAGTGTTGGTTTGGTCGTCCGATTTTGTTTTGTGCCATATATGTATATATTTGTTTTGTCCAAATTGTCCAAAGTGTCTAAATCATTCGTTTTGCTTGTGTATGTCCAAGGATGGACATTTTATGTTTTTAACTTCCGTTTGTCAACGGTTTGTACGTATTGTGAAGTTTTGTGTAACCATATATTTTTGTATTAAATCCTACTTGATCTATATTCAAACTATATCACAAAATATGTCATGATACTTGATGATCATTTAAAGTATATATTTTTCTAAATATATACTTTACTACTTTTTAGTTTAGTAAAATATGAACTTACACATTTTTGTCCAAAATACGTTTAGTTTTGTTTATAAATTCCAAGTCATTCATAGTTGTTAAACCTCTCGTTTATCACTTTTAATACCATAACCGAATTTATAAAAAATTCGCCATAGTTTCCCTTAAACTATGGATGTTTCCTAAGTTTATAAAAACTTGTTTTTATATCATTTTCAACTTCAACATCATCAAGTATCAACATCATCCAATATTTCTAACAAAAATGTAATGAACCAAGTTTATAGTCTAAACTTTCCTGAAAAGGAAACTTTATTTGCAGGTTTTGTAAAAAAATAGTAAATCACACTTATATTTAAAATTTCATCTTTTAGATATCATAATATGTCATTTTAAAGGTGATTATGTACTTAAAAATCTTCTAGTAACAAATTTCATGTTCATGATCTTTCGATATATGGAAACTTTATTTACCTATTTCATCAAAATTCAAGTTTTTGAGTTTTAATCAATCCTTCATGTTTCACAAGTACATGCAACAATTTTAAGATCATAATGTCACACCCCGACCCGCAGCGGAATAAGAGTCGGGGCATAATTGGGTTATCACCAAAGCTCATGATGTTTACTAATATGTTTCATATTTATTAAATTCAAATTACATTTCAAAGTTCCAAGTCAAATTCATACAATACAAGGAAAGGAAAAATTTAACTAAAACAATCCATAATCTAAACTGGTTTATTCTTCTAAGCCGTCCTATATGTTTCTTGCTTCAACTTGATCACCTGTATCATGTGTAAAAATGGGAAATTTTGGGTCAACAAAAGTTGGCGAGTGAACCTTGTTAAAAACATTTGTTATTAATTCATTATTGTAATTAATTTACGAAAATTGTGCAATAATCATATATGAACAAATGCATTTAAACATAACAATCACAAACCACCTTGCTTAAGCATGAAATAAGAATGACAATGTATATGTTGGCAACGTCCCGTTCACGCTCATAGGTAATGGGGAACGGACGGCGTATGCTAATGTATGTGAGATCAAGGCTCAATCAAACGGAGCCGATCTTAGGTTGGCAACGCCTGGTTCACGCTCATAGGTAATGGGGAGCGGCGGCCTATGAAATGTATGTACTGAAATGATAAATTAAATCTAAACTTCAACCACACAAACAACGGATACATATCGAATACACATGATCATGAATATGATGGATGCACAAGTGTTTAATTAAAATAAATAAATAGCGACACATGATACACCCCAAAATGTGATTAAAACGGGGAATTGGTAGAGATTCACTCACATTGGGTGCGTTTGTTTGAAGGTGTTGAATGCGCACGAGTTTAGAGGATTGATCGACGAGAGATAACTAACCAAATAAATAACGAAAAGGTACGGTAAGTATGTGGATTTTATTAACTATTTTAATAGGATTTTTGGATATATTTTTGTGAGTTTAAGGCTACTTTCTAACTTTAAAAACGTTATTTTTAAGTTTTTTTAATTGATTTTTAAATTAAATAAATAAATAAAAATAATAAAAAAAGTTGACTTTTTGACTTTCACCGTTGACCGTTGACCATGACTTTGACCTTTGACCGGTTCGGGCCTTGTATTTGTTTGCGCTGAGTGAGGTTCGAACTTGTGACCTCCCGTACGCGTGCACGCAGCTCTACCAACTGAGCTACGTGTCTAACCCGAAATAATTCTGTTTTTAATTATACTTATATACTATTTAGTTAAATTCGAAAATCATTATTTTTTAAAAAGGATTTTAAATGTATCGAAGGTGCTGACCACAGGTCTCGAACCCGGGACCTGTGAGTTAACGTGCACACAGTCCACCGCTGGACTGTGTGTCTAACCTGGTTAATAACTCGGTTTTTATTATACTTAACATGATTTTGAGAGTTAATCCGGTTCAGTTAAAAAGGCATTTTTATAACAAGAGAGTAAGGCTGGGACAGGATTCGAACTCGCGTCGTATGTGTATATGTTTGCACACAGTCCACCGCTGGACTGTGTGTCTAACCCGTTCATTAAACCGATTTTAATTAACCTTATATTATATCCCGTCTTCGTCTTCTTCGTTAACTTTACCCAGAAAACAAAGTCCGACTGTTTTGACTGATTTATGCCTAATTTGGTTTTCAAACTTTATAAGTAATTTAAAGGTAACGAATGGAGAGAGTTTTGGGGGAAAGGATGTACCGATCAGTGTTTTTCACAGAATTCCGGCAGAGGTCCGTCGGCTCTGATAGTGAACTCCGGCTGTTAACATCAATTAACAGTTCCCTTCGGTTATTTATGAAATTGAGATACTTAAACAAAGTTTAACAGAAGTTTGAAAGATCATACCAGCTCTCAGTGTGTTTCCGGAAGTTTCAGAAATTTTCCGGCGAAGGTAGGAATTTCGACAACGTTGACTGGGATTGATTCTGATGGTGGATTTGTGTTAATGACAGTTTAGTCAAATGATTGAAACAGAAAGAGTCAAAGGAATTACCGTGTGGATGTGAGTCTCGGTTTTCCGGCGACTTGCAGATATTTTCCGGCGAGTGAATTTTCGTCGAGAAAAGGTGCGATTTTGAGCGAAAAGGCTACCAGTGGATTGTGGGTGAATTTATAGGGAGAAATCGAGATGCATGGGGTCTGAATTCAGTCTCGATTCAAAGTCAGCCGTTCTCCGGCGGTTACGACTGGTGTCGCGGGTTCAGACGTCGGTTATAACCGTCGTCAAGTTTAATTCTTCGGTTAAATTGGAAGAAAACGTTAATTATCGACGTAATCGTCGGGATTTCCGACGACTGCAAAATTGGGCGCGATTTTGACTGAATTTGACTTCCGTGTTTTATTATTTGAATTAATTGATTCGATATGATATCAAATAACTAAAGTGGCGGAGCGGTTGGATGAGTGAATGTTAAGTCAGTGTGGATTTCCGGCTGACCCGGGTTCGACTCCCGGCAGCCGGTTTTCCTTTTTAATAAATTTATTTTTATCTTTTAACAATTATAATTTATATCTTCTAATTTGTTTATTAATTATGTATCGTTTAAAATTAAAATAAGTCATAAATAAACAACAAAAGTTTAAAACTGATTGTTCGGTTAATAAACGAAGCGGGTTTTGAAAACCCGTTTTTCGACGGATGTTACACATAAAAACTTAGGTTCATAACATTTTGTTGGTGAGTCTTGCTAGATCTATGCATGCATGTGTTTAGATCACATTTTTGTGTTCATGAAAATGCAAGACTCAAGTTTATACACATGAAGCTAGGCCAAGTTCATAAAAAAACCTCTAAAAACATTATGATCATATGTATGATTCTTGTTTTCTTGTTATATTTTAAATGGATTTAATGTGATGGATTCAAGATGAACTTGAGTTTTAGGAAAAAAAATCAAAAAATTAATAATGTAGAAACGGGTTTATGATTCTTACAACTTTGCTAGAATAATGAGATGAAGATGTGAAGATAATGTGATGATCCAAAAGCTCCAAGTGTTCCTAAGGTGCTTCAAGTGAGTTTCCAAGCTTCAACAAGTTCTTGATTTATCCATAAAAGCTTGAAGTTATGGTGTTTGAATTTTGAAAATTTGGTGATGATAATAGGGGTGTTTGGCCGATTTTTTTAGAGAGAGAAGGAGATGAAGGGTTTTCTTTTGTGTTCTTGGAAAAGTGAGAGTAGAGGTGGAGTGGAAGATTACTTGTTCTTGATTAAATCATGCATGGTTACTAATCCCTTCTCATAATTTGCCAACACAACATACAAGATCAAGGTGGGACCCCATACACATCCCCAAAACCGTGAGCTAGGGGGTGGGGTATGGTTTTTATTATTTTTTTTATAAACTTTATAAATATATAAACTTTGATTAACTGTATAAAATTTTCTATGGTGATTCAAGGCTTAACATTTTAAAGTAACGTGACACTAGGTCCAACTAACCCATAGAAATTGTCGGTTCGTCGTTCGGTTGAAAAAGTTGGTTCAGATCCTGTCCGGGTTGAATACTGGTATTGTGCATAACTTATATAATTTTATAAATAAAATTGATTTTTCACATGTTTTATTATCCGATTATCAATCCAAAATTTTGGACTATAAATTTTATTATTTCTGACACAGTTCCGATTCCGATTCAGTTGTCGGGCAGTTTACTGAACTAGTTGTGTAGCTTTTTGCAATAGGATTTGAATATGCATTTTGTGTCGTTTTTAATACTCGTTATATTATTTATAATAAATAATAATTACTTTCGGGTTTTCAGACAGTTACTGTTTCGTCTGCGAAATACTGTGCACTTTCGCAGAATTACTGTATTGTTCAGCGAACATGGACAATTCGTGATTTAAATAGAATTTCCTAAAAGTATAAGGCGCATATATGTTTTAGACGATGTTTTCATGAAATATCCATCCAGACATATCTCATGTCTCGTTTTTGTCGTGTCAGACTGTACCGCGACTAGTTCTGACCACTACTGTTTGTTCACGTTCCTGCCGCCAGTTTAAGACATAGATTAATTTGTTTTCAGTTGTGGCGGATCCGTTATCATACTAAGCTATGATTTTTGGGTAATCCTAAACATATAGGAGTCATTTAAATACATTCAAGTCGGAAATGCATAAATGTATAATCTAATAGTTGTTCAGGTTGTACGTAATTACCGGGATTTTTGCCCAGTGTCACACATAAAACCCTTAAAATTGAATTTTATAATTTTTTAGAAATCTTTTGATAGTTCATACGTTAAATGGAGACACATACATAGAAACATAATTGTTTTCAAACCTTGAAAACATACCTGCTTCATTAAATTATCCACTTTTGATGGTTTTTTAATTTTTATTGCTTACATGTTTCATTAGATTATCCGCTTTTGATGTTGTTTACTTTAACTTGCTGATGTGTGGAGATTCTCATTACTTAATTTGTAATATCGAATATATGTATAATACCCGCAATACATAATCGATGTACATCAGTTTTGTGTTTGTTCTTGTCCTTCATGAAATGGTTTGTTTGAAGTTAAAAATGAGAGTAAAATAGTAACTTAATAAGTGGTTTTTAATGAATTGGTTATATTTGATATTTTAACTACTTTGTAAGGGCATATATGATATATTTAGTTTTGCATGGATATATATGATATTTTTAAAGTTTGTAGGGGTATATATGAAATTGCTCCTATTTTATATAAAAAATAGTTGGTTATTGAAATATTTAAATAACTTCTATATTTATGGTTCCAACCCCCATTATTACCATCATTCATTTAGGTGAAGGTTTCATTAAACATGGACGGTCGTTTCATGGTTGACTCTTTTTCCGGACTCACACAGTATGGGGTTTGGTATACTGTGTCGTTTGTTTGGGTAGAGTTCATATACTCTATGGTCCGTGAACAGATGTTATCTTCCTTGATCAAGTTGTAAGTGGTTTTTCACTATAGTTTAGAATAAACACCTTATTTATATGTTCAAAGTAACTATTTTATCTGTCTCTTGTAGAGACAAAAATTACCGCTTTTGTCCCCAGAAAACTTAATGCACGTTTACAATGATACCACTTTGCTTGGCAATGTGTTTGTGTTGCATCACTTTCAAACACATCATTTCAAATACCAAGATTACCCAAAACATGAAGGTTACATCTTGGTTTCTGGTGGCTATAAGATTGATGTCAGTGAAGACACTAAACTTGTACCGTTTATGAGTAAGTTTCCACAAAGTTTGTGCTTCTATCCAACTGTTCCTTCTATACAAACTCTTACGCATGAAAGGAGACGTCTAAAATTTATTGTTGGTAAGTGTTAGCTAACCAATCAATATATATATGCACACATATATGTATACATAGATATATATAGAGAGAGTAAAGCATATTTATTAAATACAAATTATAATTTATGTTTACATTTTTTTGTAGATGTTGTTGGGAGGATTATCTCGGGTAACCGAATACAAGATGCGTATCTTTTTGTTATATTACTTCAAGATGCAACGTAAGTAAATATTGTATGTACTTTATACAATACGTTCTTACTGTCATGTGCTTTCGAACTAAACCATTTTCTTTATTGGGTTTTCTAACATAAATGGTTCACCTCAGTGGTCATGTAATACAGTTAAATCTATACGGAACGAGACTGTTTGATATTGTGAAAACCTATCAAGCAATCTAAAAAAAAAGTCATTTACGTATCTCGGCTCAAGTTACTTCAGCAAAAAGACAGTATGTTATATCCATGCACATGTTTTTTGGAAAATATTATTTACATTATGTGGATCATGTAATTTAACTAAACATATACATTTTATATGCATTCTCCGGGAATATTTTGACCTCGACGGATTTCACAAGGATCGTTTACGAAACAAACATGCCCGAGGCTCATGGAATTAAAATTTTGGCACGTTGCAATCCGTGTTTGTCTTGATGTTTTCAGTTGTGTTGTACTTTATCACTTCGCATACTTATACGTTGGTTTTCTGTTTCTTTTTTTTTGTTCTAATGTGTAATACGTTGTCTAAAATTTTATGGCGGTTGATTTCTACTTTTTGTTCCATCCGGTTATTGCTCTAACTAGCTCGGATAATCACTTTAAGCGGTTATTTCAGTAAGTAGACAGTTGACCAAACCAATTAACTAAATCCACCAGTTTGTGCACCGCTAATTAAAATTCACTACGTTTTCTGACAAGCCAATTTATACAGACTAACAATAACTGAGGTTAATATATACATTAAAATTTAAACATATACATTTGAAAACTAACAAACTTTTAATTTACTTTTCCATAACGGTCAATTTAGTATTTAGTATTGGATTTACAACTTTTCGAGACCTTGGGTCACCAAACTACTACTACTACTGACTACTTTCTAGATTGGTTCATTGCAGACAACATACGGGTCAAATGGTGTAGTAGATTACTAGCAGCCACAAAAGAAATGTTTAGTGGTAAAATAAAATTATCTATATATTAAAAATCAAAGTCTATGAATAGTATTTTAAATATTATAAAATCAAAGTCTATGAATAGTATTTTAAATATTATAATAATACATACATTTTAATACTTTTACTGTTTAATACTACAATACTAATTATTTTCTTTACTTTTTAAGTTGAATAAACTTGATGTCAACCGGTACGTACTGGTGTCAAAATTATCTATATATTAAAAAACAAAGTCTATAAATAGTATTTAAAATATTATAATAATATATACATTTTAATACTTTTACTGTTTAATACTACAATACTAATTATTTTCTTTGCTTTTTAAGTTGAATAAAGTTGATGTCAACTGATACTGGTGTCAAAATTATCTATATATTAAAAAGCAAAATCTATGAATAGTATTTTAAATATTATAATAATATATACATTTTAATACTTTTACTGTTTAATACTATAATACTAATTATTTTCTTTGCTTTTTAAGTTGAATAAACTTGATGTCAACCGGTACTGGTGTCACAATTATCTATATATTAAAAAGCAAAGTCTATGAATAGTATTCTAAATATTATAATAATATATACATTTTTTATACTTTTACTGTTTAATACTGCAATAGTAATTATTTTCTTTGCTTTTTAAGTTGAATAAACTTGATGTCAACTGGTACTGGTGTCAAAAATACCGGTACGGTCTGGTTTGTTATCAGTGCATGAAGGTAAAAACCGGCACCAGCTGGTACAGAAAACGCCAAAACTCGGTACCGAATCGATTTTGAAAATCTTTTAGTTCGGGAAATTCGGTACTCCCGGTACCATTTGCCCATCCTTAATCACGAGTACTGTACGAACAACGGTATCGTGCAACTTTTTTTTGTTGATTTTCTTTAACTTTTAATGATTTTTTTAGTTTCAGGAGTAGGGATGAGTTGAACCGAAAATACCGGTTACTACCGGTATATAAAGGTAAAAATCGGTAGCGAACCGGTAACGGGAACGCTAAAAGTCGGTACCGAATTGGTACTTAAGATATTTTGGTTCGGGAAATTCGATACCGGTACCCAGAATCATTTGCTCATCTCTGACCACGGTTTTCATACGAACAACATCATTACCATATAACTTTTTGGTTGATTTTATGTGGGTTATCTTTTAGTGTTTTTTTCTATATTCTATTTTTATTTTTGTCAGTGGTTCCGTGCGCGACGCGCTTGTAGTGATCTCAAAACACATGTAAACACGGGCTAAATAACGAAAGAAGTTCGCCACAACGCGGCGATTATCAAAAACCTAGTTAGTAAAGTAAAGTAATTTAATAACCCTACGATGTAAAAGAATCCATGAGGTTAAATGATTATTGATATAGAAAAAAAAAGGTTTAATGATGAATGTAACATGTGACTACTATAACATAGTTTTTAAGTTTAATATTAAGTAAGTAGTTTATTGGTTTCGACTTTTCACTTAGAATATAATTCCCCTATCCCAATATTCAAGCCAGTTTTAGATTATCGTTTAAATTTGTGTATACTTAATATAGATTATCGTTTTTTTGTTATGTAGCTTTCATGGGATGGAGAGTATATCATACTTAGAATGCCTAATAGTGAATGATAAGGAATTTCCACATAACCGTTTAATCCTTTCCAAATGTTATTTTATTAAAGATAATCGATTAACCAACCCATCACTCCACTAACCCCATGACTCCACTAACTCCAAGGTAGGTTACAACCCATGCCATGTTTTAATTGCAGTTTCCTACAAGTAGTTTGTCTTTCAGCCTATATGATAGGGACCCCCTTCATAACCAAAAAAAAAATAATACCTACTATTGAACTTATGGACGAAATCACAAATAAAACAACTGTTAAATCTGTCCATGTAAGATGCAGTTAATACTTATCTTGCTTTCTCTTTAATGTTTGTGTCGTCTATTACATGAAAAATTTGCGTCTCTTTTTATTAATTCTCTCTTTTAGGTTGTGACAGTCGAGGACCAGCAACAGATGTTGATTAACCAGCCAAATGAACAAGCAAAGGTTTATTTTAATCATCTTATAACTTTTTACTTATTATCATCATCATCATATTAATTTATTATTGGTTTCTACTTAATTTCAGACATGTAGTGACAATGTAGAGATTATTTCATTTGGCCCATTTAGTCCTTACAGATCACATCTAGATCCTGAGTTTAGTGCTGAGGTAATACGTAATGAAGTTATAATTATTTTTAGTTTAATTTCTCCTGTTAGAGTAGTAGTACACCTTCATTCAACCAATTTCGATTATTCAGGATCGAGAGTTTGAGAAGCAGCAAAAACGAAGTAGAGCCTTCCTAAATTGGAAATGGAATGACATTGTAAATCAGCAGCTCTAAAGAAGAAATTGAGTTTTTTGATATGACTACCAATGTTGATGGGAATGAGGTTACCATGCCGTATGATGATGAGTATGCTCAACCCGAAGGTGAATTGATGATACTGCTAATTTGCTAGAAACTTTCAATAAGAATCTGAAGATTCCAAAAGTTATTATTCACAGTCGCTCTCGAGTTGTTAGGCTTTGAATTTACTGTTTTTTTTGTTGTGTCGTGTTTTGTTTACTATGTTTTTTTTGCATCTTTAGTGTGTTTTGCTTCATAATAACTTTTGGATTATGTCTATTTAGCTAATTGATATATGTTCTCTTCAATCTATGCATGGCTCATATTTGGCATATAGTCTATGTTCTTCAATTATTTAAAATGAAAGAAAATATGATGTGAATTTCTTCAGGGTTACTAAATCAATAAATTAATTAGGGTTTGTTTTTTAATGATTTTATCTCTTATTTATTATGCTTTAACAACTGGTCGCATTTGCTATACTATATAGTAATTAGAAGTCTTTTTTAGTTTTATTACAGACTCTTCGTTATCTCCTACAATCATCATTATTATTAACTACACGTTTTATTTTAATATTTGATTATAAACCTAATCAATCTTTCAGAATAATTTGTTTTGGAAATCAAATTGTAATAGTTTTTTTTATGTATTCTATATTTTTGTGGCGCGAACCGGGCAGATCTTGAATGCTCTTGGCTAGCCATAGGAGTCATTTCAGTCCCCATGTCTCTTACATAAACAGAATTATCAAAATCAACCTTTTTAGCTTCTACAACTACTTCATCTTCACTGCTTGGGACGGGAAGCGGTGCGATCAGTCTCCTGTCGTCCGCATTGGAATCACGTGGCTCGTGTTGGACTGGCTCTTATCTACGCCTCTAGACAAGTTAACCAACCATTTTTGGGCATTCTCCCATTTTGATGGTGTCGGCTTGCCTAGAGCGGTCCGATGGTCGTGCGAACCCCAGTTTCCTTGCTGATACTCAAAGTTTGGACCTGGTAATCCAAGATTCAAGCACCCCTTATCCTATATGGACCTCATAATCACTTCCCTTGATTCAAGATCAACTTTTTAACTCAATAACAATACACCTTTGTCTTGCTATGAATCACCCACATGCCAGATTGACCAAATTAATCACACAGATCTAAGACACTCCTATACATCATCAAATAAATCAATGTGAATGAAGTTGACTGTCACAGGTATCCAATTTAAAAATGTCAAAGTCAAAACAAGTCAGTGAAGTGGAAGTTGTGAAGGAAACTCTAAAGCTGCAAATTACAAAGCGTAAATATATGCAATTCATTGTTAACAGTAGAGAGAATAACACCTTTAGCTTCTAAGTTATTGAACTTAAAATATAAAATAGTACGACTTAAAATAATAAGATTAACACTTAAATTAACTTTTTCATTGTTACTAAAAACATTTTAAATATAAGTTAATTGTTTTTTTCAGTTTTAATTCTTGACCTAATTTTATGAAGTCAGCTTCCTTTTAAACTATTTTCTACCTTAACTTTTTATTTGTCTGACTACCCTATTCCCACTCCTTTTTATTTCGGACCAGAGTAACTACCTTATCACAATTTATTTTCGATATTTTTAGATTTCAAAATTCAAAATAGTAACTACCCTATTCCAGTTTCTTTTTTTTTTATCTATTTTTAAAATTTTTAGATTTCAATTTTTTTCTTCTTCATCAATAATACCCACCTGCCCATAATCTCTCTTCCTAACCTCCCCACCTCCCATAATCTCTCTTCATAACCTACCCACCTCCCCATAACCTCTCTTCACAACCTACCCACCTCTCCATAATCTCTCTTCATAACCAACAATTATTAACTACCCTATTCTATTTTTATTATCTCCCTTTCATCATCTAAAAATTCCCAATCTCAATGTCAATGTATAACAAGCTACATAACTTACTAGCAAATGGCGCCAAAAAAGAAGAACTCACTGGTTGCATTCTTTGTAATCTAATATGCCTTGACATGCAACAAAAAATGCCCATGTATCTTCAAACAAACATTTTGCCAGGGTACAACTATTTGCTACATCTTTCATTTTATATTTTGTTATTACATAATTAACTTCTTGATCATATTTTGACACGACAGGTAGACAAAGCTACTTTTCCTTTCATCGATCCTCATTGTGGTTTGTGCAACGTTTTTTGTACAAGTTATATGCAACTTTCTTTTAAATGTAAATGTTTTTGGTGCACTACGCGCATGGGGTCCTATTACCACTGAATTTGCAAACGTTCAATCATGTAATCGGGAGATGCGTCACATAGTTTTATCTGATGAGCGGCAAACTTTATTGTACAATTTGTTTGTATATGTTAGTTGTATAACTTAACTAAGTTTTTTTTCATTGTTGTTTAAAACTATATAGTAGCAACAAACTTCGTGTTACGTTATGGGGCAAAGCTGCACTCAATTTTACTAACGAGGCCATCCGTAGTTAGGAAAATAATCAAGTTTTGGTAATTTTGACTGGTTGCAAGGTCCGATTGTTCTACGGTATGTTTTCTCTAAAAAGATTATCTATTTACATCAGTTAATATCTCAAATTATATATACTTGTGTCACATTATACCAGGGGGTCCATGTTTAGTGTCAACAGTCGCAACTGAACTTTATCTAATTCTGTCTTTCCTTGCTGTCAGTGAGGCCTTCAAAAACATGTATAGCAATACTTTCATAGTTTTGCTTTCATTCAAACAAAAAATCAGTCTACTTGTATATAATGACTTTATTTATGTTAACAGTATGGTGCCGCCTGTTACTTTCACAGTGGATGAACAAAGCAACGAGGACATATTAAAGAAGGTCTTGCTAAGGTATCATGTCTTTTTTTTAGTCTACAACCAGCAGCCTTTTGTTTGTCATGGCTTAACTTTTCAGTTATTTTATTAAAGAGAAAAATTTACAATGTCGAAGGCACAATAATTGGTGTTGACTTGAAGGAGGATTGGAAGTACGTACGATGTACCATATGTCGTAAGAAGACGATTTTTTCTGATGCACGCTACCTTTGTTCGACATGCAATAGATATGTCGTCAACCCACGTCATGCGTAAGTTTCTATAAGATATTAAAACTAGGGATGAGCTCGGTGCCAACCGGTACCGAAAATCCCCAAAAGTGGGTTGGGGCACCGATACCTAATGTTCCCGGTACGGTACAGTTTGGTTCCCGTACGGTACCAATATTTGTTGGTAAAAAAGTCGGTACATACCGGTACCGAACCGTAACCTAACCGACACCAAAAAATGACATATATGGGTATCGATTTGTGCCGACAAAATACCCGGTTCGGTTGATTCGGTACCGGTTCCGGTCGGTACCCGGAATCATTTGCTCATCCCTGAATAAAACACATATATTATATATTCTTATCGCTTTTGTTATTCAGGTTTTAAACTGGCTGTCCAGTTATGGAACAGAGGAAAAGAGATTACATGTGTTTCTCTGACGATGCTGCAAATCTTCTTCTCGTACTTACGACTGAACAATAGATTATAAAGACCTTATCAGAGGTATACTTTTATATATTATCATGTACTAATGATGACATATATGTCCTTCTCGGATCTTTATACCTAAATATGCCCTTTCTATATACTCATTCATGTTTGTTTTTCCCCTTTTTTCATGCTTATTTTTTTTTTCGCTAATGTATAATATTGTTTCTTGATGTTTTTATAGGGTCCTGATGATCCGTATTGGATATATGAATTTCTGACGGATACCTTATGTGCTCGGCATGTAATCTTTAGGATAAAGGTTGATGAATACAATTTGGCACCTACTTATAGTCCACGCTTCACCGTATCAAAATACTTGGGTGACGAAATCAATAATTTTGCTACCACTACACTTCCTTCAACATGTCCTTCTACTGATGTTCTTCTTGACGAAACTACTGAGTATTTAGCTCGGATCAATGATGACGAATGGGATATGGTACACGAGTCATTATGGGGACCACGTATTTCGCCGACACAATCTAAAACGTCGATGTCATTGATAATTATTTTCACGTGTAGACAAACTTTCTATATATACTTTTTTCCTTACTCATAATGCGCATGTAACAACTTTAGGTGATTGTTGATATGGAACATGAGGTTGATTATGACAATTCTAAGACTCCCCCAACAAACGATGCCCACAATACACGAACCTTGTCAGATGCGGACCAGGCAACAACTCAGCAAGAAGAAAATACGTCATCGGTAATTGTTTTTACATCTAAACAAGCTTTGTGTATATACTTATATCCTTACACTCACACTTGTATAACAACTTTAGGTTGTTGATAATGTAGAACATGGCGTCGACACTGACATTTCTAAATGTCCCCAATTAGATGATGCTAGATGTACACCAAATTCATCAGATGTCCACAATGCAGCAAGTCAGCAAGAATCGGTAATTGTTTTTATATGTACATAGACTATATATCTGTACTTTGTATTCCTTACTCTATACTTGTATAACAACTTTCAGGTTGTTGTTGATGTGAACCATGAGGTTGGCTCAGCTGACGATGCCAAAAATACACCAAGTTTCACAAATGGGCACCATGCATCAAGTCAACAAGTCGAAAAGAAGCCACCTTTGAGGTTAAAGAGGAAGATCCTAAAGTCGAAAAAATTGAGGCAGTAAACCATGTTTGATTGTTATAACACTTTCCTCCAGTGTTGCCTACTGCTTACTTTTGCATTACAATGACACTATTTTATGTTTTATCACTGTATCACTTTTATCTTATATTGTTTTGTGGTTGTACACTGTTCACGTTGGTTTTCTTTTTATAAATAAAAATGGGGCTTTTGTTTATAATGTTGTTTAGACTTGAGTCTAACTAATGTGGGTGTTTGGGATTGCTTATTTTGAGCTCCTTTTAAGTTTTTGATTTCTTAAAAGTTAATAGGTCATTTTTTAGTGTTGGATAATCTGTTGAGAAGGAGTTTTTGTGGTTTGAATAGAAGAAAAAAGAAAAGTTAGATGGTTGTTACTTTTTCAAAAAGGAGATGGAAAAGAAGAAAAGGTGAAGCAATCCCAAACACCCTCAATATACATTATCTTTGTTTGTTACGTTGTTAGCGAAACCCGTCCACCAGATGAGTATTAAACTAGTTAATATACTAAATTAAATAAATAATAACATATAGTTGCGAATTTTTTAAAAAGTTCATGATGGAACTTAATACACAAATGGTGGAAAATAGTGGTCCAGGGGCTATGGAGTATGGACCACCCATGTAACCCAAAATTTCTAACCCCACTGAGAGTTATTAGACGCCTGACATAACCCGTTATTTGTGATTGAATTAACAACCAATTCCATTATTCTCTTTATACAGAATTTGAACACTTCAATAAGTGTACCAAGATGCAATAAAACCCCTTTTATATTTCTTAACCGAGTTATTTTAAAAAGGAAATTATATAATTTTTTAAAATACCGTGATTCTAATGCTAACAAGACCATGTCCATATCAGTCCCACAAGACCATGTCCATATAAGTCCCACACGCATAGCGCATTAAACATGCTGACTGACTTAAAGGCCTTATAATAATGGCAGCTGACTCGACCTTACAAAAAATAACTACTTCAAATATTGTCCTCATAATGACGATAGGGTTTCTAGTTCATAATCTAATTGGCAAGAAATATCACCTAACAAAGATTCATAACCTTTTAACATATTTTCTGCTGCATCATGGGCATCTTAGCATGTTTCGTTCTTATCTTAATCCCTTATGCAGCATCCATATCTTTCAATTTAACAAACATCAGTCCAAATGACAAAGACATGTTCAAATTAGATGGTGGAGCTAATATCTCTGAAGATGCAATTCAGGTGACCCCAAAAAATCATAATGACACCGTTATTGGGCGGGTGACATACAACGAACGACTTCATCTTTGGGACAAGAGGACTGGTGAGCTAGCTAGCTTCTCTACCAGTTTCTCATTTGTAAAACCATCTGACCCAAAGAGACGTCATCGTCAAGATGATGGCTTCATTTTCTTTCTTGCTCAGAATAGTTCTTTGATACATGGGGCTATGGATCCAAAGTCAAATACCACAGTCAATAACAGCGAAGATCGATATGTTTGGGTGGAGTTTGATCCTTATTGCAATGCTTGGGAAGATAATTCCGAATGTGATCATGTAGGTATCAACGTTAACTCTCATTCTTCTATTAATCAAACAAAATGGCTTAATACAGGAAAAGAGTGTCATGTTTTGATTGAATATGATTCGCGTACCAAAAATCTTACTGTTTTTTTCACTAGCTTACGGAACAATACAATGGAGTTTGATGGGGTAGCTCATATAGTTGATCTCGGCATGAGTTGCCTGAATGGGTTGATTTTGGGTTTTCAGCAGCTAATTTTGAGTTGTCTGACAAAAACACTGTTGAATCTTGGATGTTTCATAGTTCTAGTTTACAACTTGATGAACCAAACAAGCTTGGATTGGTGGTGGGATTAGTAGTTGGAAAATCGGTTCTAGTCACACTTCTTGTTATACTTGCATTACCTTCTATGGAGGAAGAAGAAAAACAATGGTGATAATGTGCAGGAACTTGAAATTTCGTGGAGATGAATGATGAATTTGAAATGGGTGCCACTGGGCCTAGAAAATTCACTTATCTTGAATTAGCTTGGGCCACTGCGGGCTTTTCAGAGAAAGAGAAGCTTGGAGAGGGAAGTTTTGGAGGAGTCTACAAAGGGTTTTTGAAAGATTTGAGAGCATATGTAGCTGTCAAAAGGGTATCAAAGACTTCCCAACAAGGGATCAAGGAGTATGCATCTGAAGTTAGGATCATTAGTCGGTTGAGGCACAGGAATCTGGTGCAACTCACTGGTTGGTGCCACGAGAAAGGTGAACTCCTTCTTGTTTATGAGTATATGGAGAACGGAAGCTTAGATTCACATCTTTTCAAGGCGAAGAGCTTGTTGACATGGACGACAAGGTACCAAATTGCTATTGGTTTGGCATCTGCTTTACTATATCTACATGAAGAATGGGAGCAATGTGTTTTGCATAGAGATATAAAATCGAGTAATGTGATGTTAGACTCAAATTTCAATGCGAAGCTTGGTGATTTTGGGTTAGCCAAGTTTGTTGACCATGAGAAAGGTTCTCAAACGACGAGTTTGGCTGGTACCTTGGGTTATATGGCTCCTGAATGTGTCACCACAGGCAAGACAAGTAAAGAATCAGATGTATTTAGCTTCGGGGTTGTTGCATTAGAGATAGTATGTGGGAGAAAGTCCATTAACCGCAAGGCACAAGAAAAGCAAATATGGTTACCCGAATGGGTTTGGGAGCTCTATGGGACACAAACACTTTTGGAAGCAGTAGATCCACGTCTAAGGTTAGAATTTGATGAGGATGAAGTCAAGCGTTTGATGATCGTTGGATTATGGTGTATACATCCCGACTCACAACTCCGCCCTTCGATGAGACAAGTGATTCAGGTACTAAACTCCAAAGCATCCCTGCCTATACTCCCTTCAAAGATGCCTATTGCATCTTACTTCACAACAGAAACACCATCGTTATTTGATTGCTCTAATGTGAATTTGTCAGCATCTTCGTCTTATTTACATGGTCGTTAAATACCATTATTTGCAACATTTTACTGATTATAACTAGGGCTTTTTTTTATTATCTCTTTGCAAAACATATTAACATCTGTTACTGCTTATGGGGTTACCAAAATGTAGCAATTTTCTGAATGTAAATATATACATATTACATATGATGTTACTGTATATCGGGTAATATTCCCCTTTGGCTCATTGTGGATTATTTTATTGTAAAAAATGGTTGTAAACAACAGAAAACTACACGAAGAATAACACAACTGATTTAGATCATGTAGTATTGGTTTCCGTGGGGTTGGGTTTAGATGGATAAGTAATTTTTTTTTTATTTTTTTAGAATGGCGACTTTCATGTGTTAGGACACCGCACTCCCAAATTTGAAGAGCCCCGTTGCCCCACTTCAGCCAGAGTATGTTGTCTTAACCAGGCCCACGTTGGCTTCAGATTTTGGCTTGGGCGTTCCACGGGAAACCATACCGCTGGCGCCACTTAACAGTCGTTGTGCCACCACAAGAGCAGAACCCTTTTGACGAAACACACAGTGGAACGAAAACCTGGGTAGGCTTAGGATTCGAACTGACAACCTCGCACAAGTTCTAGCTCAAATCCTTCGTAGTCTAATCCACCAAAAGTGACACAAATGGGGATCAAACTTGGCTCTCCACTGAAGAACCCAAACCTCCTACCAAGCATTTTTAGTTAAAAAATATTGTAGTATTTCGTAAGCCATAAAGTAGAATGCCACAAGGAAACAAACAAATAAATAAAATAAGCATGAGTGTTTGACTGCACGATTAGGATTGGTTTATTGTTTGGAATTTCTCAATAATCACCTCTGAAATTTCAAACTTCTATCTGACAAGTCTTCAATTCTAAGCTTTTCAATCATCTCTTTGAACTTGATCTTCCTAGGAGAATATTTAAAATTTCTCGTTGATCAATGCCACTTACATTCTCAACCATGACATCTTCAAAATCTACACATTCTTGAATGTATGGAAACCGAGATTTTATGTGCTTGCTTCTTCCATGGAAAACCGGGTTCTCCACGAGAGCTATGGCTGACGTATTATCCACACGTCACACCACCACTTGTATTTTCTTGTCAAGCACTTATTAGTGCTTTTAGTCAAATTGCCAGGCACGTAGTTGCACACGTCGTCATACTTCGATCTGTGGTCTAAAGTCTGGTGTTACACGTATCTAGGTTTGTGTTTTTATGTGTATTTAAGTTCCGAATGATCCACTTTGATTTTGCTTGTGTTTTGCAAGTGTAACAAAGTTTAAGGAGAATTTTGGGAGCTTTACGGGACATTGGGTTGAGGCTAGGACCAATCGGGTGCCGAAAACGAAAGAAAACAACTTGGCCTTTGGCCGTCGCTGACGTAGTTTGCGTCAAGGGGTACATGCGTAGGCAGTAAAATAGTGTGTCGAACATAGTTGGTCCTTGGCCGATGGCTAGTTGGCAGGTCGCCGATGCAACGCCGATGTCCTGGATGCCTAGCTTGAGGTTTTGACTTGTTTTGACCGAATTTTGGGATAACTTTTGGTTTTGGGCGGCCTTCTAAGGAGTTACACATTCTTGCATCCCAAGACTTTTGAAAACACTCTCAATCATCTCCATCATACAACATCGATCCATCCATCCATATCCATATCTCAATCACCAATCATTACTTTACCGATTATAATTCTTCATCATCATAACCCTTGTTCCAAGATTCTTGGAGCACACCATTACATTCAAAATCATTCCACCACTCATCGTTCAAGATCAAGAACCAAGATTTAATGGCCCATTCATCATGTTCATCAACCGATGATCAAGTTTCGCGTACCATGTGCGGCTAGTTCCCTAGGGTTTCACCCCGGTATAGATTTTATAAGATTTATAGGGTTTTGACATTTGTTTTTAGATTTGATTTATGACTAATTGCTATGAATATTTGAAGTTCGTATTGCATTTGTTTTGAATTCACGAATTGTCGAAGGAGTTAGGAATTTTGACTTAGTGAAATGAATCCATGCAATTATGCTTTGATATAACTAGGGTTTACATGTTCATGGTAACGACGTGCATCTTTGTCCATTCATTGTGACGTTGATGGCAATCGGCACCTAATCCTAACACTAAACCCGTCAATGATCAAGTGCGATTAAAAAATAAATCTAAAACGTGTAGGGACCCTCGGTCTTTCAATTTCGAACCGGGTGTGAACCTTGTTTTAAATTATTGTTTTCAAACAAGTGTGCTAAGTTTTCGTAATTATAATCAAACAATCATGTTCTTAGTATTAGTAAATTGTCAGTTCAAGCCGACCTCTTTTCAAATCAACCAAAAAAAGGAATAATTACATGGCAAGCTTCATAAAGTGTTCTAGACCAATAATTAACTAAATTCTGAAAGGAACCATAAACTCTTTGTGGTTCGACACCCTAACTGCGACTTACTATCTGTTTGGGGAATTTAAGACTTATAAATTTATCTTTGACCAGATGAAGACACTCTAATCAAAATTTGGCGTTGTTACAAGGGAGTTCGTGTGTTTTGTGTCTAGATTTGTTTAAATATTTTATGATTAGTTGTATAAAGTGTTTGGTATTTTTTTGCTTTATTCTCTTTTCCTTGTTACGCGGGTATGTTAGTTGTGCAGATCACTGTAACAACCCTACTTTTCGCTTGTCCTAATTTTACCGTTTGTTTTAGTTGTCACCGTTTGTACTCTGAGATTCCTATGTAACAAGGGTTAATGATATGCTAAATACATTTTCATCACATGCAGTTACACAAATCGAAACGATTAACACTCAAACGCTCATCGCAACGCAAACTAAACGCGTTTAGTAATATCGGTTATGTTATGCCGTGTGTTTGTATGCTTTATGGTGTGCGTAAAGCGTTTTATGATTTTATTATTATTTTGAGCCTATTTTACGCGTTAGTCAAGTTTTAAATTTATGAAACACGATATTTAACTAACACTAAATACACACTTCGGCAAGTGCACCCATCGTGAGCGTAGTATAGTGTTGGTAAGATACCGAGATCGTCCAAGGACAAAAGAGCTTTTAATACCGGTTTAGCGTTAACGTCTAATAGATCCAAATTTTTGATAAAAGGTTTTTATAGCATAAAACTAAATCTAAGATAAATAAAATAAAATACAAATAGACAAGATAGAATCTCTTGGATCCACATTCTCTTTTATGTATTCTTTGATAGTTTTCGCACTTTCGGACTTTTTAAGAGATTATCTTAGTTATAGTAGTAGGCCCCTCTTTTGAAGGTGACGTTACCCTCAACCCAGTGGTTTGAGTCAGCAGAGATACAATCCCAAATGGTCGGAATATTGGAAGATAATTAAGTAAGTTATTAATGTGAAAAATAGTAGGCCCCTCCTTTGAAGGTGATGTTACCCTCGGCTAAGTGGTTTGAGTCAGCAAGGATACAATCCCAAGAAGCCGGTTTAAAGTTTTAATAGTAGATTACATATGAGGAGTTCAAACTATTCGCACCTCAGCCATCCAATACCTTTGGGGTATTGAAGAAGGTCCTAGTAAGCTTGAACCAAGTCCCCGCAAGATCTATACACTGAACGAGACAAGAACTTTAACAAACCACCCTACTAACCCCCTTCCAAGTAGTTAACGTGCTTTATATAGACCGTAAAGACACGGATGTGTAAATCAATGACATCGTGAATAAATGGTTAGGAAAATTCACTTTCAACATAAGAAGTTAGTTATTAAAGTCATTAATACATACCCAATTAAAAAGTGCCGAAAGATTAAAAACTAAAAGTAATACATAAAAGATTAGTCTTCACCAAGTGATGTAAAGAATTTGGCCAAGCATGGCCTTTGTTTGACAAGAACCTTTACTATCAATCTTGGATCCCGAGACTTGTACACACTCTTGAAGGTCCGTTGTATGGATCTTTCTGGTCCTAATTTGGCAAACCTAAGGTAAACGTGCGGAATCCGTTTGCATAGGCGACACTGGATACAAGTTATTCACTGATTAATCACTATTTCATTGGTTAGTAGATGTTACAGATCCTGGAAACACTTGGACAGAGCTTCGCCTCTGTCGTGACAAAATCTCTGAATGATACAAATGAAATATCAAAGACCCCTATATATACTTGGACAAGTTCGCTGGAGATATAGCAAGTTCGGGCGAACTTGCATAGTCAAGTTCGGCCGAACTTGACTATATACATTACATGATGAGCGAACTTGACCAAATACACCATAAATACTCCATTTTTCTAGCCTAATCTATATAGACTCGATATAAGACTAAGACATAGACATACTGTACTAACAGACTCCGCCTTGGATATAGTCTTTGTCTTGATCAATCTTCCAAAACCTTTATCGTTAGATTGTGATGACGTAGGCAACAGACATATGCATCAACAGACTCCCCATTGGATGTTGTCGTAGTCATCATTATTCAATTGAGTTCATGAGTCTTTAATATTTCCTGATCTTTATTTCTTGAATAACTTTAACTACCATGATCTTTATATCGTCTACCATCTTTTTCTCTTTTCTTGAGCTTGTCTTGATAAAACATTGAATCACCATGCTCCCCCTTGCTTTGAGCTTTCCGATATCTTCAATCAATGTATTTTATCTAGCTCCTCCTTAAATCTACATCCTATTTCAAAGTTTCTCAAACATTTCAGATTCAAACTTTGAAATTTCTAACCATCAACATTTCAAATTTTAATCTTCTATCAGTTTTTAAACCCTCTCAGTTATTCAAGTCCAAATTAATGACCTTGAATACCTGATTATATCAAGTTCAACTTAATGATCTTGATCAAACATTTTGACACACACATTTATTCAAATGTAAGTTTCAACTTAATGAAATTTTAAACTTTTCAGATCAATTTTCAAAAGTTTTTAAATTTTGATCAGCAACTCTAGATTTTGAAAATCAGCTTTTCATCATCAGTGGTCGAAATTAAAAGATAATATAAAGAATATCAACTCTAAGTATGTACAAACATATTTACAAACACATTTTTGTTGAGTTTGTGTTTAAGGATCATATCAGTTTTTGAGACATATCACTAGTACCATTAACCTCTTCATGACACTAAGTTTTAAACAAATTTACCTAGATTGTCGATATATTTGTCCTCTTAAACTTCAACACATTTCTCAATTGTTCCAAGATATGTTAGTTAGAATTAAGAAACTTGACTTAACTATGGTTCCCATCTCAGAATATACTCCCGCATCAAGATTCCCTAGATTTCATCTTATAGGTAAGTATAGCGTAATTGATATATGTATCTGGGATGTGCGAGACCTTGAGAGCCCAGGTTAGTACCATCGTACCGACAGAGAGATGAAGGCTCGACTTATAAGGTAGTGTTCCAAAAAGGAATCTTTTTGTACTGCAATTGTAGTATCTTTCGATATTTTCAATTGAATGTAGTGTTAGGGGATTTTTGCAAAAGCATTATAGAAGTTCTAGGCCATTGCTTACGCAAAATCAGAAGAACTTGTATAATACCCCAGATATCAATCATCTATAAAGACCTCGTATCTCAGAATCAGGCAATCTCTCAAACGATATTTCGGAGTACTAAGTCCATATATCCGAGAGATGTTAATCCACAATTTTAAGCAGTTGTAAAATTTAGTTTATATCCCGGAAACAATTTACTAAATGTGTAAAGCCAATCGACACATCCACAGTAAGACTTGTTTTTCACTTTTAAACTTTACAAATCCTTAGCGTACTGTGATAGTCCACTGATGTACTATCATTTCCTTTTTACACAAAACTCTTTTTCCTTTTTCAATGTTTTTGTACTTTTTGTTTTTAATATGTTTTTGGATTTTCAGAAAAATTTTTCTCCCCCTAAAATTCAAAAACATATTTTTGGAATTTTTGATTTATAGAAAAACATTGACCAACCAATGAGAATTACTTCAATTCGCCATCCATTACTGCTTCACAATTTACTTTTAAAACGCTCTCCCCCTCATGATAACAAAAACCTTGACACTTTTGAGTTTATAACAATTTATATCCATGAGTTTTGTCTATCAATAGTGAGGGTTCTGTGAAAATTTTCAAATTTTCTTCAAAACTTTGTAAAATTTTTAAGTAAACGTTATTGGAACTTGTATTCGAAAAATTTTCTCCAAAATTTTCAAAAATTGTAAAGTAAACGTTATAGAAGTTTCAAATCTTTGTAAAAATGGCCTTTATGTAAAACTTGATAACCCGACCCGTATTCATTGTGTGCCATGGAACTCCATTATCAGTAATTTGCTTTCATCTCAGAAATTCCTGCACAAAAATTCAAACAATTAGTTGAATAGAGACACCCAAGCCTTTTCAGTCTTAGGTGTTGTTTCTTCAACCTTAATTCTGATTTTCTTTACACAATCAGGTTTATTTTGTACTTTCTCAAATTTCGGAAAGTCCTCTAAACTTTCAATTTTCACTGATTGTGTAAATTCCTTTTCTTTTACCAACCATGATTGGTTTTTCGTTAAAGCTTTCTTGAAATACAATGTAGAAAATTTTTCTTCATTACTATTTGAAGATTCACCAGTTTTAAAATTTGAAAACTTAGTAATAACTGGTTTCACTTTATTTGTAGTTTCTGTACATTGTTTCAAAACCTGAGTTGGTATTCTAGATTTTTTGTTATCAATATGAGCAGGTTTAGGATTAATTTGAAAACATTTTCTAGCAATGTGTCAAGTTACTCCACATTTATGACACTTCCTGTTCTCATATCGTTTTCTATCAAACGATACACTCAAATCATAACATTGACTTGACGTGTGGTAGCTATCTTTCCTGCTTCTTCTGTACCTTTGATTTGACGTTGAAGCACTGCGGTCCGACCTACACCAGTTATTCTCAAATTTTTGTGTGTTTTGATTTACAAATTTTTGTGAACTTCTATATTGATTAGATGATCGTACCGATGAGCTTTTATTCTTCTTTTGAAAATTTTCAGAATTTTTAAAACTTTGTTTTTGTTCTTCGTTCTGCTAAGAAGGTTTTTGCGTTGAGCATTCACCTTTTTCAGTAGATTGTAGAACAGTTTGTTGAAAATTTTCTTTTAGTTTTAAAAATATTTCATGTTTATCATTTTTAGCTCTTTCATCATCGGTATTATCGTCACAATCTTCAATTATGACATCGTCATAATTTGTATCAATGTTACTTATTGGAATTTCCTTTTTATTATTATTGATCGGTTTTGGACATACATGATCTAACTTTAATGAGGAGGTCACAAAATCTTTCAATAATTTTTCTGAATTAACAGCTTTATTTTTAACAGTCTCAACTTCTTTTTCAAGTTGAGCAATTTTCTCAATATGAGAATTTATTGCTTTTTGATTTTCTAATTTTAATTTTTCAAAATTTTTTTTCATTTTTAAATATTTTTATTTTATTTTGAAAATCAATTAACATTTTTAATTTTTCATTTTCTATATTTTTTTTTGTTTCAAAACTCTTTTCATTTTCTTTTAATTTTTTATTTTCTAATGTCAAACTCTCAATCTCATTCAAGAGTTTGGCATTATCTGCCAGATAATTGTCTACATCATAGATCGGGCAGACTAGTTTAGAACTTGAAGACTCATTTGTGGATATACTTGAAACTAGAGCTTCACAGTTCTTAACCACTACACTCTCTTGAAACTTATTCTTCAGAGATGTCCATAATTCTTTCGCAGTCTTGTATTCTGGTTAAAGTATCATGATGTCTTCCTTAACCGATTGCTGGATAAGATTAATCATTTTCTTTTTAGCAAAATAATCATCTTTCTGTTGAGTTGAATATTTGCACTTCTCCAGAATATTCTGATTCTCATCCCTAGGAACGACATAACCTGTCTCTATCGAGACCCAACTGAAGAAATGCATAGCTTGGACCCAGTTTATAAACTTTTCTTTCCAGGCTTCATACTCTTCTAATCACACCAACATTGGCGGCTTCACAGACCCCATTTCGTTTCTAATAATATGTCGTTTAAAACACCTGAAAAATATTAGCAAACAGACAATTTTAGTAAAAATTTGACTTTTTAACCGACAATATTAACGTATCGGTTTGCTAAAAACGTTTAAAATTTTTCGAAAAACTATTTTTATCAGATTAGAGCTTTAAACTCGTCTGGTCGATACGAATCTAACAATATATAATGTCCGAGACGTTTTTCGGGATTTTTATGCCTTGTAATAGCTTGTGAGAAATATATAAAGACCGAGATGGTTTTTTTTTAGAAACTTTAAGACAAGTTCGGGCGAACTTGTAATAGATTGTGAGACAAGTTCGGGCGAACTTGTAATAGCTTGTGAGACAAGTTCGGGCGAACTTGGCTAACAAACAGTCAGATTTAACAAGTTCGGGCGAACTTGTGTTGAAATGTTATGAAAAAATAGCAAGTTCGAGCGAACTTATGTGAATTCTCAAGAAATAGCAAGTTCGGGCGAACTTGTATAGACTTTCAACAAATTTTTATCAAGTTCGGGCGAACTTGACTAAAAATGATGAAAAGAAAAATAGTCAAGTTCGAGCGAACTTGATTAAAAAACTTGAAATAAGTCAAGTTCAGGCGAACTTGATGAAAAATTTGAGTTTTTCAGTCACGTTCGAGCGAACTTGATGTTAAGTTCGAGCGAAGTTGTGATTTCAAACATGGTTTTTTCAATTTTTCGGCATGAATTCGTTTGTTTTAAGCTCTGATCTTTTCAAGGGTTTATCTGTTATGGATTTTACGTATTATACTTGAAAATCAGTCCATTTTGTCCATTAATTGTCCAAGAAAAGTTAAAAATGAAAGAATAGAGTAGAAGATGAGATGTTCTATGTCCAATGTCTTCAAATTAGGCCAATCCTGCTCTGATACCAATTGAAGGTCCGTTGTACGGATCTTTCTGGTCCTAATTTGGCAAACCTAAGGTAGACGTGCGGAATCCGTTTGCATAGGAGACATTGGATACAAGTTATTCACTGATTAATCACTGTTTCATTGATTTGTAGACGTTACAGATCCTGGAAACACTTGGACAGAGCTTCGCCTCTGTCGTGACAAAATCTCTGAATGATACAAATGAAATATCAAAGACCCCTACATATACTTGGACAAGTTCCCTGGAGATATAGCAAGTTCGGGCGAACTTGCATAGTCAAGTTCGGCCGAACTTGACTATATACATTACATGATGAGCGAACTTGACCAAATACACCATGAATACTCCATTTTTCTAGCCTAATCTATACATACTCGATACAAGACTAAGACATAGACATACTGTACACTCTAGATGATAGATGGATGATGGTGGTGGGTGTTGGTGTTGTAGTGGTGGTGGAGTGGTGGCAAAGTGAGAGAGAAGTGGTTTGCCAAGGGATGCTTTTTGAAGGGAACCAAGCACCTCTATTTATATCCAGAACAGAGCCCTGACAACGGCCGTGCCCGCTGGGTATGGCCCCGCGGTGACCAATTTCTCTTCCTTCATTAACTGCAGATGTCAGGTCTTGTACGAACACGCCTCGTGGTGACCAAGCACGGCCCCATGGTCAATGTACTTGCTGTACTATCAAGATTTTGCGAATCTTAAAGTTGACCACGGTCCATGGTGAGCTGGACACGGCCCCATGGTGGCCTGAAATCAACAATTTGTTTTTTTCTGCAGGGCTTGATGCTGGGCACGACCCCGTGGTCAGCTTCTGCTTCTCTTGTTTTTGTTCTTGGGATGCTGCCGAGGGGCCAGGCATGTCACGTTATTCCTTCTTGTATTTTATGTTGATTTTAGCTGCTAATTTGCTTCTTTTGTTCTTTAAAGCTCATTTAGTCCTGTAAATTAAAAAGGAACAAAGAAACGTGATTTTTCCAACATTAGTACTGAAAAAGGGTTGGTTTTATGCCTTTTTTGATGTAATTTATATGTTGCATTTTGTACACATCAAATACCCCCGCACCTGAATCTTTGCTTGTCCTCAAGCAAAACTCATAAATATGGCTTACACACCCAAATGGAATAGGTAGAGAAGAAGTTATTGGGCTTATCTTAAGAGTGTCGGGATTCTAAGTTCTTAATTTCTTTTGTTTTTATCTTATTCACAAGCATATTCGTCATGATTTATAAAAACACATTTTAAGAAAAAATATTTATTTCGACTTAACACACCTTTATAAAATTCTATCTAGTTATATACATATTTACACACCTCACAAGTTTTCACTCAACTCTTGGCCGAAGATATTTAAGTAGAAACGCTCAGACCCGATGTGGAGCTTACTCCTACCATAGGCTTGACAAACAATCAAACCTCCTCTTTTTTGACGTTTTAATCCTCATAAATATCAAGAGGGCTTTAAAAGGGGTATGTTTCGGGTTGGGTAGATGATTTTGGGTAAAAATGGTGAAAATGTAAAAAGTGTCGGTTTATAGAATTCTTTTGTGGCTTAGAAAAAAAACTTTAATCAAGTGTTTTTCTTTTCTTTTCTTTTTTTTGAATAAAGTTGAAACTAAGCCATACTTTTTAATTTTATAACCGAACTTTTTACGAAAAATGAGGGGTGTGAAAATACAAGGGTTTATGGATGTGGGTGATTGTTTTTGGAAAGGTTTGTATTTTTGCGGGTTTAGAAACGAAACGATTAAGGCTCAAAGGGGATTTACTAAGGGGATATTTTTGGTAAGGGATGAAAAAGGAAAATAATGGTTTAGAATGAAAAATGGATTGTATTCCTCATGCCTCTATCATTTACTTACTTGGATTTGTGTCGGAAAGGATTTGGAACGTATTGCCTTGCCAAGTTTTAGATTTGTAAGAACCAAACGGGCTATTCCCACAAGAAAACGAAAAATTGAGAAATTAGTATAGATATATATTTGTATGCTCGGTGAAGGCTCAAAACTCACTTTTTGTGGGAAAATGGTATAGTGTACAAGTGTATATATAATCAAATGTTTACAAAGATTTGTTATGCCCGTTTTTTATAATTTTCTTAATCGGTTCTTTTTATCACGACGCTGTTAGTTGTAAATTAGTAAAAACATAATTTTTAGAACTTATGTTTCCCAAACTTAAACCAAGACAAGTAAGAAAATAAAAAAATTGAAAAGATTTGTGGTGATTAGCGGTTCCAAGGTGAGTTTTGTGTAAGGATTATTTTTAGGACTCACAAAATTCAAGGTTTTAGCAGCCCCCCACACTTAAATTACACATTGTCCTCAATGTGTCCAAAAATAAGTTTTTGGTTGATTATAATGTGCAAAAGTGGGTTAAAAACAAGTTTTTATGTTACTGGGCAGCTGGGCACGGCCTGTGGTCAGATTGCCAGTAACAAAAAGTTACAGAAGGCTGACCACGGGGCGTGCCCGATGAGCATGACCCTGTGGTCAGTTACATGTGAACAAAATTGTCGGGAGGCTCTTGTTTACGTGCATGGGGTATCTTTTCAACGTCCCTTTGCCATATCCAATCATTCCTTGAGTGTTTATTATCCCTACTAATTTATAAACTTAAAACTAAAAGCATTCACTAAGAACTAAACTAAATCTTAAACATGATTGTCCTTTCAAAATAAAAGTAGCCATACTTTTGAAATTTGAACAAGTATGTTTAAGTAAACTATTCTTATTAATTTATAATCCATGGAATACCTCCATGGTGAGCCACGTTTATAAGGGTCCTTGGCTGGACCCACGCTCTTCTCCAATTAGGGGGTCGTCATTGCCGATTGGATATTTCATTGATTGGTCAAGATTGACATTCCTTTTGTCGGCCCCCAACTGAATTCGTAGGTTGTTTTGCTTCCGGTTGGTCAAGGCTTGACGGGTTTTCACAAAAAGGTTGTCCCAACACAAGTTGAGCATCATCAAGAATGATGAAGTCGGTTAGGACTACAGTTTGATTTGTTTGCACTAACACGTCCTCAATCACTCCCGTTGTGTTTATTATTTTTTGATTAGAAAGAAAAATGGGGATTGGAAGTGGAGAAAAATCACTAATACTTAGTTTTTTAAAAATGTAGTTTGGCATTATATTAACACAAAGATCCTTATCAATTGTGATATTACTAATAAAGGTGTTTTGAAAGAAACATGGAACCAGTGTGATGTTAATTTCAAATTGCTCATCTTTTATTAGTGTAGTTTGATCGTTTGTTAATTTAATGCTAACCAATTCGTAAATTTTTGGTTTTAGTGTTTAACTCTTTTAAAAACTTACATTAGTGGGTACGAAACAATGATTTTCGAAAGAGGGTGACAAAATGTTAATTTCTTGAAAATTTGACTATTCTTTGAAATTGTCGTTTTCGGACTTGCCTCTCTCGTCATTTGGTTCATGCATTGGTTTTTTATTTAATTGTTCCTCCATTTTTACACCTTCATTTATTACTTTCTTAGTACAAACAACCACTTCTCTTTCGCAGGATTTTCGTATTAGTTGTTCGAGATTTTTGAGACTTTGTATAATTTGTTCGGCTTCAGGGAGGATAGTTGGTGGTGCTTCGTGAAATTGAGAGAGGTAAGTGTCCCAATCAAAGCTTGACTTTGGAAGTTCAAACCTTGGTTGCTAATATTGAGTATACGAGGTGGATGGTTGAAAAATGTCACAATATTGTACCGAGTGACACTACTAGAAAATTGAGCAATTGCCACCAAAATTTGCTACAAAAAAAAATGGTCGCAAAATTAGTGCAATTTTTTACGGCTCTCATATTATCTATGATTAACTACATTACGGTGGCAAAAACTTGGAAAAATCATAAATTAAAATAAATGATAAAGTTAAGGTCGCAAAATGGTGGGAAATATAAACAGATATGACCCGACCGCTCACTTTGCCACGACCTTTTGCGGTTACAATACTGGGTAAAAGACGGGCTCACTTTGGCACGGCCTTGCGGTCACAATATTAGAGATAAAAGTTAAAAGATATAGCGGGCTAAGAGCATTCACATCCTGGGAATCAAATTATGTGTATGGGGTTTTTAAAATATAAAAATATAAAAAAATGGTTGTGAGTGGAGGAGAGATAAAATGCTACTGTTTATCTATATATTTGGGGGAACACTGTCCACCCTATACTTTTTAATATATATTGAAAGTGGTTGTGAGTGAATGAGAGAGAAATTTTAATGATAAATGTATAAAAATATTATTTAATTAAAAATAAAAGAGAAAAAGTATTTGTTTTTAATAAAAATATATTAATATAGGAGTTTTTTTTTAGTAAAATGCATGTATATTTTTAGGAAGCTGGATTTGAATGCACTAAAGCAAAAAAACTAGGCGGCCTAAAAGTTAAAAGATATAGTGGGCTAAAGCAAAAAACTAAGCGGCCTAAAAAAGCAATTGCCGCTCAAAACATTAGATTTAGGGTTTATTCTTTCCACCTTATTTGGAAGATAGTTTTATGTATGCCGTATTCGTCCCCAATTGTCGTATACCTCTGCTTCACCATTACTTCTCCACCATCATCTCTCAACTAAATTTCTGATTAACGGCCACCGGTGTCCAACTGACGACAGGTTCGTTCTGATTCTTATATTAAGTTTCGTATACAGAAAATTCATCACTTTAATTTGGTTCTCATGTTCTCAATGTTAGATTTCTTTTTCTGCTTATGTAACATTCAACTTTTAACGTGAACCAATAGATAAGAATTGTCCTCCTGATCACGAACCTGTTGAAGCAACTTTTTAGATTCATAATCCAATGTAATATATAAGAATTTTCCTCCTGCTTTCAGTTTGCAAAGTGTAATATATAATGTAGCTACTAAAAGCAACACACCTTAGCATTGTTTCATCTTTCTAGGAAAAGTGATCAATAAACGGATAACTTGCTATTGAAAGCAAAAACCAATAAATAAGAAAGAAGTAGACCATAACCCAATAAATCAACTTTATTACATTATTCTTAGTTAATTTTCACCTATCTAAATCAAACTCATGTTTTGAATTGGTTGAAATCGGCTCTTTGGATGGTTGGAGTGAGATCATCAACAGGGGCGTAGCTTTGTGGAGGGCCGGGGGCACCCGACCCCCGAACTTTTTGCTTAGTGGTGTTTGGTATGTAGTTTTCGTATGAAAATTTTTAGATATATACGTTTTCGACCCCCCGGTTTTATAATTTTTTAGGTATATACGATTTCGATCCCCCGGTCAGAAATCTCAACCTTCGCCACTGATCATCACTAACCTTGAATTATGATATCCTTTAAAACTTAAATCACCAACAGAAAAAATCGCATATTAATGACGTACATGTAAAACTCATTTCTTGTTGTCCGCCTAATATTCTATATGATAGAAGAAAATATATGCAAAGAACCAGATCCAACATGATTAATAGGATAAGATGTCTTGCACAACAATTTAAATTAAAAAAATATGCAATTCAAAATAAGTAAAAAAAATTCCAGATGCATACATGTTTGTGTGGATTTGTGATCGCCTATGCATATTTATTATGTACAGTTTTGTGAGTTGAACTAGGGGCCTAAATCCTACACTAGGATCCCTAGAAAAAAGAGTTTAGCAGCAAACCATTACTTCAACTTTAACTAGGAGTGCAAACGAGTCGAGCTAAGCCCGAGCATGACTAGGCTCGAGCTCGTTTAACTTATGAAAGCTCGAGCATGAGCGCGGTTCAAACTTTGTTTCTAAAGCTCAAGCCCAACTTGTAGGTAGTTTTTCAAGCTCGAGCTCGTCTCGGCCTTAGCTCGTTTGTTATTTCTTAAACTAATTTGTATTAATCTCGGCTCGTTTACACCCCTAGTCTAAAATGATGACTATCGATTTAAATATTAATAATTATAATTTGTTTTTTTGCCAAAAGAATTATTAGTTGAATAATGCCACATATTAACCATAAACCAGACTGTGTGATTTTCCAAAATTCTAGTAACTAGAACAAATTGATGTAATCCAAATGATAAGAACATACCAGCAAAACACTAAATGTGATTGCAATCCACATAAACAACGATGTGCCTTTAGTAACTGATTAATTAGAGTTATCCACATCACAAGTTTCTTTACAAAAGATCAACAAGAACTTAGTATCACAATAAGTTATGCACATGCTACATTGTAAAAACAATTCAAATATTCACAAACATTGTATCGAGCAGTTGGTATGCGTAATTTCAAAACAATGTAAGAAAGGCTAAACTTTGTTCAATTCAACCCCAGAATCACAAGTTTACACAAGAATCTTTATCATTTCAATCATTTGTGCTAAAATACAAACAAACAAATACAAAAGGAATACCTGCAAAATTCATGAATTTACTGTAATCTTTTTGGTGGATGAACCTTAATAACATCATGGAATTTGAGTTATCAAAAGTTAAATCAGTTGATAGCGAAGATTTACTTCAAATCGATCTTTTCTTCGTTTGTGATGGACCAGGAAAGGAAACCTGTGTTATTTTTGTGATGCCCCATATTGATATCAGAGAAGAGAAGAAGTGGTAAAAACCACGTGGCTCAATGGAATTGGTCCAACAAAATAAGTTTCTAAAGCCCCATCCTTCGTAAATTGTTATTAAATAACCAAACCCGGCCATAAACTTACACTTTCAACATAAAAACTTTATTGTTTCATTAGTCATACATGTATACAAATGTTAACTAGTTTTAACTTTTACCCATCCGACCAGGTTTAACAAAAATACTCCATTAGTCATCATTTTTGCAAGCTTACTCGATATATTAACTAGTTAGGAAGTTCATAAATACATGTGAGCAGGTCAACCTAATCGGACCCAACAAGTCTTGTCTCTTGATCAACTCTAAAATCACACCTATTATCTGCTTTGACTTGTAATTGAAGAATGTAATTGTTTGTATCCATTAGGTTTAACAAAAATACTCCATTAGTCATCATTTTTGCAAGCTTACTCGATATATTAACTAGTTAGGAAGTTCATAAATACATGTGAGCAGGTCAACCTAATCGGACCCAACAAGTCTTGTCTCTTGATCAACTCTAAAATCACACCTATTATCTGCTTTGACTTGTAATTGAAGAATGTAATTGTTTGTATCCATTAGGTTTAACAAAAATACTCCATTAGGTCATCATTTTTGCAAGCTTACTCGATATATTAACTAGTTAGGAAGTTCATAAATACATGTGAGCAGGTCAACCTAATCGGACCCAACAAGTCTTGTCTCTTGATCAACTCTAAAATCACACCTATTATCTGCTTTGACTTGTAATTGAAGAATGTAATTGTTTTATCCATTAGGTTTAACAAAAATACTCCATTAGTCATCATATTTGCAAGCTTACTCGATATATTAACTAGTTAGGAAGTTCATAAATACATGTGAGCAGGTCAACCTAATTGGACCCAACAAGTCTTGTCTCCTTGATCAACTCTAAAATCACACCTATTATCTGCTTTGACTTGTAATTGAAGAATGTAATTGTTTGTATCCATTAGGTTTGACAAAAATACTCCATTATCATCATATTTTGCAAGCTTACTCGATATATTAACTAGTTAGGAAGTTCATAAATACATGTGAGCAGGTCAACCTAATCGGACCCAACAAGTCTTGTCTCTGATCAACTCTAAAATCACACCTATTATCTGCTTTGACTTGTAATTGAAGAATGTAATTGTTTGTATCCATTAGGTTTGACAAAAATACTCCATTAGTCATCATTTTTGCAAGCTTACTCGATATATTAACTAGTTAGGAAGTTCATAAATACATGTGAGCAGGTCAACCTAATCGGACCCAACAAGTCTTGTCTCTTGATCAACTCTAAAATCACACCTATTATCTGCTTTGACTTGTAATTGAAGAATGTAATTGTTTGTATTCCATTAGGTTTGACAAAAATACTCCATTAGTCATCATTTTTGCAAGCTTACTCGATATATTAACTAGTTAGGAAGTTCATAAATACATGTGAGCAGGTCAACCTAATCGGACCCAACAAGTCTTGTCTCTTGATCAACTCTAAAATCACACCTATTATCTGCTTTGACTTGTAATTGAAGAATGTAATTGTTTGTATCCATTAGGTTTAACAAAAATACTCCATTAGTCATCATTTTTGCAAGCTTAATCGATATATTAACTAGTTAGGAAGTTCATAAATACATGTGAGCAGGTCAACCTAATCGGACCCAACAAGTCTTGTCTCTTGATCAACTCTAAAATCACACTATTATCTGCTTTGACTTGTAATTGAAGAATGTAATTGTTTGTATCCATTAGGTTTAACAAAAATACTCCATTAGTCATCATTTTTGCAAGCTTACTCGATATATTAACTAGTTAGGAAGTTCATAAATACATGTGAGCAGTCACCTAATCGGACCCAACAAGTCTTGTCTCTTGATCAACTCTAAAATCACACCTATTATCTGCTTTGACTTGTAATTGAAGAATGTAATTGTTTGTATCCATTAGGTTTAACAAAAAATACTCCATTAGGTCATCATTTTTGCAAGCTTACTCGATATATTAACTAGTTAGGAAGTTCATAAATACATGTGAGCAGGTCAACCTAATCGGACCCAACAAGTCTTGTCTCTTGATCAACTCTAAAATCACACCTATTATCTGCTTTACTTGTAATTGAAGAATGTAATTGTTTGTATCCATTAGGTTTAACAAAAATACTCCATTAGTCATCATATTTGAAAGCTTACTCGATATATTAACTAGTTAGGAAGTTCATAAATACATGTGAGCAGGTCAACCTAATCGGACCCAACAAGTCTTGTCTCTGATCAACTCTAAAATCACACCTATTATCTGCTTTGACTTGTAATTGAAGAATGTAATTGTTTGTATCCATTAGGTTTGACAAAAATACTCCATTAGTCATCATTTTTGCAAGCTTACTCGATATATTAACTAGTTAGGAAGTTCATAAATACATGTGAGCAGGTCAACCTAATCGGACCCAACAAGTCTTGTCTCTTGATCAACTCTAAAATCACACCTATTATCTGCTTTGACTTGTAATTGAAGAACGTAATTGTTTGTATCCATTAGGTTTGACAAAAATACGCCATTAGTCATCATTTTTGCAAGCTTACTCGATATATTAACTAGTTAGGAAGTTCATAAACACATGTTAGCAGGTCAACCTAATCGGACCCAACAAGTCTTGTCTCTGATCAACTCTAAAATCACACCTATTATCTGCTTTGACTTGTAATTGAAGAATGTAATTGTTTGTATCCATTAGGTTTGACAAAAATACTCCATTAGTCATCATTTTTGCAAGCTTACTCGATATATTAACTAGTTAGGAAGTTCATAAATACATGTGAGCAGGTCAACCTAATCGGACCCAACAAGTCTTGTCTCTTGATCAACTCTAAAATCACACCTATTATCTGCTTTGACTTGTAATTGAAGAATGTAATTGTTTGTATCCATTAGGTTTAACAAAAATACTCCATTAGTCATCATTTTTGCAAGCTTACTCGATATATTAACTAGTTAGGAAGTTCATAAATACATGTGAGCAGGTCAACCTAATCGGACCCAACAAGTCTTGTCTCGTGATCAACTCTAAAATCACACCTATTATCTGCTTTGACTTGTAATTGAAGAATGTAATTGTTTGTTATCCATTAGGTTTGACAAAAATACTCCATTAGTCATCATTTTTGCAAGCTTACTCGATATATTAACTAGTTAGGAAGTTCATAAATACATGTGAGCAGGTCAACCTAATCGGACCCAACAAGTCTTGTCTCTTGATCAACTCTAAAATCACACCTATTATCTGCTTTGACTTGTAATTGAAGAATGTAATTGTTTGTATCCATTAGGTTTAACAAAATACTCCATTAGGTCATCATTTTTGCAAGCTTACTCGATATATTAACTAGTTAGGAAGTTCATAAATACATGTGAGCAGGTCAACCTAATCGGACCCAACAAGTTTGTCTCTTGATCAACTCTAAAATCACACCTATTATCTGCTTTGACTTGTAATTGAAGAATGTAATTGTTTGTATCCATTAGGTTTAACAAAAATACTCCATTAGTCATCATATTTGCAAGCTTACTCGATATATTAACTAGTTAGGAAGTTCATAAATACATGTGAGCAGGTCAACCTAATCGGACCCAACAAGTCTTGTCTCCTGATCAACCCTAAAATCACACCTATTATCTGCTTTGACTTGTAATTGAAGAATGTAATTGTTTGTATCCATTAGGTTTGACAAAAATACTCCATTAGTCATCATTTTTGCAAGCTTACTCGATATATTAACTAGTTAGGAAGTTCATAAATACATGTGAGCAGGTCAACCTAATCGGACCCAACAAGTCTTGTCTCTTGATCAACTCTAAAATCACACCTATTATCTGCTTTGACTTGTAATTGAAGAATGTAATTGTTTGTATCCATTAGGTTTAACAAAAATACTCCATTAGTCATCATATTTGCAAGCTTACTCGATATATTAACTAGTTAGGAAGTTCATAAATACATGTGAGCAGGTCAACCTAATCGGACCCAACAAGTCTTGTCTCCTGATCAACTCTAAAATCACACCTATTATATGCTTTGACTTGTAATTGAAGAATGTAATTGTTTGTATCCATTAGGTTTGACAAAAATACTCCATTAGTCATCATATTTGCAAGCTTACTCGATATATTAACTAGTTAGGAAGTTCGTAAATACATGTGAGCAGGTCAACCTAATCGGACCCAACAAGTCTTGTCTCCTGATCAACTCTAAAATCACACCTATTATCTGCTTTGACTTGTAATTGAAGAATGTAATTGTTTGTATCCATTAGGTTTGAAAAAAATACTCCATTAGTCATCATTTTGCAAGCTTACTCGATATATTAACTAGTTAGGAAGTTCATAAATACATGTGAGCAGGTCAACCTAATCGGACCCAACAAGTCTTGTCTCGTGATCAACTCTAAAATCACACCTATTATCTGCTTTGACTTGTAATTGAAGAATGTAATTGTTTGTATCCATTAGGTTTGACAAAAATACTCCATTAGTCATCATTTTTGCAAGCTTACTCGATATATTAACTAGTTAGGAAGTTCATAAATACATGTGAGCAGGTCAACCTAATCGGACCCAACAAGCCTTGTCTCTTGATCAACTCTAAAATCACACCTATTATCTGCTTTGACTTGTAATTGAAGAATGTAATTGTTTGTTTCCATTAGGTTTGACAAAAATACTCCATTAGTCATCATTTTTGCAAGCTTACTCGATATATTAACTAGTTAGGAAGTTCATAAATACATGTGAGCAGGTCAACCTAATCGGAACCCAACAAGTCTTGTCTCTTGATCAACTCTAAAATCACACCTATTATCTGCTTTGACTTGTAATTGAAGAATGTAATTGTTTGTATCCATTAGGTATGACAAAAATACTCCATTAGGTCATCATTTTTGCAAGCTTACTCGATATATTAACTAGTTAGGAAGTTCATAAATACATTTGAGCTGGTCAACCTAATCGGACCCAACAAGTCTTGTCTCTTGATCAACTCTAAAATCACACCTATTATCTGCTTTGACTTGTAATTGAAGAATGTAATTGTTTGTATCCATTAGGTATGACAAAAATACTCCATTAGGTGATCATTTTTGCAAGCTTACTCGATATATTAACTAGTTAGGAAATTCATAAATACATGTGAGCAGGTCAACCTAATCGGACCCAACAAGTCTTGTCTCTTGATCAACTCTAAAATCACACCTATTATCTGCTTTGACTTGTAATTGAAGAATGTAATTGTTTGTATCTATCGTTGAGCTAGGTCCTTAGATGTATCTATTCATATTTGTTATAGTTAATAATGAATGATTTATGTGTATATACATGATTATGACGACTTTGAATTTTAGGTGCACTCATTTAATTAGTAATGGCATGGTTTAGCAATCGAAAGTAGATGTATGAAAAGACTGATAGTGACGGATATCTTAATCTTGAATATTGTGACAATGTGGATTTGTTTTTCGACTTTGCATTTTCTCATGATGTAGCTGTTGATAAGAAGGTCAATATGCTTGGTAAGACAATACTTGAGATAAAATGTCCTTGTTATAAATGCCAAAATATAAGTTATAGAGAGAGAGCCACTGTTCAAAAACACTTGTATAAGGAAGGTTTCATGCTTCGTTACGAAAAATGGAGTGAGCATGGCGAAAGTTCCATCTATGATGCTGGGCAATCTTCTACTAAAATGGAAGTTGATGATAACGACGATGCCTACAGACGCATGGTATTAGATAACATGTATGCATGCGGTTATACATCTAATACTTTGGAAGTAGATGTACCGAATCCAGAAGCAAAAAGCTTTTATGACATGTTACAAGCCGCTGACGAATCTTTGTGGGAGGGGAGAAGGCTACAAATTGAATGAAAAGGATGAAGAAAAAGAAAGGTTCAATGGAATTATTACAGGGTTGTTGGCTGAAAAAGAAAAGGATAAGGTGGATAAAGATGCTATGCTTGATAGGATCTCACAAATTGAAGCTATGTTAACAGCTACAGTTCGAAGATAGGCTATAAACACTTGGTTTTGAATGTTTCGATGTTTATCGTATTAGGATAATTATAGTTATTTTATGTTTTAGTTGGTAATTTTTATTCTTTGAAAACCAGATGTTTTATATAATTTTGGGATTTTATTAGACTTTTTTTATATAATTTGTAGTTTTATTGATATGTAATTTTGATGAATATAGCAGGGAGAAAATCTGAATTAATAACCAATATTCTAGTAATCAGTAAATGGTAGCAGGTGGTAGCAAATAAATGGTAGCAAATAACTATACATAGTCGTGGCTAAATATAAAAAACGGTGGCTAAATGGTGGCAATATCAGTGGCTAAAGGTATCAAAATGGCTAAATGATGGCAATATCGGTGGCTAAATGGTGGCAATATTGGTGGCTAAATGGTATCAAAACAGCTAAATGGTGGCTAAATGATGGCAATATCGGTGGCTAAATGGTATGAAAACGCGTTGTGTGGTGACCAAATGGTGGCAATATTGGTGGCTAAATAGTAAAAAACTGTGGCTAAATGGTAAAACGTGCAAAAACAGATGGCTAAATGGTGGCAATATCCGTGGCTAAATGGTATGAAAATGCGTCACAACTCGGTGGCAAACAACGCGGAACTTATAAAACATGAAGCGGTGGCAAATAATTTTGACTAGTTTTGTGGTGGCAAAATTTTGGTAGCAAAATATAAAAATGGTCGCTATTTGGTGGCACTAGGGCAATTGACACGGGTGTTTTTGTCACCGCATTTTCGGTGGCAAAATGGTGACAACAAGGAAATTGCTACCATTTTGTGACCAGAAATTACATAGCATAAACCCTAGTTTCTAGTAGTGTGAGGGTTACCGCAAATGGTACAATATTCCTCCTCGTAATCATCCTCTATGTAGTAGTGAGTGTAATCTCCTGAATATTGATCCATGAGGAAATACCCAGCAAATTACAGAGTCTTGGGACCAGAAAACAAAAATTAAAATCTGAAACAGAAGCTCATCACGGCCCCGTGGTCAAATTATGTATCTGGCGTTTGTAAACTCGTTAATGGTCAGCTTACTGTAAGTTTAAAAATTACTAAAAACAAGAAAACGAGCGCGTAGTTTTGAAAATGTTTTGAAAAATTGGTTAGGCCATCGATCTTAAGCTTTCTTAAAATCCTTGTGTCCCTGGCAACGACGCCAAAAACTTGGTGTGCGTAAAGCGTGTTATGATTTATTAATATTTTGAGCCTATTTTAAGCGTTAGTCAAGTGCACACCAAACACACACTTGGGCAAGTGCACCCATCGTGAGCGTAGTATAGTGTTGGTAAATACCGAGATCGTTCAAGGACACAAGAGCTTTTAATACCGGTTTAGCGTCAACGTCTAATCGATCCAAATTTTTGATAAAAGGTTTTTATAGCATAAAATTAAATCTAAGATAAATAAAATAAAATACAAATAGACAAGATAGAATCACTTGGATCCAACTTCTCTTTTATGTATCCTTTGATAGTTTTCGCACTTCTGAACTTTTTAAGAGATTATCTTAGTTATAGTAGTAGGCCCTCTTTTGAAGGTGACGTTACCCTCAACCCTGTGGTTTGAGTCAGCAGGGATACAATCCCAATGGGTCGGAATATTGGAAGAAAATTAAGTAAGTTATTAATGCGAAAAGTGGTAGGTCCCTCTTTTGAAGGTGACGTTACCCTCGGCTAAGTGGTTTGAGTCAGCAAGGATACAATCCCAAGAAGCCGGTTTAAAGTTTTAATAGTAAATTACATATGAGGGGTTCAAACTATTTGCACCCCCGCCATCCAATACCTTTAGGGTATTGAAGGATGTCCTAGTAAGCTTGAAGCAAGTCCTCGCAGGATCTATACACTGAACGAGACAAGAACTTTAACAAGCCACCCTTCTAACCCCCTTCCAAGTAGTTAACGTGCTTTATATAGACGGTAAAGACACGAATGAGTAAATCAATGACATCATGAAGAAATGGTTAGGAAAATTCACTTTCAAAATAAGAAATTTGTTATTAAAGTCATTAATACATACTCAATTAAAAAGTGCCGAAAGATAAAAACTAAAAGTAATACATAAAAGATTAGTATTCACCAAGTGATGTAAGAAATTTAGCCAAGCATTGCGTTTGTTTGACAAGAACCCTTACTATCAATCTTGGATCCCAAGACTACTACACACTCTAGATGATAGATGGATGATGGTGGTGGGTGTTGGTGTTGTAGTGGTGGTGGAGTGGTGGCAAAGTGAGAGAGAAGTGGTTTGCCAAGGGATGCCTTTTGAAGGGAACCAAGCACCTCTATTTATATCCAGAACAGAGCCCTGACCACGGCCCTGTGATCGCTGGGCACGGCCCCGTGGTGACCAATTTCTCTTTCTTCATTAACTGCAGATGTCAGGTCTTGTACAAACATGCCTCATGGTGACCGAGCACGGCCCCGAGGTCAATGTACTTGATGTACTATCAAGATTTTGCGAATCTTAGAGTTGACCACGACCCGTGGTGAGCTGGACACGGCCCCGTGGTGGCCTGAAATCAACAATTTGTCTTTTTATGCAGGGCTTGATGTTGGGCACGGGGCGTGGTGAGCTGGGCACGGCCCCGTGGTCGGTTTTGTTTCTCTTGTTTTTGTTCTTGGGATGCTGACGAGGGGCCGGACATGTCACGTTATTCCTTCTTTTATTTTATGTTGACTTTAGCCGCTAATTTGCTTCTTTCGTTCTTTCAAGCTCATTTGGTCCTGTAAATTAAAAAAGGAACAAAGAAACGTGCTTTTTCCAACATTAGTACTGAAAAGGGTTGGTTTTATGCCTTGTTTGATGTAATTTATATGTTGCATTTTGTACACATCAAATACCCCCACACTTGAATCTTTGCTGGTCCTTAAGCAAAACTCATAAATATGGCTTACACTCCCAAATGGAATAGGTAGACAAGAAGTTTTTGGGCTTATCTTTAGAGTGTCCGGATTCTAAGTTCTATATTTATTTTGTTTTTATCTTATTCACAATCTTATTCGTCATGATTTATTTAAAACACATTTTAAGAAAAAATATTTATTTCTGCATAACACGCCTTTATAAAATTCTATTTAGTTATATACATATTTACACACCTCACAAGTGTTCACTCAACTCTCGGCCGAAGATATTTAAGTAGAAACGCTCAGACCCGATGTGGAGCTTACTCCTACCATAGGCTTGACAAACAATCAAACCTCCTCCTTTTGACGTTTTAAAACCTCATAAATATCAAGAGGGCTTTAAAAGGGGTATGTTTTGGCTTGCGTAGGTGATTTTGGGTAAAAATGGTGAAAACTGTAAAAAGTGTCGGTTTTTAGAATTCTTTTGTGGCTTAGAAAAAAACTTTAATCAAGTGTTTTTTTTTGTTTTTTAATAAAGTTAAACTAAGCCATACTTTTTAATTTTATAACCGAACTTTTTACGAAAAATGAGGGGTGTGAAAATACAAGGGTTTTATGGATGTGGGTGATTGTTTTTGGAAAGGTTTGTATTTTTGCGGGTTAAGAAACAAAACGGTTAAGACTCAAAGGGGATTTACTAAGGGGATATTTTTGGTAAGGGATGAAAATGGAAAATAATGGTTTAGAATGAAAAATGGGTTGTAGTCCTAATGCCTCCATCATTTACTTATTTGGATTTGTGTCGGAAAGGATTTGGAACGTATTGCCTTGCCAAGTTCTAGATTTGTAAGAATCAAACGGGCTATTCACACAAGAAAACGAAAAATTGAGCAATTAGTATAGATATGTATTTGTATGCTCGGTGAAGGCTCAAAACTCACTTTTTGTGGGAAAAGGGTATAGTGTACAAGTGTATATATAATCAAATGTTTACAAAGATTTGTTATGCCCGTTTTTATAATTTTCTTAATCGGTTCTTTTTATCACGACGCTGTCAGTTGTAAATTAGTAAAAACATAATTTTTAGAACTTATGTTTCCCAAACTTAAACCAATACAAGAAAAAAACTAAAATTTTTGAAAAGATTTGGGGTGATTAGCGGTTCCAAGGTGAGTTTTGTGTAAGGATTGTTTTTAGGACTCACATAATTCAAGGTTTTAGCATCCCCCACACTTAAATTACCCATTGTCCTCAATGTGCTCAAAAATAAGTTTTTGGTTGATTATAATGTGCAAAAGTGGGTTAAAAACAAGTTTTTATGTTACTGGGTAGCTGGGCACGACCCATGGTTGAATTGCCAGTAATAAAAAGTTGCAGAAGGCTGACCACGGGGCGTGCCCGATGAGCACGACCCGTGGTCAGTTACTTGTGAAAAAGTTTTTTCCGGGCACGAGGCGTGTTGGGCGAGCACGGCCCCGTGCTGCTCAAGCCGAAATGCTAGAAAATTGTCTGGAGGCTCTTGTTTACGTGTATGGGGTCTCTTTTTCAACGTCCCTTTGCCATATCCAATCCTTATTTGAGTGTTTATTATCCCTACTAATTTATAAATTTAAATATAAAAGCATTAACTAAGAACTAAACTAAATCTCAAACATGATTCCTTTCAAAATAAAAGAAGCCATACTTTTGAAATTTGAACAAGAATGTTTAAGTAAACTACTCTTATTAATTTATAATCCATGGAATGCCTCCATGGTGAGCCACGTTTATAAGGGTCCTTGGCTGGACCTACCGTATCTGGTGGCTCTGGCTCATCTTCAATTAGGGGGTCGTCATTACTGATTGGATATTTCATTGATTGGTCAAGATTGGCATACCATTTCTCGGGCCCCAACTGAATTCCTCCTCTTTCGCGGGATTTTCGTATTAGTTGTTCGAGATTTTTGAGACTTTGTATAATACGTTCGGCTTTGGGGAGGATAGTTGGTGGTGCTTCATGAAATTAAGAGGGGTAAGTGTCCCAATCAAAGCTTGACTTTGGAAGTTCAAACCTTGGTTGCTCATATTGAGTATATGAGGTGGATGGTTGAAAACTATCACAATAATGTACTGAGTGAGGGTTACCGCAAATGGTACAATATTCCACCTCGTAATCATCCACTATGTAGTAGTGAGTGTAATCTCCTGAGTATTGATTCATGAGGAAATACCCAGCAGATTACAGAGTCTCGGGAACAGAAAACAAATTTAAAAACTGAAACAGAAGCTCACCGTCACATCCCGACATCCACGTGTCTACCGGTGGGCCCGGTGGGGAGTATCGTGACGTATAGTTGATATCATCATTACCAAACAAGATAAACACAGCGGAAGTCTTGGAATAAATAAACTATTACAAACTGATAGTGTTCAAAGTTCAGAACAAATATACACAAACAAGGCTTGTAATAGGATCCACAGGCGGATCGCAAAACATACAAATGATTATCAGACTATAAACAGACAAATCCTAAGGGCGCAACTCCCCGGTATTCGCCCCGCAGCCCCCGGCCTATTTGCGTACTTGCACCTATAACTTAGACTTCGAAAATACGTCAGTTTACACTGGTAAATACACTCAACCGACTCATTTTGAAAATCTTTTCGAAAACGGTTTTAGGTGCACTTGGCACAATTGTCGTAAATAACTTGGGACAGTTCAAAAGACCTTGTATACAGATTTACATGCTGGCTTTTACATATGAGGCCCGGTACAGAAACCGAGACATGATCGACTGACACACCATTCTAAACTTTCAAACAGAAAGCAGGATAGCAATTACCCAGTGTATGCCTACACACCATGCTATATTGTCGTGGCCACTACCAATTTAGTGAGCCAAGGATATCCCGGACACGGTCAAGTCCACCCTCAATGTTTTAGTTTCAGTCAGATTTCAGTTAATTATCACAACTGGATAAAACATTATCCCATACCCGATCAAGCGGTAGTAGTCTACCTATCCCAAGCCCGTATAGGGAAAATAAGTTAAGAGTATTTACCTGAGTTGTTATGTATGTATGTTCCAAGCTCAGCCGAAATTTCCAAAGCAAGTACAAGGCAATTTACCGGGAGGCGTTAAGTCTGGAGTGATGGTAATTAATAACCAATATTAGAATGCTAACGGGTTCTAAATTAAGTCTTAGACTTGAACCGGTTAGTCTTACGCTAAAAATATGATACGGTACGATACGCTAGATTAAGCGGTGACCGGAAGAGGATGTTAATTAGACCCGACAAGTATATATATACTTGTATATATGGGTAACTTAATAACATTCTGGATTTTGATAAGGATTGGACAAGGTTAAGCCCGTTTTGGTTAAAATACGTAAACTAGCCATGTATGTTTAACCGAATGCGTATAAGCGAAACCGGCAACCGTATGAGTCATATATAAGTTCCATGAGAAATCATGTTTAATATATGTTGTAAAATCAGTAGATTTGTAAAAATAGGTCCAAATTACATTTAAATCCGATTTATGCCTTACAAGGGCATTTCGGTCATTTTTATGTTTGTAAAAGATGTAAATTAATAATCTGATATTGACCCAAATTATTCAGTAAAAATATAAATTTTATAAGGTTATAACAGTAGGATATCAAATGTAGGTGTGCTTGACGGTTTTGGAATAAACTATGTCCCGTAAGGGCATTTTCGTCATTTCACACATAGCTTTGAAGCCAAATTTGGGATTCTGAGCTTGGGACTTGTGCTTACTGTTTTTATGATGAAAATAAGTTTATAAATCCGTAGGTAACAAGTCTCGGTTCATAGTTATGGTTTTAAACCATACTATGTGCCGTAAAAGCGTAAAAGTCGCTAAAATGCCGTTAAATCGGTAATTTCAGTTAAATAGAAGTCGGGGCCTAATTTATATATCAAAAATAGGTCATTTAACTTATAACATCAGTAAGTTAGAGTTTTGGATATAAAAGTTTGGTTTAAGCCTTTTTTTCCGTAAAAAAGTGTAGTTTAGTCATTTTGAGGCGATTAGCGATTTCTACGTCTTTATTCAAGTCATAAACTGATTATACATCACAAATAGTCCTACATAGTATAAAATATATCAGTATATATGTCATTTTGACCATAAAACCATGTTTATTCTCTCAATAATGCCGAAAAGAGCATTTTAGTCCTTTATGTGTCGTAAACACATTTCTTTATAAAAATTAGATTTTGATCAGATTCTTAACATTAATAAACTTAGTTTACAATTACAAATCAGTAGGTATTTAGAATACAAATCATATGTGCTTAAAATTCTTATTTTGTGAAAACGAACCTTTTTGCAAAGTTTTTAAGACTTTTATGGAACTTATGCAAAAACTCGGATTTCTTAGGAATCGAGTCACGAAACTTTAGGACAATATTCTAAATATAATCATGGTCATAAAATGACCCAAACTCAGTATCAAGAATGGCTCAAAACGGGTCAGAACTGAAAGTCAACAGAAAATCAACTGTTAGAGACTTTTGGTTACGAACCGAGCCTAGACCAAAAATTGACGAACCAAACCTGTTGACATATGTTCAAATACTTATTTTAAGGTTTTTAATGCTTCAAAAATATTTTATAACATCCGGATCGTTAGTTATGAATTTTATAAAAATCTGTCAGTTTGACTTTGTTTGACTTTTCGGTTGACTCGTCAATCGGCCATGAATCCGTGAAAATCTGAGAATGCCCTCTTAAGGGGTTTTTTACCTCCATCATTATGAGCACGTAGGAACTTTCGTTACGCACAATGACGGAGTATGCACGGATTTAGAACAAAGTCAAGGCATAACTATGACGAGACTTTGTTCTATGCTCAGAACTATGAAGAATCGACTTAGCACGAGATTGAACACTTACATATGGTCCAAATGATGCTAAGAACAGAGTAATATGCTCCAAATTCGTCCAGAGGCTCCTCTAACTTGATCTTGATGCACTTGGTGAAGAAAACTAAGTGCAAGACCATGGTTTTATATGTCATAAATGGTTTGTGGAGGAGCTAGGAGAAGTGTCCAGGTGTTGGGAGAGCTCTAAGGAGCTCACAAGTGTTCTATAGGTGTCAAGCATAGAGTACAAGTGGCAAAAATGCAAGCAAGGTGGCACACAATATGCGCGGTCTCCAAACTTTCTAAAAGTTTGGCAGTTTCAGCCCCTGCACTTCTAATTCATTTAAACTTTCGTTTATTGCATAATCGGCCCTTCAACTTCATTTCAAGGCACAACGAGGATACGAAAAGCGATTTGACAAACTTGGTCTCTCCCGTTTTAGCGTAAAATACACATACGGATTACCGGGACACGTGCCAGAAAAATAGTGGACGTAAAAACACGTAGTGTTACATCCTCACCCCCTTAAATAAATCTCGTCCCAAGATTTCAATCAAACAAATGTGGATATTTCTGTCGCATGACAGATTCCGCTTCCCAAGTGTATTCGGGACCTCGACGAGCGTCCCATTTAACCTTTACAATAGGCACATGCTTCCTACGAAGCTTCTTGACCTGGCGATCCTCGATCGCCACCGGTTGCTCAATAAAACGTAGGTTCTTATCAATTTGAACCTCGTCGTGTGGCATAGCCAACGACTCATCTGCTAAGCACTTCTTCAGGTTGGAGATGTGGAATACAACATGGATTCCACTGAACTTTTCTTGCAGTTTAAGCTTGTAAGCAGCACCTCCAACTCGCTCAATAATCTCGAATGGTCCAACATACCTTGGACTTAGCTTGCCTTTCTTTCCGAAGCGCATAACGCCTTTCCAAGGCGATACTTTAAGCAAGACTTTGTCCCCTATTTGAAATTCAAGAGGTTTGCGCCTTCGATTGGCATAACTTTTCTGCCTATCCCTGGCAGCCTTGAGACGATCCCGTATTTGCAAAATCTTGTCCATCGTTTCCAAGACTATTTCCGGTCCTGTTAGTTGCGTTTCTCCAACTTTTGCCCAAAAACGGGCGTCCGACACTTTCTCCCGTACAATGCTTCAAACGGGGCAGCTTGAATACTTGCGTGGTAGCTGTTGTTGTAGGAGAATTCAACAAGTAGCAAGTGGCTATCCCAACTTCCACCTAGATCAATCACACAAGCGCGTAGCATATCTTCTAAGGTCTGTATAGTGCGCTCGCTTTGCCCATTCGTTTGAGGATGATATGCTGTGCTAAAATTTAATCGAGTGCCCAAAGCCTGTTAAAAGCTCTTCCAAAGGTGCGAAGTATATCTTGTGTCCCTATCCGATACAATGGACACCGGTATTCCGTGTAAAGAAACAATCTCGTCAACATAGAGTTTTGCCAATTTGTCAGAGCTATAAGTCTCATTAATAGGCAGGAAATGAGCCGACTTAGTCAGTCTGTCTACAATCACCCATATTGCCTCATTCCCTCGCTTTGTTTTTGGTAACTTGGTAATGAAATCCATAGTTACGCATTCCCATTTCCACACGGGAATTTTCAATGGCTGCAATAGACCTGACGGCTTTTGATGTTCAGCTTTAACTTGTGAGCACGTCAAACATTTAGCTACATAGACCGCTATGGATTTCTTCAACCCAGACCACCAATAATCGGGTCTCAAATCCTTGTACATTTTATCACTACCCGGGTGAATTGAGTACCTAGAATTGTGTGCTTCTTGGAGAATCAAATCTCTAAGTCCTTCTAAAACTGGACCCCAAATTCGTCCACAAAATCTAAGAATTCCATCATTTCCTGGTGTAAGTTTTTCTACCATCTTTCCCAGTTCTTCTTTAAGGAGGTTTACCTCAAGTAAAGCCTGCTTTTGAGCTTCCAAATTTTATCTTTCAGACTATTCTTTACTTCAATACTTTTAGCATTGATCCGTATGGGTTTAACCCTTTCCTTGCGGCTCAAAGCATCGGCAACCACATTTTCCTTGCCTGGGTGGTAACGGATCTCGCAATCATAGTCGTTCAGCGTCTCCATCCATCGACGCTGTCGCATATTTAAATCCTTTTGATCGAATAAATGTTGGAGACTTTTATGGTCGGTGTATATAACACACTTTGTTCCATATAAATAATGTCTCAACAGTCTGAGCGCAAACACCACAGCACCTAGTTCCAAATCATGCGTGGTGTAGTTTCTTTCGTGTATCTTCAATTGCCTTGAAGCGTAGGCAATTACCTTTCCTCTTTGCATGAGTACACACCCCATGCCGGTGTGTGAAGCATCACAATATACCACAAAAGCTTCAATTCCTTCTGGTAGAGTCAACGCAGGAGCATTACTTAATTTTTGCTTCAATACATCAAAGGCTTCCTGCTGTTTCGGACCCCAAACAAATTTAACATCTTTACGGGTCAGGGTCGTCAATGGAGTAGCTATCCTTGAAAAGTTTTCTATAAATCTTCTATAATAACCAGCCAAACCCAAAAAACTTCGGATTTCAGATGGTGTCTTGGGGGCTTGCCAGTTCATTACTGCCTCGACTTTGGCAGGGTCAACTTGTATCCCACGTTCACTAATCACATGGCCTAAGAATTGTACTTCACGCAACCAAAATTCACACTTAGAAAACTTTGTATAAAGTTTATCGTGTCAGCAACTCCAAAATACACCTCAAATGTTTCTCTTGGTCCTCATGATTACGAGAGTATATAAGTATATCATCAATAAAGACAATGACAAACTTATCTAAATACGGCTTGCAGACTCTGTTCATCAAATCCATAAATGTTGCTGGTGCATTAGTGAGTCCAAAAGGCATCACTAAGAACTCATATTGACCATATCTTGTTCTAAACACCGTCTTTGGAACGTCTTCAGTATGAACTTTGAGTTGATGATAACCTAACCTCAAATCAATCTTCGAGAAGTAGCTTGCTCCCTGAAGCTGGTCAAATAAATCATCGATCCTGGGCAATGGACAGCGATTCTTAATTGTTAACTTATTCAGCTCGCGGTAGTCAATGCACATTCGCATTGAACCATCCTTCTTTTTCACAAACAATATTGGAGCTCCCCAAGGCAAAGAACTTGGCTGAATGAATCCTTTTTCCAACAATTCCTCAAGTTGTGTCTTCAACTCTTTCATTTCTGTAGGTGCAAGTCTATACGGGGCTCTAGCAACTGGAGCTGCACCAGGTATGATATCAATTCTAAATTCTACGTGCCTATCTGGAGGTAGACCAGGCAAGTCTTCGAGAAACACGTCAGCAAATTCTAGATAACAGGTAGGTCTTCGATCTTTGGCTTAGCTTCATCAATGGTTACTTGTGCCATGTAAATGCACAATTCTTCTTCAGGCATTTCGAAATTTTAAGTAACACATCCTTTTCGGACAAACCATAACGTACATCACCTTGGATAGGCAGCAATTCACCGGTCAAAGTTTTAATTTTGATGAGCTTCTTGTTACAGGCTATATGGGCATGGTTACTAGACAACCAATCCATACCAAGAACTACATCGAAACCTGCCAACTTCATTGGCAATAGCGAAACAGGAATAGAGTGATCCTTAATGGAAATAAAACTTCCATCAAGAATTGTAGAAACGGTTTCTATCATTCCATCAGCAAGTTCTATATCATAAGTTATGTCTAGAGTTCTTATGGGCAAGTTTAATAAGGCATTAAACTTATGATCTACAAATGATTTATTAGCCCCTGAATCGAAAAGAACTCTAGCATAAACATCATTAATAAGGAACGTACCTGTTATCATATTGTCATCGTTCACAACCTCCTTGGCTTTCATCTGGAAAGCACGAGCTTTTCCTTTCTTCGCCCATCGTCCTTAGCAGTGTCATCTTTCTTGTACTTAGGACAGTTGGGTTTGATATGTCCTTTCTCGCCACAATTAAAACAGTGGCCTCCTTTAAATCCTTACATTCCAGAGCCTTGTGCCCATGCCTCTTACAAATCCCACAAGGCTTTGTCTGAAGCTCGTCCCGACACGCACCAAAGTGTCGCTTGTTGCACTTTCTGCATTTAGGCCTATTATCAGACCTTTGATGGTTCTTGTTTGACCCTAACTTCCTGTTCTTGCTAAAGCGGTGAAACCTGTCATCATCTCTCTTCCTTTTCCCGCCACCTTCAGGCCGAAGAGACCTCTGTCTCTTCAAATCCTGAGTTAAGACCATAGAAAGGTCTGCAGACCTAAACGTCACGGGTCTATGATGCCTGACATCACCCTTAATCTCTAGCTCTAATCCGCCAATAAAACGTGAGATGGTTTGGACTCTGGAGTGATTAGATACGGTACAAGTCTCGACATAGAATTGAATTCCGACACGTACTTTCCACAATCAAGGTTCTTCATGGCTAATCCGGTAAACTCTGCGATCCTTTCCACTTCGTGAGGTGGACAGTAAGCATCCTTTACCAATTCAACAAATTTTTCCCCACTTAGATTATACAGATGAACCTTCCCAGAAGACTGGATCATCGACTTCACCACGTGAGGGCATCATCCTTGAACGATTGCGCTACATACTTACGTCTTTCTTAGCGCACCCACTGATTTCCACAATAGTTTCGATCTCGTATAACCATCGGAGCATTTCCACAGCTCCTTTTTCACCAGTGAAATCACATGGTTTGCAAGACACGAAGTATTTATAGGAGCAACCTTCCTTATTAAATTGGATCTTTCTGTGGTACTGCTTTCTTTTCCTTTCGATATTCGACGAATGCTCAGAGTCGTCTTTCTTGTGAGAGGGATGTTCAGACTTCTTTTGTGATGAGTGCTTAGAATGGTGTGAAGATGTATGCCTGGATGTGTGCTTAGAAGTATGCTTGGTATGTGAAGCACTGGATTCACCATTCTTCTCGTCACGATCTTTAATTGCTTTTTCTACTTCGGTGGCAATTAATGCCTGCAGTTCACCTCTAGTAGTTACATTCTGTTCATTGGCACCTCCATCCCCTGGTGGCTATCGGCTTCATCTGAACTAGCCATCCTTGTACTTTGACGCTGAAGCAATCACGTAGAATTTAATTAGTTACACTTGTTTGATTGATTGATAACGGCACAAACGACCTTAATAAGGGGGGGTGTTAAAATGTGGCACAAATAGGCCTGTCAAAAGGACAATTTAAAGAAGCACTAAGGGCTTGAATTATAAAATCAAGATCACTAATGGATCAAATAGCTTCGTAGTTCGAACGTAGTTTTACTACCTCGAGACAGAGAGTCATAGACTGAAACTGTCATTGTCACCAATGGACAAAACATAGCCTGTATGCATTACATCACTAATGGATGTATTAATATGGCCGTAGGCACAACACCACTGATGGGTGTCTAAATAAAGTAATCATCGCACTGATGATTTCTATCAAGATCAAAATAGATTATATAGGCTTGGACGTAGTCCTTTGCCTTGACGGCTTGTGTGGTTCCTCAGGTCACACTGCCAGGAGGTTAATACCTTGAATATATTAACCTTTTAGAATAGCAATTCCTTGAAATGGTTTAAGTAGCTAGTCCAGATGAGGCGGACTAGTGAAGTTTAGAACGTAGTTCACCACTTCTGGATAGAAGGGATTCTTTATAGGATTTCTCAACCTTAACTATCAGGGTAGAACACCATATAATCAACTACCGTTTTGCCAATATATGTGACCTAATCACTTGGCAGGTGCAAACCATCAAGGATATTTCTTGGAAATGTTTCGCAGATCACAAATTTTGAATCAATATCGAGACGTTGGCTTGAACAACTGATATAATAATAGTACATATAACATTAATCCAAAAGAAATTCCATTAATAATAACATTCAAATTACAATTGCCCTAAGCGGGTCTTTTACAAGAAAATAAGATAAATTGTCCTTGCAGGGACTAAAATAAGAAACATACCCTCGCAGGGGTTTTAAAATTAAATACTTGTCCATGCAAGGACTTGATTTAAATTAAACATAATACGTAGGAATGATAGGGAGCTCAATCCTTCTTCCCTGTTAACTTTTTCACCAGCCTTTTTAATAGTTTTTGGTTCTTCTTAGCATCCTTGGCTGATTTCTCTTGTAGCTCTTTTACCCGTTCTAATGTTTCGTTTAGAACGTTCATAGTTGGTGGCGGCTGCTGTGGTTGCGGTTGAGTTTGGGGTTGAGGCGGTGCAATCGGATGTTGGTACTCATAGTAGGGATATCCTCCTGGTTGGTAGGGATAGGGGTAATGTGCATTCATGGCCATTTCTAGGTAAGGGTCTTGTATTGGTACATTATGACTGTGGCTATGCTCTGGCCATGTAGAGGGTTCGAATGGGTTGTACGCAGGTAGGTTCGAATAGGAAGGGATAGGGTTATCAAAACCCGATTGTGGTAGCGGTAGTGATGATGGCTCACTTGCAGAAAATGGTGGTTGAGGTTCAGGCTCAACAGTAGGTGGCGGTTGCTCGTTGAAAGGCGAGGATAAGAAGGTCTACCCATTTGTGGATCTTCTGCGATAGTGGGGTAGGATGAAGACTGGGGAGATAGTGACCCAACTCTGGGCCCCATTCGCACGGACATGCATGTGTTCCTCTTCCTAGGTGGACGAGGTGGTAGTTGTGGTTGTTCCACCTGTTGGTTTTCAGGTGGAGGGGTGTAGTGTAACGGTGTATGGTGGGATGAAGTGTGGTGGGATGGTGTGCTATGGTAAGATGGGGTGTCGTAGAATATGTATTGTGAAAATTTTTCCTAAAATTCATCAGGATAGTGCTGTGGTGTTCCATAATACGAGTTGGATCCGCTGGATAGGTAAATGGGATGACCTATTGATCCCGTTGCCAGCATTTCTGGGTCGGAGTCTTCTTCCATAGGTTCCGGGGAATCTTCAGGTGGGGTTACAGAAGGTGAGTGGAATTGAATATCGGGGTTATAATTCCCATGGAAAGAATGGGAGTGTGAGTGATGAGATTGGGTAGGTTGTGGTTGTAACATCCGTCAAAAACGGATTTACCAAACCCGCTCCGTTTATCAACCGAACAGTCAGTCAAAATTTTCGTTGCGAATTAAATGCCCAAAATATTTTTAAACGATCCGTAATCAATTATTATACGGGAATATGTATTTAGTTTTTGAAAAACTGTCAAAAATCGCAAAATAAAAATATATTACCTCTGCCGGGTTTCGAACCCGGGTCTGTACCGAGTCAGTTCAGCAAACTTAACTCACACACATAAACCACTGCGCCGCGGACTTTGTTTGTTGTATAATAAAATCATTTAATTGATAAAGTGTCGTTACAAATTCAAAACCGGCGCCCAAACGGTTCAGTCGTCGGAATCCCGGAATTCTCGCGAGTCTTAACTACAAATTTACGTTATAACGTAAACCATTAACTAGATATCGGTTATAACCGATGTTTGAAGTCCGCGACCAAAATCAAAACCGCCGGAAAATTTAAATAACGAACACAGTCCGAAATCAGACCAAATACATCTCGTTTTTCTCCTATAAATTGACCCACAACCGACGACAAACACTTTCGCTCAAAAATCACACCTTTTCTCGGCGTAATTCCACTCGCCGGAATAAACCTGTTCGTCGCCGGAAAACCGGTTTCCCCATTGCCGAGCTTTTCTGAACCTCTGAAGCTTATACCGGAGATACCCATACTCTTTCCAAGCTTTCCGGAGACTAGCTGCTATAAGGAACCTGTCGCCGGAGTTCTGCCGAAAAACAGAGGATCCAGTCGGTATAATTCTCCGCCAAATTTCTTTTCCTTTTTCACAATTATCTCACCTTAATCAACTGTAAAACACTAATAAATCGATAAAACTTTGAACCAGCCGATTTTCCGATCTCTGGTTTTATTTCAGTGAAGAAGACGATGAATTTCAGTATGTTATAAGTATAATATAAATCATGAAATTAATCGGGTTAGACACACAGTCCAGCGGTGGACTGTGTGCACATATAAAACGCAAAACGTCTCAAGTTCGAATCCCGTCTCACACACGCTGCCTTAATAAAATCCATTTTTTTTGTTTACTGAACCGGAGTCGCCTTAGATATATGTTAAGTATATTAATAACCGGAATAATAACCAAGTTAGACACACAGTCCAGCGGTGGACTGTGTGTTTGTTTATATCACAGGTCACGAGTTCGAGTCCGGTCTTCAGCACCGACCCGGACAATTATCTCTTCTTTTTAATTAAGGCAGAAAAGGAAATAAATAAATAGTATTTAAGTATAATAAAAATCGAATGATATAACATGTTGAACACACAGTCCAGCGGTGGACTGTGTGTTGGATTAAACCACAGGTCCCGGGTTCGAGACCTGTGGAGTGCATGACCGTTTCGTTTAAACCGTTTTTAAAATAAAAAGGATTTCTGTTTAATTCTAATTAATGTATATATGTAATTAAAATCGGATATATAACGGGTTAGACACGTAGCTCAGTTGGTAGAGCTGCGTGCACGCGTACGGGAGGTCTCGGGTTCGAGCCTCACTCAGCGCACAATAATCTGCCATCGAACCGGTCAACGGTCAGGTCAACGGTCAACGGGTCAGTCAACGGTCAGAAAAAAAATAAAATATTTTTATTATTTTTATTTAATTATTTTAATTAAAAATCAATTATAAATACTTAAAAATAACATTTTTAAGATTAGAAAATAGCCTCAAACTCACAAAAATGCACCCAACAATCCTACTAAAATAGTTTAATAAAATCCGTTTACTTACCAAACCATAATGCGATTTATCTAGGTTAAATCTCACTCGTGGTTAAAACCACTTCGCGTGCATTCAACGTCATCAACCGAACGCACCCACTGTGAGTGAATCTTACAATTCCCCCTTTTAAATTACACGTTTTGGGGTGTGTCATGTGTTATGAAATTAATTAATTTATTTATTTAAACTTGTGCCATACCACATCATGACTTAAACTTAGATTGTTTCTATTGTTGTGATTTACTTATATTCCTTTTGTCAAATTACATGAAACTCATACATTAAGCCCATCAGTTCCTCGTGGGAGACGAGTAGAACATCGCGTGCTTCACATCAAATTCATTATTGTTCATGTGTGTATCATTGAGTTTATATTGTTTGTAGTTGTATTATTCATATTATCATGTTTATGCAAGTCATTCATTAGGCCCCTCAGTTCCTCGTGAGAGACGAGTTGAGCATCGCGTGCCTTTAATTGTACCATTATTGTTCATGAGTGTTTCATTTAACATCTTATGATTGTTGATCAAGTTACATCTAATTTTACTCATGTTTGGTTGTGCACATATTTCATAATCAATTTAAATAAATTGTTCAAATGTTTTCCATAGGATTCACTCGCCAACATTATGTTGATCCAAAAAACCTTTTTACACATGATACAGGTGAACAGGTTGAAGCAAGGATAACATAGGATATGCCTTAGAAGAGAACAAAGAAGTTAGATTGTTAGTTAGATCATGTTGTAACACTATTGTAAATTTCCATTTAATTTGTATTAATGAATATGAAACGTTTAATAAATGTCATGAGCTTTGATGATAACCCAATCATGCCCCGATCACCTTATCCGCTGCGGGTCGGGGTGTGACAGATTGGTATCAGAGCCATGACTATAGGGATATAGGATAGGTTATTAGACCCTTAGAGCCTATACTATAGTCTGCCTAAATTTTAAATTGATTAGGTGGTTACATACAAACTTGTGATATTTATTTGTTTCATATTTGTTTACATTTCAGTCAAACATACATGCTCATATACATGTTCATTATACATATATACATATTCATTATACATATATCGATGTTCATGAATTCAATTTATTTTCATATTCTCATTATCCAAAGATTTTGTGCAATTTTCAAATCTCATCAAAGTAAGTTCTGCGACGGGCATGTAGTAACTGGAAGGGTACGAGTACCGGTAGTCGGAACGTCCTGTCTAGGCTGGCATTTGTATAAATCCAATATAACGGACCAGTTTGCCTACCTGGGGACCAACGATGAGAGTACGAAGGACCTATTAGGCCAAAGCATGCCACACCAAACGTCGTTCGAACTAACCCTACTTTGAGGTGTCACCGTGTCTACACCTGGACACATTCCGAACATCACACGTTGTATACATATTTCTCGATTTTCTCCGGGTTTTTGTGTACGCAACCAGGCAGAAACCGTGCGAACCATATGAAAAACCGGTATTCATGGGGGCCCACATGATTACACAGGTAAAGTATGGCGGCATGACGGGCCTAACAGCGAGCAAAGCCCAAGACATCCTATGGATGTAGTATTTTTGTATAATTATTTTATAAATGATCATTCTTGAATGCGACCCATGATCCCAAAAGCATCCAACTCATACTCTTGTCATGTATTCATTGTAGATGTCTTCTAACCTCGCCCGTAGGAAGGCGAGAGCAAGAAAAGCCCGCGAACGCATGGCTACCTTAATCGCTCAACAAATGGCTGCCGTAATACCCAACATTGTAATCCAAGTTCAACAAGCACTTACCGTTAATCCTGTCAATCAAGCAAACCAAAACATTTTCAACTCTTCCCCAAATACCACTAAATGTACCTACAAGCATTTCAAATCATGCGACCCTCCGAAATACAAAGGGACTGAAGGTGTCACCGCACTCCTCCATTGGTTTGAAGAAATGGAGAATACTTTTCTAAATTGCGATTGCCCTGATGATCGCAAAGTGCGTTATGCTACCGGTCGACTATATGGGATAGCACTTACTTGGTGGAATACAGAGAAGGCAAAACGAGGTGTTGAAGATGCTATGACCCTAACTTGGAACGAATTGAAGGAAATCATGACCAGACGATTTTGCCCAAGGAGCGAAATCAAGAAGCTAGAAGATGAATTTTATTCATTGAAGCAAATGGAAGGAGACCACACCACCTACAACAAAAGGTTCCTCGAATTACATCAAATGGTTCCCAACATGTTTACTCCCCTCTACCGTTTGATCGAGCACTACATTCGTGGTCTTCCGTCAAAGATTCAAGACCCTGTGATAAGTACCAAGCCTGCAACTTTGGAAGCAGCAATGGAGCTAGCAACAGAGCTCACCGAGAACCGAATCCGAAACAAAGACTTCAAGGAGGAGAAAAAGAAGGATAAAGAATCGACTGAAACCTCCGACTCCACTCAAACTGAATCCCCTTCTCAACCCAATCCTAAGAGAAGAAGAGTCGGGCGACTTTTCGCTGCTACTCAACGAAATCAACCCGTTTTTCATGCCATACCCATCCGAGCTATCCCAATCACCCAAGTGGCACCCAACTCAGCTTACCCAAATAAGAAACCATATCTTGGACCTCACCCTCGATGCAACAACTGTTTTTATCACCATCCCCTTACTTTACCTTGCCGGCTATGTACAACTTGTGGACGCTATGGTCATTTGAGCAATGTTTGTCGCACCTTTCAAGACCAAACCTTTTCCCCTACTCAAAACATGGCCCAAACTTATCACCAACCCCAATACCCCATGTTCCCATATGCGCGAGCCTGTTTCAATTGTGGCGACCCTACCCACCTTAGAAACACATGCCCTCAATTGGTTAACGTTATCAACACTCAAGCCCAATCAAACCCAGTTAACCAAGTAAACCAAGAAAACCCAACCACTATGCCACCAGCAAGAGGAAGAGTCTTCAATATCAACGCCAATCCTGTCGAAGATAATGACGGCCCAAACGAAGATACTCAGCTAGTCCTCTTCGCCGAAGATCCAGATTCAACTCCTATTGTTTAGTCTTATGTTTTTCTTTATCACATGTGTAGACTGTTAGAGAAATTATTGGACATTATATATTATAGATTGTTTTCAGTATATGCTTTTGCCGAGGCCGTAGCTCCCCATCCATCGAGGTTGAGTTTGATCCCCATTTTATTATGGGTTGATCAGGGCGTGCCCGCACGATCGGCTCCGTTTGTTTGAGCCTTGATCGGTTATTTCATTTTACATTTCAATACATGCAATACGCTCGGCTCCGTTTGATTGAGCCTTGAGCGCACATTTCAATTTACATTTCCAGTTCATGCAATACGTTCGGCTCCGTTTGATTGAGCCTTGAGCGCACAGACAATTTCATTATCAATATCTTGTGGTTGTGGTGTTTGTAGTAGAGTCGCATCGAACTAACCATAACTTGCGGATAAAGTCAACGAAAATTTGACAAGGATATGGTGGATACGCCGATGGTACTTCCTATATATAAGTATTCTTGTCAAATGATCGGAGGCATTATCAGGCGGTTATGAGAGGTTCCATGCATAGGCTGATTGTGTGATGGTTGTTTAGATTAAGTTGTTCAATTTCAGTACATTCAATACGTTCGGCTCCGTTTGATTGAGCCTTGAGCGCACATACAATTTCATTCAATACGTTCGGCTCCGTTTGATTGAGCCTTGAGCGCACAGACAATTTCATTATCAGTATCTTGTGGTTGTGGTGTTTGTAGTAGAGTCGCATCGAACTAACCATAACTTACGGATAAAGTCAATGAAAATTTGACAAGGATATGGTGGATACGCCGATGGTACTTCCTATATATAAGTATTCTTGTCAAATGATCGAGGCATGATCAGGTGGTTATGAGAGGTTCCATGCATAGGCTATTTGTGTGGTTAAGTTATTCATATTCAGTACATGCAATACGCTCGGCTCCGTTTGATTGAGCCTTGAGCACACAATTTCAATTTCAGTACATTCAATACGTTCGGCTCCGTTTGATTGAGCCTTGAGCGCACATCCATTTCATTTTCAGTACATGCAATACGATCGGCTCCGTTCGATTGAGCCTTGATCGCACAGATATATTTCATTTCAGTATTTTATGTTTGTTGTATTGATTGTAGAGTTATAGGACTAATCATAATTCACTGATAAAACCAATGAAAATTTGACAAGAATATGGTGGATACGCCGCTGGTACTTCCTATATATAAGTATTCTTGTCAAAGGATCAGAGGCATTATCGGACGGTTATGAGAAGTTCTATGTAGGATTTATTAGTTCTTGGTAACCAATCATAACTTGTGGATAAAACTAATGAAAATTTGGCAAGAATATGGTGGATACGCCGCTGGTACTTCCTATATATAAGTATTCTTGCCAAAGGATCAGAGGCATTATCAGGTGGTTATGAGAAGTTCCATGTAGGATTTAGTATTGCCTTGGTTGGAATTTGTGTTACATTGATATCATCATGTTATTTAAAGAGATTGGATTGTGTTCCATTTCTACATAAACTAACCTCTCCGTCATAACAAACGAGAGAGGAACTTCCATCATTCAAACATATATGCTATCAGAATGTGGATTCAAATATTTGCTGATGTGTTTATTCATGTTCAAATATTTGCTGATGTGTTTATTCATGTTCAAATATTTGCTGATGTGTTTATTCATGTTCGGATATTAGCTGTTGTGTTTACTTATGTTCAAATATCTGCTGTTGTGTTTATTCATGATCAAATATTTGCTGATGTGTTTATTCATGTTCAAATATTTGCTGATGTGTTTATTCATGTTCGGATATTAGCTGTTGTGTTTACTTATGTTCAAATATCTGCTGTTGTGTTTATTCATGATCAAATATTTGCTGATGTGTTTATTCATGTTCAAATATTTGCTGATGTGTTCATTCATGTTTGAATATTAGCTGTTGTGCTTACTTATGTTCAAATATCAGATGTTGCGTTTTTATTTATGTTCCATGTAGATTGTAGTGTTAGAAGTTTTGCCTTAGGATATAACCATATTTTCCCAAACGTACCTAAACTCTTATGCATGATATCATTTTTAGCGAATCATTCCTGTTTATCAATATTCATACAGTAGGCAACAAAAAAGCGATTCCTGAATAGGGTACTTAACCCTTACAAGGAACGTTACCGCCTCGAACAAAAAAAACTTAAGCCTTTATTTTGCTAAGCATACAATTGTCAAACAAAACATCATCATCCTTTTAGTCAAAATATATCATTATTTAAATTTCGGGACGAAATTTCTAAAAAGCAGGGGATACTGTAACATCCGTCAAAAACGGATTTACCAAACCCGCTCCGTTTATCAACCGAACAGTCAGTCAAAATTTTCGTTGCGAATTAAATGCCCAAAATATTTTTAAACGATCCGTAATCAATTATTATACGGGAATATATATTTAGTTTTTGAAAAACTGTCAAAAATCGCAAAATAAAAATATATTACCTCTGCCGGGTTTCGAACCCGGGTCTGTACCGAGTCAGTTCAGCAAACTTAACTCACACACATAAACCACTGCGCCGCGGACTTTGTTTGTTGTATAATAAAATCATTTAATTGATAAAGTGTCGTTACAAATTCAAAACCGGCGCCCAAACGGTTCAGTCGTCGGAATCCCGGAATTCTCGCGAGTCTTAACTACAAATTTACGTTATAACGTAAACCATTAACCAGATATCGGTTATAACCGATGTTTGAAGTCCGCGACCAAAATCAAAACCGCCGGAAAATTTAAATAACGAACACAGTCCGAAATCAGACCAAATACATCTCGTTTTTCTCCTATAAATTGACCCACAACCGACGACAAACACTTTCGCTCAAAAATCACACCTTTTCTCGGCGTAATTCCACTCGCCGGAATAAACCTGTTCGTCGCCGGAAAACCGGTTTCCCCATTGCCGAGCTTTTCTGAACCTCTGAAGCTTATACCGGAGATACCCATACTCTTTCCAAGCTTTCCGGAGACTAGCTGCTATAAGGAACCTGTCGCCGGAGTTGAATTCTGTCGCCGGAGTTCTGCCGGAAAACAGAGGATCCAGTCGGTATAATTCTCCGCCAAATTTCTTTTCCTTTTTCACAATTATCTCACCTTAATCAACTGTAAAACACTAATAAATCGATAAAACTTTGAACCAGCCGATTTTCCGATCTCTGGTTTTATTTCAGTGAAGAAGACGATGAATTTCAGTATGTTATAAGTATAATATAAATCATGAAATTAATCGGGTTAGACACACAGTCCAGCGGTGGACTGTGTGCACATATAAAACGCAAAACGTCTCAAGTTCGAATCCCGTCTCACACACGCTGCCTTAATAAAATCCATTTTTTTTTGTTTACTGAACCGGAGTCGCCTTAGATATATGTTAAGTATATTAATAACCGGAATAATAACCAAGTTAGACACACAGTCCAGCGGTGGACTGTGTGTTTGTTTATATCACAGGTCACGAGTTCGAGTCCGGTCTTCAGCACCGACCCGGACAATTATCTCTTCTTTTTAATTAAGGCAGAAAAGGAAATAAATAAATAGTATTTAAGTATAATAAAAATCGAATGATATAACATGTTGAACACACAGTCCAGCGATGGACTGTGTGTTGGATTAAACCACAGGTCCCGGGTTCGAGACCTGTGGAGTGCATGACCGTTTCGTTTAAACCGTTTTTAAAATAAAAAGGATTTCTGTTTAATTCTAATTAATGTATATATGTAATTAAAATCGGATATATAACGGGTTAGACACGTAGCTCAGTTGGTAGAGCTGCGTGCACGCGTACGGGAGGTCTCGGGTTCGAGCCTCACTCAGCGCACAATAATCTGCCATCGAACCGGTCAACGGTCAGGTCAACGGTCAACGGGTCAGTCAACGGTCAGAAAAAAAATAAAATATTTTTATTATTTTTATTTAATTATTTTAATTAAAAATCAATTATAAATACTTAAAAATAACATTTTTAAGATTAGAAAATAGCCTCAAACTCACAAAAATGCACCCAACAATCCTACTAAAATAGTTTAATAAAATCCGTTTACTTACCAAACCATAATGCGATTTATCTAGGTTAAATCTCACTCGTGGTTAAAACCACTTCGCGTGCATTCAACGTCATCAACCGAACGCACCCACTGTGAGTGAATCTTACAATTCCCCCTTTTAAATTACACGTTTTGGGGTGTGTCATGTGTTATGAAATTAATTAATTTATTTATTTAAACTTGTGCCATACCACATCATGACTTAAACTTAGATTGTTTCTATTGTTGTGATTTACTTATATTCCTTTTGTCAAATTACATGAAACTCATACATTAAGCCCATCAGTTCCTCGTGGGAGACGAGTAGAACATCGCGTGCTTCACATCAAATTCATTATTGTTCATGTGTGTATCATTGAGTTTATATTGTTTGTAGTTGTGTTATTCATATTATCATGTTTATGCAAGTCATTCATTAGGCCCCTCAGTTCCTCGTGAGAGACGAGTTGAGCATCGCGTGCCTTTAATTGTACCATTATTGTTCATGAGTGTTTCATTTAACATCTTATGATTGTTGATCAAGTTACATCTAATTTTACTCATGTTTGGTTGTGCACATATTTCATAATCAATTTAAATAAATTGTTCAAATGTTTTCCATAGGATTCACTCGCCAACATTATGTTGATCCAAAAAACCTTTTTACACATGATACAGGTGAACAGGTTGAAGCAAGGATAACATAGGATATGCCTTAGAAGAGAACAAAGAAGTTAGATTGTTAGTTAGATCATGTTGTAACATTATTGTAAATTTCCATTTAATTTGTATTAATGAATATGAAACGTTTAATAAATGTCATGAGCTTTGATGATAACCCAATCATGCCCCGATCACCTTATCCGCTGCGGGTCGGGGTGTGACAGTGGTGGCAACGAATCTGGCGGTGGGGAATACTCGTGGGATATAGAGTGACGATGAGGGTATGGTTCCGATGGTGATGAGGAGTCTCCTGACCCCTCGTAAGGGTTGTCGTTATGCGGGTTCGAAGGTCCTTGACCCGCAACTCCGCCTCTCATGGGGCCTTTTCCTTTCGCTCCTCTAGAAAACTTTGGAGGTATCTTTGACAATTCCTGTAACAAAGGAAATTAATAACAAAAGCTAGCAAAATAGCAAAATAGGGAAACAGATAATCCTAGGTCAAAGCCTAGACTCGAGAGTCTAAGGAATGTGTTTTCTTATATCGTTTGAGATCAAACACTAATGGCAAGTGTCGAATTCCCTCAAACGTTGGCTTTGATACCAACCTGTCACACCCCGACATCCACGTGTCTACTGGTGGGCCCGTTGGGGAGTATCGTGATGTACAGTTGATATCATCATTACCAAACAAGATAAAGACAGTGAAAGTCTTGGAACAAATAAACTATTACAAACCGATAGTGTTCAAAGTTCATAACAAATATACACAAACAAGGCTTGTAATAGGATCCACAGGCGGATCGCAAAACATATAAATGATTATCAGACTATAAACAAGCAAATCCTAAGGGCGCAACTCCCCGGTATTCGCCCCGCAACCCCCGGCCTATTTGCGTACTTCCACCTATAACTTAGACTTTGAAAATACGTCAGTTTACACTGGTAAATACACTCAACCGACTCATTTTGAAAATCTTTTCAAAAACGGTTTTAGGTGCACTTGGCACAATTTTCGTAAATAACTTGGGACAGTACAAAAGACCTTGTATACAGATTTACATGCTGGCTTTTACATATGAGGCCCGGTACAGAAACCGAGACATGATCGACTGACACACCATTCTAAACTTTCACACAGAAAGCAGGATAGCAATTACCCAGTGTATGCCTACACACCATGCTATATTGTCGTGGCCACTACCAATTTAGTGAGCCAAGGATATCCCGGACACGGTCAAGTCCACCCTCAATGTTTTAGTTTCAGTCAAAATAGATCAAAACCGGGTTATGTAAGATTTCAGTTAATTATCACAACTGGAATAAACATTATCCCATACCCGACCAAGCGGTAGTAGTCTACCTATCCCAAGCCCGTATAGGGAAAATAAGTTAAGAGTATTTACCTGAGTTGTTATGTATGTATGTTCCAAGCTCAGCCGAAATTTCCAAAGCAAGTACAACGCAATTTACCGGGAGGCGTTCAGTCTGGAGTGATGGTAATTAATAACCAATATTAGAATGCTAACGGGTTCTAAATTAAGTCTTAGACTTGAACCGGTTAGTCTTACGCTAAAAATATGATACGATACAATACGCTAGATTAAGCGGTGACCGGAAGAGGATGTTAATTATACCCGACAATTATATATATACTTGTATAATATGGGTAACTTAATAACATTCTGAATTTTGATAAGGATTGGACAAGGTTAAGCCCGTTTTGGTTAAAATACGTAAACTAGCCACGGGTATGTTTAACCGAATGCGTATAAGCGAAACCGGGCAACCGTATGAGTCATATATAAGTTCCATGAGAAATCATGTTTAACATATGTTGTAAAATCAGTAGCATTTGTAAAAATAGGTCCAAATTACATTTAAATCCGATTTATGCCTTACAAGGGCATTTCGGTCATTTTTATGTTTGTAAAAGATGTAAATTAATAATCTGATGTCAAGACCCAAATTATTCAGTAAAAATATAAATTTTATAAGGTTATAATAGTAGGATATCAAATGTAGGTGTGCTTGACGGTTTTGGAATAAACTATGTCCCGTAAGGGCATTTTTGTCATTTCACACATAGCTTTGAAGCCAAATTTGGATTCTGAGCTTGGGACTTGTGCTTACTATTTTTATGATGAAAATAAGTTTATAAATCAGTAGGTAACAAGTTTCGGTTCATAGTTATGGTTTTAAACCATACTATGTGCCGTAAAAGCGTAAAAGTCGCTAAAATGCCGTTGAATCGGTAATTTCAGTTAAATAGAAGCCGGGGCCTGATTTATATATCAAAAATAGGTCATTTAACTTATAACATAAGTAAGTTAGAGTTTTGGATATAAAAGTTTGGTTTAAGCCGTTTTTCCGTAAAAAGTGTAGTTTAGTCATTTTGCGGCGATTAGCGATTTTTACGTCTTTATTCAAGTCATAAACTGATTATACGTCCCAAATAGTCCTACATAGTATAATATATCAGTATATATGTCATTTTGACCATAAAACAATGTTTATTCTCTCAATAATGCCGAAAAGAGCATTTTAGTCCTTTATGTGTCGTAAACACATTTCTTTATAAAAATTAGATTTTGATCAGATTCTTAACATTAATAAACTTAGTTTACAATTACAAATCGGTAGGTATTTAGATTACAAATCACATGTGCTTAAAAATCTTATTTTTGTGAAAAAGGACCTTTTAGCGAAGTTTTTAAGACTTTTATGGAACTTATGTAAAAACTCGGATTTCTTAGGAATCGAGTCACGAAACTTTAGGACAATATTCTAAATATAATCATGGTCATAAAATGACCCAAACTCAGTATCAAGAATGGCTCAAAACGGGTCAGAACTGAAGGTCAACAGAAAGTCAACTGTTAGAGACTTTTGGTTACGAACCGAGCCTAGACCAAAAATTGACGAACCGAACCTGTTGACATATGTTCAAATACTTATTTTAAGGTTTTTAATGCTTCAAAACATATTTTATAACATCCGTATCGTTAGTTATGAATTTTATAAAAATCTGTCAGTTTGACTTTGTTTGACTTTTCGGTTGACTCGTCAATCGGCCATGAATCCGTGAAAATATGAGAATGCCCTCTTAAGGGTTTATTACCTCAATCATTATGAGCATGTAGGAACTTGCGTTACACACAATGACGGAGTATGCACAGATTTAGAACAAAGTCAAGGGGTAATTACGACGAGACTTTGTTCTAGGCTAAGAACTATGAAGAATCGACTTAGTGATTGAACACTTACATATGGTACAAATGATGCTAAGAACAGAGTAATGTGCTCCAAATTCATCCAGAGGCTCCTCTAACTTGATCTTGATGCACTTGGTGAAGAAAACTAAGTGCAAGACCATGGTTTTATATGTCATAAATGGTTTGTGGAGGAGCTAGGAGAAGTGGCTAGGTGTTGGGAGAGCTCTAAGGAGCTCACAAGTGTTCTAGAGGTGTCAAGCATAAAGCACAAGGTGGCAAAAATGCAAGCAAGGTGGCACACAATATGCGGCGGTCTCCAAACTTTCTAAAAGTTTGGCAGTTTCAGCCCCTGCACTTCTAATTCATTTAAACTTTCGTTTATTGCATAATCGGCCCCTTAACTCCATTTCAAGGCACAACGAGGATACGACAAGCGATTTGACAAACTTGGTCCCTCCGGTTTTAGCGTAAAATACACATACGGATTACCAGAAGACGTGTCGGAAAAATATTGGACGTAAAAACACGTAGTGTTACATCACGACGGCCCCGTGGTAAATGAACATGGCCCGTGGTCAAATTATGTATCTGGGTGTTTGAAAACTCGTTACTGTTTACTTGCAGCATGGGGCGTGTCCAATGGCACGGTCCGTGTTCAGCTTACTGTAAGTTTAAAAATTCCTAAAACCAAGAAAACGAGCGTGTAGTTTTAAATATGTTTTGAAAAATTTATTAGGCCGTCGATCATAAGCTTTCTTAAAATCCTTGTGTCCCCGGCAACGGCGCTAAAAACTTGGTGTGCGTAAAGCATGTTATGATTTTATTAATGTTTTGAACCAATTTTACGCGTTAGTCAAGTTTTAAATTTATGTACAACACGATATTTCACTAACACTAAACACACACTTCGACAAGTGCACCCATCGTGAGCGTAGTATAGTGTTGGTAAGATACCGAGATCGTCGAAGGACACAAGAGCTTTTAATACCGGTTTAGCGTCAACATCTAATCAATCCAAATTTTTGATAAAAGGTTTTTAAAGCTTAAAATTAAATCTAAGATAAATAAAATAAAATAGAAATAGACAAGATAGAATCACTTGGATCCAACTTCTCTTTTATGTATCCTTTGATAGTTTTCGCACTTTCGGACTTTTTAAGAGATTATCTTAGTTATAGTAGTAGGCCCCTCTTTTGAAGGTGACGTTACCCTCAACCCAGTGGTTTGAGTCAGCAGGATACAATCCCAAAGGGTCGGAATATTGAAAGATATAATGCGAAAAGTGGTAGGCCTCTCTTTTAAAGGTGACGTTACCCTCGGCTAAGTGGTTTGAGTCAGCAATGATACAATCCCAAGAAGTAGGTTTAAAGTTTTAATAGTAATTTACATATGAGGGGTTCAAACTGTTCGCACCCCCGCCATCCAATACCTTTGGGGTATTGAAGGAGGTCCTAGTAAACTTGAACCAAGTCCTCGCAGGATCTATACACTGAACGAGACAAGAACTTTACCAAACCACCCTTCTAACCCTCTTCCAAGTAGTTAACGCGCTAAATAAAAGGGATGAAAAAGGAAAATAATGGTTTAGAATGAAAAATGGGTTGTAGTCTAATGTCTCCATCATTTACTTACTTGGATTTGTGTCGGAAAGGATTTGGAACGTATTGCCTTGCCAAGTTCTAGATTTGTAAGAACCAAATGGGCTATTCACACAAGAAACAAAAAATTAAGCAATTAGTATAGATATGTATTTGTATGCTCGGTAAAGGATCAAAATTCACTTTTTGTGGGAAAAGGGTATAGTGTAAAAGTGTATATATAATCATATTTTTAAAAAAGATTTGTTATGTCTGTTTTTTATAATTTTCTTAATCGATTCTTTTTATCATGACGCTGTCAGTTGTAAATTAGTAAAAACATAATTTTTAGAACTTATGTTTCCCAAACTTAAACCAAGACAAGTAAAAAAAATAAAAAACTTGAAAAGATTTGTGGTGATTAACGATTCCAAGGTGAGTTTTGTGTAAGGATTGTTTTTAGGACTCACAAAATTCAAGGTTTTAGCATTTCCCCCACACTTAAATTACACATTGTCTTCAATGTGTCCAAGAATAAGTATTTGGTTGATTATAATGTGCAAAAGTGGGTTAAAAACAAGTTTTTATGTTACTGGGCAGCTGGGCACGGCCCGTGGTCAGATTGCCAGTAACCAAAAGTTACAGAAGGCTTACCATGGGGCGTGCCCGATGAGCACGGCCAGTGGCCAGTTACCTGTGAAAAAATTTTCCGGGCACGGGGCATGTTAGGCGAGCACAGCCCCGTGCTGCACAAGCCGAAATGCTGGAAAATTGTCGGGAGGCTCTTGTTTACGTGCATGGGGTCTCTTTTTCAATGTCCCTTTGCCATATCCAATCCTTCCTTGAGTGTTTATTATCCCTACTAATTTATAAACTTAAAAATAAAAGCATTAACTAAGAACTAAACTAAATCTTAAACAAGATTGTCATTTCAAAATAAAAGAAGCCATACTTTTGAAATTTGAACAAGTATGTTTAATTAACTATTCTTATTAATTTATAATCCATGAAATGCCTCCATGGTGAGCCACATTTATAAGGGTCCTTGGCTGGACCCACTGTATCGGGTGGCTCTGGCTCATCTTTAATTAGGGGGTCATCATTGCCGATTGGATATTTCATTGATTGGTCAAGATTGACATACCTTTTGTCGGCCCCCAACTAAGAAAATCAATGACATCATGAAGAAATGGTTAAGAAAATTCACTTTCAACATAAGAAATTAGTTATTAAAGTAATTAATACATACCCAATTAAAAAGTGCCGAAAGATTAAAAACTAAAAGTAATACATAAAAGATTAGTCTTCGCTTAACCAAGCATGGCTTTGTTTGAAAAGAACCCTAACTATCAATCTTGGATCCCGAAACTACTACACACTCTAGATGATGGATGGATGATGGTGGTGGGTGTTGGTGTTGTAGTGGTGGTGGAGTAGTGGCAAAGTGAGAGAGAAGTGGTTTGCCAATGGATGCCTTCTGAAGGGAACTAAGAACCTCTATTTATATCCAGAACAGAGCTCTGACCACGGCCCCGTGCCTGCTGAGCACGGCCCCGTGGTGACCAATTTTTCTTCCTTCATTAACTACATATGTCAGGTCTTGTACGAACACGCCCCGTGGTGACCGAGCATTGCCCCGTAGTCAATGTACTTGTTGTACTATCAAGATTTTGTGAATCTTAGAGTTGACCACGGCCCGTGGTGAGCTGGACACGGCCCCATGGTGGCCTGAAATCAACAATTTGACTTTTTCTGCAGGGTTTGATGCTGGGCTCGGGGCGTGGTGAGCTGGGCATGGCCCCGTGGTCAGCTCCTGTTTCTCTTGTTTTTGTTCTTGGGATGTTGCCGAAGGGCCGGGCATGTCATGTTATTCCTTCTTTTATTTTATGTTGATTTTAGCCGCTAATTTGCTTTTTTCGTTCTTTCAAGCTCATTTGGTCCTGTAAATTAAAAAGGAACAAAGAAACGTGCTTTTTCCAACATTAGTACTGAAAAAGGGTTGGTTTTATGCCTTGTTTGATGTAATTTATATGTTTCATTTTGTACACATCACTTTACATGTTATATATATTTTATATACTCGCTTAAACGCTCACACGCTCGCTCTTTTAACTCGATTTATTGCACCTATATGCAACACAACGCTCAGTGTCTCGCTAAACGCTTAACACAATGAACTAATACGAACGAAAATACCAAACGAACAGTCGACGCGCAAAGTGGAAACAATTCGCACAAAACTGGTCAGCCTGTACAAAATGAGCGTTTCGTGTGAAATGACCATTTCATACGAATGGCATCCAAACCCTCCTCCTATAAATACCACACTCCTACACATACATGCTCTCTTGCTGCCACTCACATGAAAATACCAAACGAACAGTCGACGCGCAAAGTGGAAACAATTCGCACAAAATTGGTCAGCCCGTACAAAATGACCGTTTCGTGTGAAATGACCATTTCGTACGAATGGCATCCAAATCCTTCTCCTATAAAACACTCCTGCACACACATGCTCTCTTGCTGCCACTCACACAGAATGCTCTCTACCCTTTCTCCTTTGTTTTTGCAAGTAAGAAACTACTATGATCACGCGAACCACAACGATTTCCACAACGCTTTTACACGAGATTATCTCCGATTTCATCCAAACTTATACTGTTACGAAAACCTCCATCTTTTTCATAAAAATTTCTGATTTTAACTTGGTTTCACACTTAAACGAGTATATTGGGTTTAGCTTTGGCTTCCCAAGTTAAGAAATTTTGTTATTTCAATTCACCTGGTGTGATATCCCAAGGAAACTGTTTTAAACTGGATTTTTACATAAAATGGACCAAAACTGACATATGTTTCGTTCACTAAACAGTGGAATGCAGCGGTGTCTAAACCTTCATGAAAAGGACTTGAAATCACATCCGATTCAGACCAAAATTCAGTTCCGGACACACGAAGACACAAACAGTCAACTTGTGCAAACTGGACTGGCTTGTACGAATTGGCTCAATTCATACGAACCAGCCCAAGTTCCCATGAGTGATTAAACTGCTCCAAAGACCTCTCCGGCTCTAGGTTTGATCAGTAGCTTATGGCTGGAGGGATGAACACTTGATTTCCCAAAGAAAGACGCGAAAAACACTTGATTTTGGACTCGAAATAGGCTGACTCGCACCAGACCCCATTCGTATGAATCACCATTCATATGAAATACAACTTGTACGAATGACTTTTCGTACGAATCTCAACTCGTACGAACTGCCTGTTCCTCGCACCGACTCTCATCGTTTCAGCACTAAGGAAGACTGATGCGTTTCTGTTCCCGCTTGCAGGCTGATCCGACACTCCCCTCACTCCATCCGGCTCGTGTTTAACTATTTGAACACGCACTGTGAGTATACTTGACCCCTTTTCGCTTTAACACACTTTTGGGTGTTACATACGTTCTCTATAACAGAACACAACACACAACTTTTATAAACGCTTTAAACGCAAACTGCTCTCGCATGCTATACATGAAACGTTAAACTACTATGTGCTATGTTTATGCTTGATTACTTTCATACCACCCTTAACATGATAGTACTATAGACTGACCCATCACCGTAGGTTTGGGGGTTGTTAAGGCTCGCTCTTTCTTTACTTTTACGTATGTGGACATTTCGATGAACTTGTGACGCTCATACTCACTCGTGGTCTGTTGGTTAGCTTGTTTTGGTGTTAGTAGCATACATGTTCACATGATTGCGTTAGCACATGCTGGTTATGCGAAACACTTTATTACTATTACTTATGCTAAACCTGTGGACTCACCTTTACATGTTGGTAGTGACTTTTATTTTAACGTATGTAACAGGTTGATGGAAGTATGCTGGAAATGGATTAGGATTCTAGATACCCACCTAATTCATTTATGTTTTGCTTAATTGTTTGAGACAATGTATTCCTTTTTTGACTATCTTGTATGGAATTTTGGTTGATATTTATCAAATTGGAATTTAATTAATTATTGTCACAAAATAGTCATTATGGAATCTCTCGAGCAATCTCGTCGCGTAGTGCCATATCCCGATGATTCCGCCTTCGGTTAGGGTGTGACAATCACAGGTAGTGCATGCTTACAAGGACGTCCGGAAGAACCTCTATGTTAGTGTTGGAACTAGAAATCGGGCGTTTAGTGAGAAGAAACCGAGCAAACCGCTTAGAGGAAACACTTGCTTCTAATTCACCAAACCAACCTTAACATCACACTCCTTCCATTGGAATCGTCCAAATGGAAAACCAAAACAAAAACCAAAACCTAAACCAAAAGAAATCGCAATAACCAGTCGGGTGGTAGCAATAACCGAAGACCACCAACCCCACCACATCCAAACCATCCACAAAACCAATGCCAAGAATACCCTCCTAAATCAACAACTCTCACAAATCCCAACAACAGTAACCCCAACCCAAATTGTGGGTCCACTCTTAATCGTGGCAATCCCATGGTTGAGCAAGTTAACCGGAATCAAGCGGGCTACTTCGAGCAATAAGTTCCCAATCTGAGTTGAGTAATAATATCAGTGGTGATAACCCATTTAGTGTTCTAGGCTACCAATCACCGAATCGCGTTAGTATGCACACATATCACACGGTGATGACGAGAACTCTGATAAGGAGGATTAAATGGGTTTGAGAACTAGGGGTATCGAGAATATGATTAAAATTTGGAATTTTTACGACGGGGGAGGCTATGAAGGGAAGACGTGTACCAAAGTGAAAACTTTGGTTATGTGAACGGTAACTAGAGTTACGTGTATATTAGCGATGACGATCAACAACCGTCAGCCAAGGCAAAATGTGCAAAGGAACCGGAATAATGCTAATTAAAACAAGATTCCTCAATTTGTGGGGGTAGCTAATCAAAGACCTAACCAAACACAACCGATTCATCAAGAGGTCAACTGTGACAACTCATAATTTCGAGGTTAGAACCATTCGTTTTCGTACTTATAATCGAGTCTTATAGTTATTTTATTTGACGAGTTAATTATACTTAACTAAACTATATTATAAGTTTATATTATAAAAGCGACGAATTAGAAACTGAATCCTTATTCTTTTGGAACCGACTCGAACCGTTTGAATCGAAACACATGTTCCACTCGTCGATCCAATTCATCCGTGTGGTTGAAACTTATGAGGTGTGAACCATAACCTGATTATTACACATTACATTAGTTGATTGATTGATTATATTTTATAATTAGTGCAAAAAACAAAAGGAAAATGTAAATGTATCTATGCAATTAATCAAATCACTGCGACCCTATTTCCCTAAACCCTTTTGCATTTTGTGGGAAGCCACACCCATCTCGCATCTGTTGGTGCAGCCCAACGCATTATTTCCTCAACCACGTCCCATTTTCTTGATTATTTCAGCCCACACACACACACACCACCCCTACCCAAAGTCTTGCCTGTTAAATACGTATTGTGCATGCATTCTCTTAAACCCACAAGCTGAATTACAAGGATTCAACCCTAGCACCCTCCCCCCTCTTCTGTTTTACGGTAACAAGAGGCTGAAGACCTTTCCCCATTGCGATCTCTCTCTCTCTCTCTCGCTGTATTCCTCTTTCACATCTTTTACGGTAAGTAACTATGTTTGTGTTGGATTGAAATATCATTTATACATGGCTACAGTTTTATCTGTCCCCCCACACACTATGATTCTTGATGTTAAAGTGATTGCTAGTAGGTTAGGATGTTGCTAGAACTCACGTTTGGATGGTGTTTTGACCATATAAGTGTTCAATGATGAACTAGGGATATTACGGGTTGAAACTAGTTTATTTGGGATTGTGTAAACTGATTCTGTAAGCTGTATTATGAGTCATCTCATTTGAGATTATGTGTAACTTATGGTATTGGGGTGTTTTTGTTTTTATGTGTAGGCTAGGACTTGCGAAAAATCGAGTTTGGATGCGTAAGATTGTCGAATATGTCGTATAGGCTCGTGATTACGATATGGGTTGTATCTTTGATGTTTGAGCATGGTATACGTGATATAAATAACCTAAAACCTGCTGTGATTAATGTTATAACTGATCGGGTTCGCTAGCTAATCGTTTACAGGGTAGGTAAGGTAAACAATAAGATGCCAAGCAGTTACAACCGACTTTAATTGGCTGTAACTGTGTCATAATTTAAAGAAAATTTGACTTTCTTGAGACTATAACGTGCAATTTTGAAATACGCTTCTAACGGCGCTGAAATCATGATTTTCGGACGTCGTTAACTATTTTAAATAAATTTTTTCGTTTCAGCAATTAAAGTTGCGTTTTTCTGCAGATTTTAGCGATATGTTTCTGGTCATAACTTGCTGTGTTATAGAGTTTTGCTATGAAATTCTTACTGTAGATAGCCTTTAATATTTTAAGAATTTTTCCGCTAGTCTCAAGTCAATCGGATAAAAGAAGAATTTTTGAGAAAATATTTGGTGGGCAGGAGTCAGATTGCGACGAATCTGACCATTGTTCAGTGTTTGATTATTCACAGAAAATATATAAAGAATTAGGTTCTGAAAATTTTACATAAAATGAAGTGCACCATTTGGCATGTTCCGTAATTTTCTGGGAATTTTTTTAGTTCCGAAACTATTTTATAAAAATTCCCGAAAACTGCGCAGAATTAAGTGTAAATGCTGAATTTTGACAAATTGATTTGACGTGCTTGTTTCTTGCTTGTGATACCATAAAATGTTCTAATGTATTTGAAGACTATATGATTTATAGTAAGTACGGGTTGCTATGGTGTTATGTATGTTTACATTTGACTAAATTGTCCATGTATAAACGTGTTACGTGCAAAATATTAGATTGCGTGTAGGAACATACGTGTTGCATGAACCCACACTAATGAACTACATGATAACCATCTTAGGATGCGGTTGATCGTCTTTGCTACTATTTGCACTTTATTTCTTACCGACCAAAACAAAAGTGAGTTCACACCTTTATTAAAATCATGTATTCCCGGTGGTTGGGAACCTCACTTTCCCGGGTATGGGATTACCTAGTATTCCTGGGTTGGAATACCGTTAACTTCACTTTCCCTGGTTTGAGATTGCCTAGTATCCCTGGTTTGGGATACTGTTAAATGCTAAGTTATACTGCATGTCTTTAGCGGACTAAACGAACTCTATCTGAAAGTCTCCACACTTTATACCGATTAATCACCGGGGCCTGGCGAACGAGATATTAGTTGATAGCGCTATTAGGTTGACAAACCTCACACCGTACCTGGGAGGACGAGCGTGAACTTTTATGCCTTGGCAACTGTTCAATGATGATAGACATTGACCTGGGCACAAACAACTTAAACAGTCAAAGTTTCGGTACCACACAGTTTAGTAGCTTAAAGATGGGGTAGCTCCCTTTGAAACGTTTTGTAAATTAAGTAATTTAACAACATAAGTTTTTGGAAAACAATACTGAAAAACTGTGAACTCGCCAACCTTTGTTGATATGCTTGTGCATGCTTTTGCAGATCATTAGGTACTGCTTGGGAGCTTGGTGCGTTGGAGTGTCGTGGCTGCATTAATTATTTGAATTGGTTTTATTTAAATAATTATGGTTTTTAAACTTTGTTTGGATTTTCAAACTGTTTGCTTCTGCTGTTGGTTAAACTATGTTTTTAGACATTTAAACTTTAGATCACTAATCGTGTTGATGGTGATACTTTTTGGTAACTTTTATATGGTTCAACATGATTAGTAGCTTGATCCTGGTTGGTCGCACCTCTCGCGGTAAAACTCCGCACGTTTATTTGAGGGTGTGACATCAACGGTCCACCAAGACACCAATGTCAACATCAACATAATCATTTCGAGTTTCCACTCCCTCTCGAATATTTCTAGCTTAACTGAATATGCCCAGAAAATATCACACATTCTTCTTTTAAATTCCTCATTGTTGCACAATTCATGTCCAACCCGTGTGTACAAAATTGTAACCAGTAATAAACAACTCATGCCAAATACCATTAAATAACGCATATAGATAATAAATAAAGTTAAATGCCTGGTTGGTCCCTGTGGTTTGCAAAAATTGTAGACTTGATCCCAAGGGTTCACTAATTACACACGTGGTCCCCATACTTGCAAAAAATAAACTTGCTTCGTTCTGTGCCCTAACATTAGTTGAAAACCTATGTTAAAACCATTTATTGCCCAACCCAACCAATGTCGAGCAAAGGACCAAGCGAGTTTATTTTTTTGCAAGTATGGGGACTACGTGTGTAATTAGTGAACTCTTGGGACCAAGTCTGCAATTTTTGCAAACCATAGGGACTAACCAGGAATTTAACTCTAATAAAATACAAAAGTAATGACACATATTATGATACATTGTTGATCTAACCTTATTTGCCATTTTTTTCATAATGTGCCACATGCACAATCTATATCTGCTTTTACTAAACACACTCTCAATAGCCTGTTTCATCGCTGAGTCCTGGTCTATGACTACAACCTTGGGCTGACATCCAAATAACTTCAAGAACATTTGAAGAAGCCACTTATAAGATTCGATGCTTTTGAATGCTAACAACCCAGCTTCAAGTGTTACATTTCAACAATGATTGTCCAGTAGATGGGTACGAAGACCATCTTATATCTACACAAGATGAGATAATGTAAAAAAACACCAATACACATTTCATACATCGTTAAATACAGTCTGATGAACACTCACTTGTTTATTTTAAAGGTCGCAATTAAAAGATATTACATATCCAAACTCCATGTAGTTACGCTTGCATAATCCATCACCCAGAACAAACTAGTTAACCGCGTGTTTTCATCAACTAAATATTCGAACGAATAATCAACTTTTTTATCTGACAACCTATTAATAACTATGTCTACATCGTATTCTCCTATGTAGCTAATTATTCTAGCTCTGAATTTTTTTGCATTCGTCAACAGTAGCAACAACTTTTTCAAAACCACCATATCTTTTTCTCATTTATGAAATGCTTTCACAGGCCCGAGATTTAGACTACCTAATTCCTAGATCATTTCTTCTTTTACTTCAGACAAATTTTTGTATGCCGTTATAAATGAAGATCTCTAGGACTAACAAATGTATGATTGTGCCCCTAATTCTTAACTGTGTATGATATCCCATCCAGCGAACCAAGCATAATTTGTGCTTTACATCCAGTTCGAATGGTTGGTCTTTTCCTTCTTTTATAAGGCTTTTTTGAATTCAAATAAGAATCGTCTATAATCCACGGCTTATGTCCCTCTTTCAAGCATACAAAATATTTAGCCTTTATCATACCACCACTAATGTTTTCACCACCTTTTGGACAGAAAACCCTAATATCTTGGCACATGTCTGGTAAAACACGTAAGCTTGCTCGATGGAACTAAATTGCATGCCAACAACATGTATAACTGACGCTTCTACCTCCGGAATATATACTCTTTCCTCTACAAATGTTAATAAAAACTACTTGGTCTAATCACACATGTTGTATAAAACCAAAACCAAAACAACATGCGTTTTGTTTTTATAAAAACTACATGATCTAATCAGGCATGCTATATACTTCATGTTGGGATTGAACCCTATGAAAGGAACATATGATATAGAGCCAAATAACACTATCCGAGCTTTGGTTACACTATCAGAGGTTACAACCTCTGATGTACATACACTGCTTTCCATAAAGAATGCTCATCCTATCATCTGCCTTCACAAAGCTTCAAAGGTCTGCCAGAGTTACAAGGGTCAGAGGATAGAGATCAGAGTTTAGTCATTAGCTTAGTTAATCAATGTAACAGTGCTAAGCACTGGTAGTTTAGTATTAGCAGTGTTTTCAGTTAGTTACATATTAGTTTCCTGTCACTATCAACCCTGACGTCATCAAAGATGCACAGAAGTTAGATAGTTAATATAAATAGGTAACTTCTGTAACAGTTTAAACTTGTCTATTAAAAGATCAACTTTCGCATATCATCTTCTCTGCATTTTCTCATTACCAAACTGAAATTGCAAAGGCTGAGGGGGAGTTTGTGAATCACATGCAAGTTAATCAACTTGAAAGCATGATGATGATGAAAACAAACGACCATTGCTTGTAGTAAAGTTTTCCATCTTATTCCACTGCAAATCTCTTTTAATTCAATCATTTTCCATTTTTGAAACAAAAACTACAAGTAATTCAAACTCAGATCCTAACAATTGGTATCAGATTCATCAAATTCGATCTAACAATCGATTTGGTTCGAACAGATCAACTTTCTTGCTAATCAGTTTGGTTGTTTAGCTTGATATTCAGAGTTTTTTTATTACGTTCAAAGTTTTTAAAAACAAAATCTGAAAAAAAATCAACTGAAAATGTCTCAAAACACACAGGATGCCAACTCTGGATCCTTGTTCAAACCGGCGATGCTCAAAAGAAATGAATATTTCATTTGGCAACGACGGATGGGTCACATCCTTGCTCAGCAAAACACATGTTGCTGGAGATCTGTTGCTTATGGACCTCACGTTCCAATGGTTCCAAGCACAAAGGATCCAACTAAACAAGTGCCAAAAAATCCTGAAAACTTTTCGGAGCAGGATTTCCAGAAAATTGAATTGGATGCTAAGGCATTTAGCATAGTTGCTTCGGCCTTACCCAATAAAATTTATGCTGGTTTATTGCAATAGTGCAAAGGAGTTATGGGATGCACTTAAAGAGCAATTTGGTGGGACTGAGGAAGTGATAGAAAGTAATAGAGAAGTTCTAAATCAGCAGTATGAAATGTTTTGTCACTTGAAAGGAGAGTCTCTAACACAACAGTTCGAACGTTACAGCTGTCTCATCAGTGAACTTAGACTGGTTAACGTGGTTCTACCTAATTCGACTGTCAATAGTCGTTTCCTTAGATCGTTACTAGATAATTGGGAGACTGTAGCTTATGTAACGAGAAAGTCTGTTGGGTTTAAAGAATGTCGTTGACACAACTTCTGGGATACTCCTCACTTATGAGAGAGAGTTAAACCAGAAAAAGAAGTGCAAGAATCTAGCAAAATGACTAATGATTACTCATTGGGTAATACAACCCTTTTTGTCCAAGAAGAGGTTTCTGGCAGCAGTAAGGACTACAGTTATGATCACTATATGGATATTACATCTGGTGGGTAACTTTGGATCTGAAACATATGCACCCAACTATGATTTCACTGCTAGTGGGGAAAGCCAAACCTCTGACAATCTATCCTTTGAGCTAAATGACTTGCAACACATTGAACCTTCTGATCTTGAAGAAATGAATATTTTGCACCAACTGGCCTTATTGAGTGTTAGGGCTAGTAAATTCTACAAGAGAATTGGTAGAAAATTCCCAGGTTTGCATGGGGGTTGAAGGTTGGGCAGGATAAATCAAAAGTCAAGTGTTATAAGTGTAATAGGCTAGGACACTTTGCCAGAGAATGCAGGTCTCAAAATTCTGGACCAATAGTGACTCATCCTGGCCCTAGACCTCAGCACACACAAAACACTGCTCATTATTCCCAATATGCCCTTGCTCAACATGTTCAAAACACTGCCCACTTTGCACATCGTGCTACCACTGTTCCAGTGCATTATGTTCAATCCACTGCTCCACAAATTCAATATGTTCAGTCACCATCACAGCCTCAAGTGCTTGTTCAACAAACACCCATTGTTACACAACCTGCTCAAACCACTGCAAGTTCAGAAGAGGTTGGTCAACAAAGCTTTTTCACACAAAGTTATGTTGACTGGAGCAGCTTGCCTGAGGATTTGACTGATGAAAACTTTGCTCTAATGGCCAAAAATGATGTTGAACAAGAATTTTATTTACTGGACTTAGAGACAATTGCTGAAGGTGTTGAATTTGTGGAGATAGTGTCAAAAACTGATGAAGTTCAAGTTTGTGATGAAACAGTGGTTTCAAGTGAAGAAATAGAAAATGCTGCTGATAAGGAAAAGAACTCTCATACTGACCCATGGAATGTTGTTGTGTGTGAAGATGAGTGTGATTGTGTTCTCATGGCTGCTACAAAGGTATCACCTCAGATCCTTAAAGATCTATGTTCTGACAAATGCATCATTGCTTTTGCAAACATCAAGAAGGTGAATGAAAACCTGAGAAACAAAATTTTAGAAGATGAACTTAATTTTAAAAAACTGATTAAAGAGTTAAAATCAAAGTTAAGTGAAAAAGATTCTGAAATGAGTAGCCTGAGACATGAATCAAGCATAACCAAGGACCAACTCCAAACTATGGTAGAAAAATACCAAGTTTGTAAAAAGGAGTTAGAAGAAACCCAAATCACTTGTGAAAAACGGGTTGAGTCCTGTAAAGGTTATGAGATTATGCTTAATGCTCAGATCAAGAGCAACATTAAGTTTGGTGTAGGTTTTAGAACCTCTGACCAAATTGATAAAAATGCTGCTGCAATTTGATTCTGAGTTGGTTGAAGTAGTCCCTAAAAATTTGGCTAGTGAAGAGATAAAACTCACAGATAAAACTGGAAACAAATTTGTTTTAGAAAAACCAGAGGTTTCAGCAAAAGATAAAGAAATTGAAAAATATAAGTTTAAACCAACATGGTAGATGAATGTGATATCTTAGAAACTTTAAGCCAATGGACTTCACAACCACTGATGGTATTAAAGCCCCAAAAGCAGTGGTGATTCCTATCAAAGATGTGCCAGCAGAGGTTACAACCACTGCTGATAAAAAGTCTGATAGGAAAAGAAGAGTAAAGATTAAAAACTTGTTTTGTGAATTTTGTGGAAAAAGAAATCATGTGGCTGCAGATTGTTTTCTTCTAAAAGCCTATGACATTAACAAAACTTGTGTCATCAAAAACTCTTCAAAATGCACCATCTGCAACAAAACAAATCACTCAACTCAATAGTGTTCCTATCTAAAAAACTATGAACAAAAGGTAAAAGAGATCAAGGCAAAAGCACTAGAAAGAGAAAGTTCAAGTTCTGCTGAAATAAATCCAAGCAGAGTTTTGAACCAATTGAAACATCTGTTACAAAAGCTTTAAACAAAACCTCTGTTCATAGAGAGGTGCAAGTAACAGATGTCCCACCATCAAACTCATTTCCAAAAGGGTATGGCCAACCTGCTTATAAAAAGGTTCCTCATGTTTATGAAGGTTACAAAAAGCCTTCAAAGCAAAGAGTAAAAAGGCACCCTTAAGGATACAATCATCTGATAGAAATGGTCAAGAGCAGATGTTACAAGAAAATTTCAAAACCATTGACTATTGTCCTAAACTTGAGGCTGGACCATCTGTGACCCTATCCAAAGCCATTTTGGCTTTGGAGACCAATCTTAATTGATCTATTTACTTGATGTGCAGGGACCCTTTACTTGCCTTGATAGCTTATGGTATGTAAATAGTGGAGGTTCCAGGCACATGACCTGATGTAGAGCCCTTCTCAAGGACTTCATGGCTCATAGGGGGTGATATATCTTTTGGTAATAACTCAAAGGGAAAGGTTTTAGGGTCTGGGTTGGTTCTGGCTGGTAAACTCAAGTTTGAAAATGTGAATTTAATTGACAATATGAAATTTAACCTACTGAGTGTCTCACAAATGAATGACAGAGGATATGGATCCTTCTTCACTAAGAAAACTTGTCAAATTGTAGGGCCAGAGGTTGTCAAAAAGATTGATCAAATCATTGCTGAGAGCAAAGCAAAACTCACTGCACACAGAAGTGGGAATGTGTATGTGGTAGATATGTTAAAAGATAATCCTATGTCTGGAACATGCCATTCTCAGAGCAAAGAGACTGAGTTATGGCATAGAAGACTTGGGCACACAAATCTTAAAACTATCACCACACTCTCAAAACAAAATCTTGTAAGAGGTTTGCCTCACAAGAAATTTTCCTGTGATGAACATTGTGTTTCCTGTTTAAAAGGCAAACAACATAAAAGTTCTTTCAAATCAATTGAAGAGTCCAAAACAAGCCAGTGTTTGCAACTACTACACATGGACTTGTTTGGCCCAGTGCAAATCATGAGCTTAAAACACAAAGGTATTGCCTAGTGATAGTTGATGATTTTTCTAGGTTTACATGGACCTTCTTTCTTCACTCTAAGGATGAAACTGCAGGCATTTTACAAAACTTTGTTAAACAAGTAGAAAAGCAATTTGATCTTCTAGTGAAAATCTTTAGGAGTAACAATGGAACAGAGTTTAAAAATAGGGAGTTGGATGCTTTTTTGTGAGTCAAAAGGAATTGTTAGACAATATGGCATTCCAAGAACTCCAGAGCAAAATGGGGTGGTTGAAAGGAAAAATAGAACTTTAATTGAATCAGCAAGGACTATGCTAGCAGATTCTGGTTTACCCTTGTCTTTCTAGGCAGAGGCTGTAAACACTGCTTGCTATGTCCAAAACAGAGTTTTGATTAACCCCAGGCATCAAAAGACTGCTTATGAGATTTTGTACAAAATCAAACCTCTGATTTCATATTTTAAAGTTTTTGGCTGTCCATGCTTCATTTTGAACTTAAAAGATACCATATCTAAGTTTGCAGCCAAAATTGATTGTGGTTATTTTCTGGGATACTCAACCACTGCTAAAGCCTACAGAGTTTTTAACTCTAGGACCAAGTGTGTTGAAGAAACTTTGAATGTAAAGTTCAATGAACTTTCATCACTGAAAATCCCAGCAAATCTTGTAGAGCTTTTTGACATAGATAAATTCACATTTGCTGATGTTTCTATAAAGCTAGACAATGCAGGTACACCACAACCATTTGAAGAAGATCAAGATCAAGGATATGACTGTGTGCTTCCACAAACAAAAGTCTATTCTTCCAACAGAGGATCAGGTGCTATAAGCTCTTGTGTAAACTCTACCACTTCTGGGTCAACAATGATTGATCCTCAAACCTCTGTCAGTTCACAAAATCAAACATTTGTTGACAAAAGTCCTACATTTGGGCACCAAAATCATCAGAATGTTACCTCTATACCCCCAATACCACCACCTCCATTCTCATCAGTGGCTGATACTTCAAATTCACCACAGAGGTTAGCTCAGATGATACATATTTGCAGCCATTACCTCAAAATGCTATTGTTTCCATACCAAGGTGATCTGATTTATCTCAAAAGCCATCCAGCAGATCAAGTTATTGGCAACATCAAATCTGGGGTGCTCACACGAAGTCAATCCCAAAATATTTGTCTTTTTGCTGGTTTTCTATCACTCATACAACCAGTCAAGTACCAAGAGGCACTGAAAGACAACAGTTGGGTAAAATCCATGCAAGAAGAACTCCTTCAGTTCAAAAGACAACAAGTTGGGAGCTTGTGCCATTGCCAAAAGATGTAAGTCCAATTGGCACAAAGTGGGCTTCAAAAACAAACTGATGAAAGGGGTATTGTTGTAAAAAACAAAGCAAGGCTCGTGGTTCAAGGCTACATACAGGAAGAAGGTATAGACTATGATGAGACTTTTGATCCTGTAGCAAGGTTGGAAGCTATCCGCCTGTTCTTAGCTTTTGCTGCTAACCACAACATAAAGGTGTTTCAAATGGATATATAGAGTGCATTTTTGTATGGAAAAATCAAAGAAGAGGTGTATGTCTGTCAACCTCCAGGTTTTGAAGATGCATTCCATCCTGATCATGTCTACAAGCTCAACAAAGCATTGTATGGCTTGAAACAAGCACCAAGAGCCTGGTATGAAACTCTATCCACTTTTCTCTTATCCATAGGGTTTACTAGAGGTAAAATAGATAAAACCTATTTTTAAAATGGAAAGGAAAAGATTTGATGCTTGTCCAAATTTATGTGGATGACTTCATTTTTGGATCCACAAGCACTACTATGTGTGAATAGTTTCGAAAACTCATGGCAGCAGAGTTTGAGATGAGTGCAATGGGTGAGCTCCAATGTTTTCTTGGTCTCCAAGTTAAACAATTGCACAATGGTACATTTATCCATTAAAACAAGTATGTGAAAGAACTGCTTAAAAAGTTTGATATGGATGATTGTAAACCATGTAGCACACCCATGGCAACCTCCAAGCTAGTCACCATTGATGGTAAAGATGACCTTGTTGATCAAACTCTTTATAGAAGCATGATTGGGTCTTTATTGTACCTAACTGCATCAAGGCTAGACATCATGTTTGCAACATGTGTTTGTGCCAGATCACAGCCATTACCTAGAAAGTCTAACCTTATTGCTGTAAAAAGGATATTCAGATACATAAAAGGTGCTCCCACACTTGGTATCTGGTATCCAGCTAATGTGAATATTGAGCTTTCAGGTTTTTCAGATAGTGACTTTGCTGGGTGAAAACTACAAGGAAGTCCACATCAGGAGTATGTCAATTCCTAGGTGATTGTCTAGTGTCTTGGCAAAGCAAAAAGCAGGTTGCAGTTTCAACATACACTGCTGAGGCAGAGTATATTGCTGCTGTGAGCTGCACTGCTCAACTCTTGTGGCTTCAAAACCAGTTGCTGGATTTTGGTATAACTGCACTAAAAGACTCCACTTAAATTGGACAGTCAAGCTGCTTGAAATATCATTAAAAACCTAGTTTCTCATTCAACTACAAAGCACATTGAGATCAGATATCATTTTGTGAGAGATTGCTATGAAAAAGGTTTGATTTCTTTGCATCATGTCCATACTTCAGATCAATGGGCAGATGTTCTAACCAAGGCATTGGATACATCTACCTTTGAAAAATTGATCTCAAGAATTGGAATGCTAAACATGGACTAAAAACAAGTTTTCTTGTAAATCCATGTGTACATAGCATCAAAATGTTTTCAGAAAATAAAAAAAAATCCTTAAAAATAGTTAAAATTGAATTTTTTCAATAAATCTTTAAAAGTCTGCTCATAACATCTGTTTTGCTCAAAACCTCTGATAGGCTTCAAAATCTTACCACTGTTAAAATGTATCCTCTGATTTCCATTGTTACCACTTTTTCAAAACACTGATAGCTATCCTCTGATAGTGTTAAAAATCAGTATTGTCCAATCCTCTGTCCTAAAACAGTGGTTTGCCACCTCAACGATTACTTTTCTCATTAGAGGTTACACGTGGACAGATGTTAGCCATCAGATCTTGTAAACAGATGCCACGTCATGTTCACTTTTTCAAAACCCTATAAAAACCCTGTTTTATCCTTCATCAGTGTTTACCCTAAAACTGTGTCGATTCCAAAAATCTCAAAACAGTTTTTCTCTCTAACACCATGGCTCCCAAATCAAAACCTTCGAAATCCAAAGCAAAATCGCAACAAGAACCTCCTCCCTTCACTCTCATAATCAAAACTCCACACAATTACACCGCCATACTTGAAGAAACCGACGCAAATACTCGCTATCATCCAATGATTCGAATTTTGCAAAAGTCAAATTCAATCACATGTTAACAGTTAAAGTCCCAATTTACATTGATTCTCTTAGAGATTTTTGGAAAAATGCAAAGGTTCACTCATCTGTTGCTGGTGTTCCTTACACAATAATCTCAAGAGTAAGGGGAGTGTTGATGCAAATTAGCCCCCAATCGATCTCTCAAGTTTTCAAGTTAAATGACATACAACACCCTGCGTCATTTCCTCAAAATGAGATCCAAGAAGAGTTTTTGGAAAGAGGTTATGTAGGCCAGATGAAAGGTATGACCATTTTTAAACCTAACTTTCCTGCGGAGATGAGATTTTTCTTTCACACAATTCTTACTTGTCTCTCAGCAAAAACTACTGCTTTCAATCATATTCCATTGAACATGCAATATCTGGGGTATGCAATTTTAACTGACACAGATTTTAACTACTCCCAGATATTGTTCAATGATCTTGTAAATAATTTTAAAAATATTGAAAAAAGAAAAGCATTTTTGTTGCATCCACGTTTCCTGAGTGTTTACTTACAGGATCAAATCAAAGGTCCTGAAAGTAAACATGGCGCTGTGACTAACCCAGGCCGCCTCAATCATGAAACTTTCACCAGAATAACAAACCAAGATAAAGTTGAGAAAACACAAGTAGAGGAGGATGAGCAAGTTTTACCTGAACAAAATGTTCAAGCTCAACCTCTTGCTACTGAGCCCACTGCTCTTGGTGATCTGGGCACCACAACCGCTGCCCTGATACCCACACCAAAACTTCCAAAAAGAAAACCAAAACAATTTCCAAAAAGCCCACCAAACCCAAAAAGGGTCCTCTGGAAGATGAGATCCCAGAGGTTAACCCTGTGACAGCACCAAAGTCACAAACCACTGCTGCTACTTCTTCACAGCAGATGGTTCAAAGATCTCCTACCGGCTTTGAAACTCCTCCTTCTTCCTCACAAAGAAAAAGGTTGTAGACACAGGGACACCAAATTATGAAGCTCTAGATCCACTTGGTTCTATCTTCCACAACCCCTCTCCCAGGGCAATGTCGCTTTCTACACAGCGACTTTCACCAATACCTTCACTTCCACCCACAATTGTACCATTGCTGAATGTAATTGAATTTGTTCAGACACAAACCAGCACTTCTCACCAACCTATTACTGAGAATATACTTCATCAAGAGGCTGGGTCTGATTCTTTATTCATTGCTAGCCCATCAGCAAATGAAGAGGCTACATCCTTCGGGTTACATGTAACCCTTGGTGATAGTTCAACACAAGCAGCCACTACAATTTCTAAACTCCCAAGTTCTCAGTTGGACAGTGGTTTCATTAATAAGACTTGGTTGAAGGCAACCACTGCTGAGGCAACAACTGTTTTACCTCTATTGTGGGAAGTCCCCAATACAAAGACAAAGGGGCATCTATGTTTGAAGCTGGTCCTAAAACCACTGCTCATGATGACATAGATATAACTACCATTACTGGTAGGAGTTCAGATGATCGATTAAATTAGGTGATGATCTAAAATATCAGGATTTGATGGAGAGTTACTAAGATAGAAAGTTCTGTTGATGAAATTAAAAGTTTACTGAAGCAGATGATATCTACAAAAAGTCCACCCTCTGTTCTATCCACTACTAATCTCAAAGAAGCTCTTAACCCTCTGTTTCAACATCAACAACCACTGGCCATGCACCTCCAACGGTTATCTTTGTTACAACAGATGAAGCCAAAAAGGGGGAGAAACCTTTTGGTCCAAAGAAGTTAACAATAGATGATGATAAGGCCAGACCAACAGTAAATATCCCAAGGCCTGATGGTTCAAAGAAGATTGTTTTAACTGATGAAATTGTGGCCAAGGCAAGGGCTAGTCACAAGAGGAATGTGATTGAGGAGAGCAGAGTGTTGGTTGAGAAAAAGATTGATCAGCAAAAAGAAAAAGGAGAGGTTGGTACTTCATCAAAAAGAACACCTGCTAGAAAAGCCAGGCAACCAACATCCACATCTCCTAAAACTAAGCCTGTAACCAATCCAACCATTAAAACCTCTGCCTCTCAAAAACCTATCCATCTTCAAAACCACAACCCACATCCACACAAGCAGATGTTACAGCAACTGTTGTGTCAACATCTATTGATACAGCATGGGTTGCAACAGATGCAACTCTATCCACTGCCATGGTCACATTTCCCACATCAACCCAACCATTATCCACACCACCAAAAATTCCACAACCACCATCACCCACTCTAAGGTTCAAAAGGAGAAAATCACAAAAGTGATCAATGATGATGAGATCTCTGCACCTCTTCCACTATCATCAACACCAGTGACCTCCACATCAGTGCTTACAACATCCTCAACTCTTCAAGTTACTCCAGCATCAAAGTTATATCCTCTTGATTTACCAGCAGTCAGGGAAGAGATCCTAAGTTTCTTTTCAGAGGATGACCTTGATAAAAGAACAATCTTATCCCTTGATGGCTATCCAAGACATGCAAATGTTGATGCTTACGTGGAAATGAAAAGGAAGCAAGTAGAGGATATTGCCAAAAAGGAATCAGCTGGTAAAGATGATAGAGAAATACAGATTGTCATGTCTTTTCAATTGTGTAAAGTCACCATTTTACAAAACTTTGTCAAAGATCTGAGCAACCGATTGTCAGTAAGGGAAGACAAGTTGCTCAAAAGTGAACTCATTGAGTATATTATGGAAAAGAAGATGTATAAGCCAACAAGGCCACAATTCAGGGACTGGAGCATAGATGAGCTAAGAGTAGAAATCAACAGAATGCAAGAAATGTTGAAAGACCCTCTGAAAAAGCCAACTCCTCCCAACTGGGATTTATACAAGAAAGATATGACTTAAAGTGCCTTGAAGTTGAAGAGAATGAAGCAAGAACTGATTGAGAATCATTATGGTTCCAAAAACCAAGTGATGAGATGGGGTGAGATGAGGGTGATAAACACCTACAAAAGTTTGGAAGAAAGAAGAAAAAAGGATCCATCCATGCCTCCTAAGCCTGACTATTCAAAAGAAGATGCTATCCTCAGAGCTCAACTCTCCAAAAAGTCCAGCTCAACATCTGCACATTCCACACTTGCCCTGCTACACAGGAAAAAACAAGGGGAGATGTCTGAAAAGACTGACAAAGGTCTAGGATACATTTATCAAAGAAGGGATTCAGAACATGACTGATTATCCAACAGATGATAGAAGTGCCAAGCTGGCTAAAGACTTATTAAAAATAGCTCTTGCTCAAACCTCTGCAATAAAATCTCCTTCAAGAAAACCATCAGACCCAAAAATTCTAAAATGGAAGGTCGACAAAGACACCCATGAATTGACACTGCTCAAGTCTGATGGTACAGCCACTAAACTATCCATGGAAGCTGCTTATGAGCTCATAGTAGAAGACTTCCAAGAACTACTATGTTTAGAGCTGGTGAAGGATGTTGATGACATGGAATCTCTTAACTTTGAACTTCAATTCAAAGGTCAAATAAGAGAATTCCTTCTGAGGAATAAAAACCAAGAATAAAGTGTTTTTGGCATCATCTGTTCCAGGGGGAGATTGTTGGGATTGAACCCTATGAAAGGAACAGATGATACAGAGCCAAATAACACTATCCGAGCTTTGGTTACACTATCAGAGGTTACAACCTCTGATGTACATACACTGCTTTCCCTAAAGAATGCTCATCCTATCATCTGCCTCCACAAAGCTTCAAAGGTCTGCCAGAGTTACAAGGGTCAGAGGATAGAGATCAGAGTTTAGTCAGTAGCTTAGTTAATCTATGTAACAGTGCTAAGCACTGATAGTTTGGTATTAGTAGTGTTTTTTCAGTTAGTTACATATTAGTTTCCTGTCACTATCAACCTTGACGTCATCAAATATGCTCAGAGGTTAGATAGTTAGTATAAATAGGTAACTTCTGTAACAGTTTAAACTTGTCTATTAAAAGATCAACTTTCGCATATCATCTTCTCTGCATTTTCTCATTACCAAACTGAAATTGCAAAGGCTGGGGGGGAGTTTGTGAATCACATGCAAGTTAATCAACTTGAAAGCATGACGATGAAAACAAACGACCATTGCTTGTAGTAAAAGTTTTCCATCTTATTCCGCTGCAAATCCCTTTTAGTTCAATCATTTTTCATTTTTGAAACAAAAACTACAAGTAATTCAAACTCAGATCCTAACACTTCATAAGTACAACATACTTTTTTTTCCTTAAATTACATAATGTGCGTTTTCATTTCATAACATTCGTCTATTTGTATTTTCATATGTTTTCATAACTATTAACAAATACAAAACACGTGTAATAAATTACAAACAACTGATCATGAAACTTCTAACAAACTGACAATCAAATAACGCGTTGAAAATATACGACATACCTGAAAACCAGATAATTAACTAGAAATTCGAACATTCAAACCCTTAATTAAGTACTTACCCATCAGATCCTCTGTTTCAACATTGACTAAACTCGGGTTTTGAACTTCCCCAATCGTATCATGTTCGTCAGCCAATTCAACGTCTTCTAAAACAACATCTTCTGTGTTTCTTCCGGTGCTAGTCTGTGTATCCATTGAAATAAAAAATGTTTGAAACCCTAATCGTATAATTTAAAACCGTAATTGATAGTTTTAAAATTTTTGAATATTTGAAACTAATGCGCTTAAAAATTAATTGTATAGTGGTGTAATGAACTCGCGATCTGCTGATGAAAGTAACTGTATGTTTTACCCTTATGGAGAAAAATTAAAAGAGTGACACGCACCTTCATCTTGTGATCGCGTATGTTTTATATGATAAAGGGAATTGTATTCTACACTTCCTCTATATAGGGATAGGGTCATGAGAAAACTACTAAAATGTGAGAAAACAAAAAAAAAGTACCAAAAAAAACTTAAAAAACAAATATCTTATGTTGCATATGCAATTTCTCCTCCGGGTTTAGGTTTTCGGTTAAGTATAGCTTTTAGTGTTTGGGTTTTTTGGGGATTTAGGTTTAGTTTTAGGGGGGTGGGTTGGGTGGTGTGGGGGGTCTAGGTTTGGGGGGGGGGGGGATTAAGTTTAGATTTTAGTTTTTAAGTTTTTTTTTGTGTTCCTAGTTGAAGGATTGGATCAACACATGTCGGCTATGAGGTATCGGGCAATTCTGAAGTACCAGTTAATGATCCCTCTGTTCCCGGTTGATGAGCCCTATCCAGTTTTCAGCAAGGTTTGTTTAGATACTTTTTGTGAGCATTCGGTCCATTGCAAGGAGTTACGTGGGTTTAAATATATGCATAATTTGGTTATGGGTATTCTTTGTGATGTTCTAAAGTAGGCATTGATTTCTGCTAAAAAGGAGGCTCCGGTGAACTTTTTGACGCATATGCTTGATGGGAGGTCTACTCTTCGGCCAACTGGTATTCTTAGGTTCGGGTGAGCAATGGGAAAACAAGATTGTGTGGACCTTAAAGGAGTGTCCCCTCTTGTTAGGCTAAGGGATAATGGGTTTGTTGTTGGCCAAGCAACGTTATAGACAAAATTAAGCAAAGTCGCTAAACACGAGAAAGCTTGTTTGGAGAATCAACACATGTTTATCTCATCTGCTTTTAATATATTTAGTTTTCTAGCCCCGAAAGCTGTGGAATTGCTTCGTCTTTAGTAGGACCAGTTTCGACCCTTAAGAGTTGTTTCGTCTTTAGTAGGTTTAGTTTCGCGATTCAAAAGAGGGTTGTGGCGCAACTTATTACATGTTACCTGCCATTTGTTTGTAATTTGTTGTTTTGGCATTTTAAGGTCTAAAAAAGTTTGGCGATTAAGTGTTTATTACTAGAGCATGGTGAAACTTTGGAAGGAGTTAGAGCATTCACAATGAAATCCTTATATGTTAGTTATATTATAAGGAATGGTTATGAGTGGTTTGATGGTTGGAGTAGAAGAGAGAGAAAATGTTACTGTTCATCTGTAAATATATAGGAACACTGTTCACTCCATATAATTTTTTTAATATTTTTGAAAGTGGTTGTGAGTGGAGGAGAGAGAAAAGGTTGATAAAAGTATAGAATAATATTATTTAATTGAAAAAGAGAAAAAAAATTAGTTATTTTTAGTGTAAATTTATGGATATGGATAAGGAAATCACTGTGAATGCTCTTAATTGAAATGAGATTTGTTATATAAACGCATCTAATTGCAAACCATAAACATATAAAAAAGAAACCTGACACCAGACCAACCACCCATCCTGGCCTCCCTATGAACGCGGATCAACCGCCTATAACTGCCGCCCTCGTCGGTCGTGCAAAGTCGATTGCCACCCTTCTACTCTGTCGCGCCACACGCCATTGGGGCCACTTATCGCCGACACTGCCTTCTTGGTTCAAGTTTCGAACTGATTTTCAGGTGATTTTCATAAACATGTCTTCTAGCGGGACGTTTGTTGCTGCTTAGTACGGGTCTTCAGTTTTCGTCAAAGGTTTAAAACCATAAACCCTCTATGGTTGATTATTATTTACTCGAATGTGGAATTGTTTTGACACAAAACTGTACACGTTTCCAATAAAATTAATAGGTGTCATAAATAATTAAATAAACGGTTTTATCTAAAATGGTACAATAATTCCCAGCAATTATAACCTAGTATTGATATAAATACACAAATCGAAACTAGCTTGTAAAATAAAAAGAAAAGTAAATATTTCAAGTTTCAAGTGAACTAATATAAGTAAACACAATAGTAACATAGTTGCGTAGTTTTGAAAAGTTTAAATTGATCGAGGTTAATGATGGAATTTAAGCCACAAATTAATGTTGGAAAACAGTGGCCTATGGACCACCCATATGACCCAAAATTCATCCGCACTATACTTTTCGAGTCTTGTTAGACGCCTAACGTAATCCGTTAATTGTGATTGATTTAACAACCGAGTACTATTATTCTCTTTTAGAGAGTTTTAACATTTCAATAAGTGTACGGTGCAACAAGATGCAATAAAACCTATTTTTATTTTTTAACCAAATTATTTTTAATAAGCACTTATATAATGTTAACATAGCATCATTATCATTATACAAAATTCTAACGGTATAAAATTCTTGACGAAGTAGGGTGTGACCATGTGTCCATGTCCAAATAAGACCCACACGCATAACGCATTAAACATATTGATTAGACTAAAGCCTATTAACAATGGCACTTGACTCGACCTTATAAAAATCGACTTCAAATATTGTCCTTATAACGACGAAGGGTTTCTGCATTCTAATTATCAAGAAAACACCACCCATCAAAAAATTTATAGTTTATTCAAAGTTTCATAATTATTTTTGGCAAATTTTCTGCTGCACCATGGGCATCTTAGCATGTTTCCTTCTTATCTTAATCCCTTATGCAGCTTCCATTTCTTTCAATTTAACAAACATTAGTCCAAATCACAAGGACATGCTCAATTTAGATGGTGGAGCTAATATCTCTGAAGATGCAATCCAGGTGACCCCAAAAAATCATAGTGGCACGGTCATTGGGCGGGTGACATACACCGAAAGGCTTCATCTTTGGGACAAAAGGTCAGGTGAGCTAGCCAGCTTCTCTACCAGTTTCTCATTTGTAAAACCATCAGACCCAGAGAGACGTCATCGTCAAGATGATGGCCTCATATTCTTTCTTTGATACATGGGGCTATAGATCCTAAGTTAGATACCACAGCCAATGATAGCGAAGATCGATATGTTTGGGTGGAGTTTGATCCTTACTGCAACACTTGGGAAAATAGTTCCCAATGTGATCATGTAGGTATCAACGTTAACTCTGATCCCTCTATTAGTCAAACCAAATGGCTTAATACTGGAAGTGAGTGTCAAGTTTTGATTGAATATGATTCGGGTACTAAAAACCTTAGTGTTTCCTTCATTAGTTTTCGGAACAATAACGTTGTACGAGATGGAGTAGCTCATATAGTTGATCTCCGGAATGAGTTGCCTGAATGGGTTGCGTTCGGGTTTTCAGCTGCAAGTTTTGAGTTGTCTGACCAAAACACAGTTGAATCTTGGATGTTTAATAGTTATACTTGCATACCTTCTATGGAATAAGAAGAAAAACAACGGCGACGAAGTGGAGGAACTAGGATCTTCTGTGGTGATGAACCATGAACTTGAAATGGGTGCCACTGGGCCTAGAAAATTCTCTTACCTTGAATTATCTCAGGCAACTAGTGGTTTTGCAGAGAAAGCGAAGCTTGGAGAGGGGAGTTATGGAGGAGTCTACAAAGGGTTTTTGAAAGATTTGAGAACTTATGTAGCAGTCAAAAGGGTATCAAAGACTTCCCAACAGGGGGTCAAGGAGTACGCATCGGAAGTCAAGATCATTAGCCGCTTGAGGCACAGAAATCTGGTGCAACTCACTGGTTGGTGCCATGAGAAAGGTGAACTCCTACTTGTTTATGAGTATATGGAGAATGGAAGCTTAGATTCACATCTTTTCAACTCGAAGAGCTTGTTGACATGGGGGACAAGGTACCAAATTGCTATTGGTTTGGCTTATGCTTTACTATATCTACACGAAGAATGGGAGCAATGTGTTTTGCATAGAGACATCAAATCGAGTAATGTGATGTTAGACTCAAATTTCAATGTGAAACTTGGTGATTTTGGGTTAGCTAAGTTTGTTGACCATGAGCAAGGTTCTCAAATAACAAGTTTGGCCGGTACCTTGGGTTATATGGCTCCTGAATGTGTCACCACAGGCAGGACAAGCAAAGAATCAGATGTATATAGCTTCGGGGTAGTTGATTAGAAATAGTATGTGGGAGAAAATCCATTAACTGCAAGGCACAAGAAAAGCTAATATGGTTACCAGAATGGGTTTGGGAGCTTTATGGGACACAAACACTATTGGAAGCAGTCGATCCACGTCAAGTTCAGAATTTGATGAGGATGAAGTCAAAAGTTTGATGATCATCGGATTATGGTGTGTACATCCTGATTCACAACTCCGGCCGTCGATGAGACAAGTGATTCAAGTACTGAACTCCAAAGCATTCCTCCCTATACTCCCTTCAAAGATTCCTGTACCATCTTACTTCACAACTGAAACGCCATCGTTATTTGATGGCTCTAATTTTAATTTGTCAGCATCTTCTTCTTGTTTACATGGTCGTTAAATACCTTTATTTGCTACATTTTACTTATTATCACTAGGCTTTATTTATATCTATATGCTAGACATATTAACATATGATGTTAATGATTACGGGGCTACCAAAATGTAGCAATTTTCCGAATGTATAAATATTATAAATAGGGCTTTATTTAGCATACGACGTTTCGGCTTATGGGGTTGGAATGTTCCCTTTTGACTCATTCTTGATTATTTTATTGTACTCCAAAATTGCTTATATGTTAGGGTTATATCACACAATCAACAAGAACAAACACACACTCAGCATCAAACTCTCTCTCACACACACTCTAAATCACAAGAACAAGAACACAAGATTTATAGTGGTTCGATCCAGCTTGATCTACATCCACTATCCACAACTAGTTCTTCTTTGTATTAGGTGCTCAAAAGTTATAGTACATGAAGAGAAGCATATATATGGGTTACAATTAGGGTTGTTGAATTTAAGCTACAGTTCTCAGAACACTCCTGCTAGATGCAGAAGGAGTATAACAGAGAACACCCCTGCTAGATACAGAAGGAGTATAAAGAACACCTGCTATACAAGAAAACCCCTGCTAGGTCAAATCCTCCACAACCCAACAATCTCTCACTTGGAGGCTTTTACGACTTCAAATTGTCCTCCATGCAACTTCATATTCATAAGTACCTCTGTAAACTCTTCATCTTTACTAGTTATGGGTGGCCTTCTCATATGTTTACCTGAAGGCCAGTTTGAAGCTATGCAAAGCTTCAACTTCTCTAAGGTGACAACCTTAGTCAACATATCAGCTGGATTTTCGGTTCCTTTAATCTTCTTTAACTTCAGAGTGCCATCACTAACTTGATCTCTGATAAAGTGATATCTCAACTGTATATGTTTCATCTTCGAATGGAAGACATGGTTCCTTGCAAGGTGTATTACACTTTGATTGTCACAGAACAGTGCACGGTGTTCCTTGCCAAGCTCTTTGAGAAAATTCTTCAACCAAATAAGCTCTTTGCTTGCTTCAGCAACTGCCATATATTCTGATTCTGTGGTTGAAAGGGCAACACTTTTCTGAAGTTTGGCATCCAACTTACAGCAGTGCCTCCCACTGTAAAGACATACCCTGTGGTGCTTTTGAATTACTCTTTACACCCACCAAGGTCCGCATCCGCAAACCCTTCAGAATGACATCTTTCCCCTTAAAATGCAGTGCCACTTTGGAAGTTCCCTTTAAGTATCTTAGCAGCCATTTGACTGCTTCCCAATGTTCTCTCCCTGGATTGTACATAATCCGACTAACAACTCCCACTGCATGAGCTATATCTGGTCTCGTGCATACCATTGCATACATGAGGCTACCAACTGCATATGCATACGAAACTTTAGCCATTTCTGCTTTGTCTTCATCTGATTTGGGTGACTGAACTTCAGAAAGCTTAAAGTGACTTCCCAAGGGTGTGCTTCTGATCTTGACATCTTTGAGGCTGAATCTCTCTAACACTTTCTCAATGTACTTCTCATGAGAGAGTGTCAAAGAACCATCTTCTTTGTTTCTGAAAATACTCATCCCGAGTATTTGGTTTGCTGCTCCCAAGTATTTCATCTCAAACTCTTCAGACATTTGCTTTTTCAACTTCTTGATCTTTGTCATGTCTGAACCGACGATTAATATATCATCCACATAGAGTAGTAGAATGATATAAGAACCCTTAAACCTCTTAATGTAACAACAATGGTCATTGTTACATCTCTTGTAACCAACTCTTCCCATGAAGTTGTCAAACTTAAATACCATTGTTTGGGCGCTTGTTTCAGACCATACAAGTTTTCTTTGCCTTTAACCTGAAAACCTTCTGGTTGTGTCATGTAGATGTCTTCTTCTAGGTTACCATGTAGAAAGGCTGTCTTGACATCTAGCTGCTCTAGATGCAAGCCTTCTACTGCTACGATACTGAGAACAAGTCTAATGGAAGTCATCTTCACAACTGGAGAGAATATTTCATTGAAATCAATTCCCTCTTTCTGTTGAAATCCCTTGACTACTAATCTTGCTTTGTACCGTTTGGTACCATCATGTTCATCCTTGACCCTGAAAACCCATTTGTTTTGAAGAGCCTTCTTCCCAGATGGAAGCTTTGTTATAAGCCAGGTCTTGTTCTTCTCAAGCGACTTCATTTATCTTTCATTGCAAGCTCCCACTACAATGAATCTTTCAACCCCATAGCTTCAGAGTAGGGTTCACCATTTTCTGTCAAAAGTATGTAGTTGATTTGATGGTGAGTACCTGTTTGGCGATCTAGAGTCTCTAGACGATCTTCTTGGTTGAACTTGAGGTGTTTCTGGGGAGTTTGGAGTTGAAGGAGTAGCTTCTTGTTCCTTCGAATCATTACTAGAATCATCCCCTAAGCTCCCACTGTCGCTTGACTCATCCCCATTTTCTGGAATGTTGACTGAAGCTTATTTTCTTGTTTCACCACTTTCAAATTCAACAGATTCTTTCTGAACTTCTGGTCCTTTGGTGTTTCTGTCTTTATACAATTCGTTTTCATTGAAGATGACATTTTTGCTTCTGATTACTTTTCTGCTTTCATATCCCAAAGCCTGTAACCCATATTTTCTGACCCGTAACCAATGAATGTGTACTTCTTGGACTTTGAGTCTAACTTATCCCTGTCACAATCTTCTAACAAATCGTAAGCACTACAACCAAAGACTCTTAAGTGTTCGAAACTTACCTAATGTAATTGCCATATTTCTTCTGGCAATTTGAAACCCAAGGGAACGGATGGTGAACAATTGATCAAGTAGGCTGTCAGTGTTAACTGCATCTGCCCAGAATGTTTTGGGCATCCTGGCATTCAACCTTATGCTTCTAGCCCTCTCATTCAGCGTTCTGTTCATTCTCTCAGCTACACCATTCTACTGAGGAGTTCCTGGAACCGTCTTGATCATCTTTATCCCTTTCTTGGCACAATAGTCAACGAACTGCTTGCTTATGTATTCCCCACCATTGTCCGACTTTAAGCACTTTACCTTCAAATTAGTTTCATTTTCAACAGCATATTTCCATATCTTAAAAGCATCAAATAAATCAGATTTATGTTCAAGAAAATAGACCCATACCTTGCGGGTTGAATCATCGATGAAGGTAACATAGTATCTCGAGCCTCCTAGAGATGAAACTGATGTTGGTCCATAAACATCCGAGTGAACAAGCTCTAGCTTCTGAGCTTTCGATGTCCTCCCTGTCTTCACAAAAGTGACCCTCTTTTGTTTGCCAAGAACATAAGATTCATAGAATTTAGTTTCCACTTTCTTCAAGTCTGGAAACTTCCCTTTCTCAGCCAACATCTTCAATCCCTTCTCGCTCATATGTCCGATTCGGATGTGCCATAAACTAGATGGACTCTGACTGGTGGTCATGGCATGAACACCTTCGGCGTGAACCTCTGCCATGTATAGAGTGTCTTTCTTCTTTCCTTTGGCAATCACTAAGTTGCATTTGATCGCTTTCCATTGTCCACCCCCAAAGTGAACATTTAATCCTTCATCATCCAATTTACCAACTGAAATCAACTTTCTCCTCAAATTAGGAATAACCTGACATTTTTCAATGTCCATATAGTTCCCAATGAGGTCTTCAAGTCTACATCTCCAATACCCGTAATATCAAGCATTTGATCATGGGTAAACGAACTTTACCAAATTTACCTGTCAAAGATTCTTGACCATATCTGGGCATGAGATAGCGCATGGAAAGAAGCACCAGAATCCATAATCCAGGATTCCACTGAATTCTCAACACAACATATGAGAGCATCTCCTTCCTTCAGAGGATACACTATTTACTTCTTTCTTTGCAGCTGGTTTTGTGCATTGGCTTCTAAGGTGACCTTTTTCTTTGCAGTTCCAACATTCAATGTCTTTTCTATTCTTTGACTGCCCCCTTTTATTTGGACTTTGACCTGCCTCGATTAGTTCCTCTATCGTTTCTTCTTCCTCGACCTTCTGTGTGCAATAAAGAGCTTGAACTGAAGTTTAATTATTGCTTCTCCGTCTGATATCTTCATTAATAATCAAGTCACGAATACTCTCAAAAGTGAGTTTGGTAGTGATGGATGCAGTACTAACAGCTGTGACTGTGCCTGACCAACTGTCGGGCAAAGATGATAAAAGGAGGAGCGCTTGTACTTCATCATCAAACTTTATTTCAACTGAGGCTAAACGAGAGATAATCGAGTTAAACTGTTTATGTGAGAGGTAACCGACATGCCTTCCTTCATCTTACTGTTAACCAATTGTCGGATGAGGAATACTTTGTTTGAAGCAGATGGTTTTTCATACATGTTGGACAAAGCTTCAATACACCGTGAGTAGCTATTTCATTGACAATGTTATACACAACACTCTTTGCCAAGGAAAGCCTAACCACACCAAGGCTTGTCTATCCAACAACTTCCATTCTTCATCATACATATCATCCGGTTGTGGTCCCAACATAGGCAAATGCAAACCCTTTCGATACACAAATCTTCTATTTGCATTCTCCAAAATCCATAATCACTACCATCAAACTTGTCAATCTTGATTTTACTGTCTTCTGCCATTTTAACGAACAATTATCGAGTTGCTACAAACTAAACAAATTTGTATTGCTAAAGGATAATTATACCAGCAGAAGCTATAAAGAGAAACGATAAACTTATCTGCTTCGAGCTTTAAATGGCAATGAAGCAAGTAAAGATGGTTGATAAGATGCTTGTCAAAGTTGAGGGGTTTCTTTTGCAAATAAGGAAAACTAATTTTCCCTTAAAGAAAGAAAGAAAAAAAAAACACGTCTGTCTTCTTCTTCCCTTCCATGTGCTACTCTGCTCCCATGGCACCACAAGATCACCACTCCCAAATGCAAAATTGAAACCCTAGATGCAATATCAGCAACAATGGTCTCTAATTTGGAACCCAAGGCAGCGGTTATGCTAGCGCTAGAGGATGAACGGCGGCGACAGATACTGAGTCGAAAAACCCTAGTCGTGATTTCTTCTAGGTATCTTCCTCTTCACCTCTGTTTGTTACTAGTTTGTGTCAATCAATCGAGAGCCTGAGCTCTGATACCAGTTGTTAGGGTTATATCACACAATCAACAAGAACAAACACACATGTTACACCCTCAATTTCAACTTGTGGGGTTTTACCGCGAGGCGGACAAACCAGGATCACAGAAACTAGTCATATAGAATGACCTCTATATGAAAAGGATATTTTTAAAAAATTTAAACCAACACAAAATAATCAAAGTACGAAAGAAATGAGAAAGCGTAAAGTAAACAAATGTAACCGAGAGCCAAAACAAATGCCCATAAATAATATAATGTTCAAACGGAAGACTCGATAAAAATAGTGTTTGTATCCATGCGTGCACCTACTCCTGCGCTAATGTCCTGAGAAAAACATGTAAGAAACAAGTGTCAACGTAAAGAAGAGTGAGTTCACAGGTTTATTAAGTTTAACAGTTTAACCGATTAAATAGTTTTCCCATTATCCCTAACCCAGATTAATAATGTTGTTTTGATAAAAAGTTTCATGTTATAATATAGGTAGCGAACCTAAGCTATGTCACATAAGAGTTCGCGACCAAGCTAATTGTTGTTGCTAGGGATGGCAATGGGTCGGGTTCGGGTCGGGTATTGGTAATCACATACCCATACTCGGTTAAAAAATCATGTCCCATACCCGACCCAATACCCGTCAGGTATTTGTTGGGTAGTTACCCGTCGGGTATTTGTCGGGTAATTACCCGTCGGGTATGGGGTATACCCACGGGTATCGGGTATACCCATTATTTTGTTAAAAGATATACGTTGAGATTTCCAAATCCATTTTTACTATTATAATTGTTTTATAATTTTATTAGACAACAACTATTATAACTTAAAAAAGTAGATTGCATAAATATAAGTTTTATCATGAATTAATAATAACTTTATAAGACTTATAACTTATATCTATATACTTCATACCATACAAAATATAAATATTATTATCAGATACATGTATACTAAATGAAAATTTACTTTTTCACATTATGAATATACTAAAATAAATCACTAATAGAAAAGGGTTAATGAAAAATAAAAAATATAAGTTAAAAAAATTCAGGTATATGATCGGGTATATAATTCGGGTAAACGGGCATGTGGTTTCGGGTAATCGGGTCGGGTATCACCTAATCCCATACCCGCGAAAATTTTAAAAACTATACCCATACCCGGCCCAATACCCGTCGAGCTTGAGTATTTTTTCCATCCCTAGTTGTTGCCTCTGTATGCCAGGTCTATCACTGACCATGTCGTGTGTTAGGCCAAGTTCTACACCCGTTGACCATAACCGATCAGCTAGCGCGACTAGCTCGGGTGAGGCTTGTCGGGCCCGTAGTACTACTCAAAATTTCCGCTATAGATCCCATACTAACGGTCCGAGAGTTGATGAGGACATCCCGTGATAAAGTTGCTACTTGGTGACCATATCCGTGTATAACATAAACTAATTTATCAGTATTAACGATGTTATTCAACAATAACGTTAAAGCGAAAGTTTACCGTAAGCGTACATATTTTCTCCCGTTGTGTATTCAAAAACCTTAAAATATAGGGGCCGTAAACTCATCTTTGATTGCTCGGTTAGACTTTTAAAGTGATTAGGAGTTGACGTTGGTCAATCACGTCCTAATACGATTACCACTTAATTTATTATTGTGTATATGTAAGGCACGAAATCCATACATGTATCTAACACGTATCATGCAATCACGTTGACAACTATATATATATATATAATATATATAATATAATTTAAATATAATATTAATATATATTATTTACACAAGTTTTGCCTATACACATAAAAGCTTATCCTACACATTTTGAAAATTATCCTACACATATTTAAATTTATCCTACACAACTCGTAGTTTATCCTACACAACTCATAATTTATCATACATACATAGTAATTTGTCTACACTCTAAATTTTATTTTTTGAAAAAAATATCTATTTTGAAATTAAGTTACAAATTAACTTAGTTAACTATTAAAAAGAAAGACTAGAAATTAATGATTTATGTAAGTTTACAATTATACCCTTACATTGAAACTTCTTCTTTTTTCTTCTTACAAAAAAAATTCTTCTCATTTGAACCCTCCACTATATAAATATAAATATAAATAAATATATATATATATATATATATATATATATATTTCACATATATTTATATATGATCATAGCACACAAAAACTTACATAATATTTTAGTTGACATTAAACAAGTTCGATCATTCTCAGATAGTACAAACAAACATTTAGATGCGTACCTCGCAACTTATTACGTTTCAGCTTTAATACCCAAAACTGGGTTGTTTTCGTGTATTTTTATAAAATAGTTACCCCATTCCAAAAATCCCAAATAAATTACTGAATGTGAAATTCTCAAGGCCGAACTCATTACCAATAAATTATTAAAAATAATCTACTAAGCTGCAGTTAGATTCGTCACTTTCTGACTTCAGATCACGGAAACATTTATTTAAAAATCCCCGTTTCTTCGATTGACGAAATCCCAATTGGAGGTTTGCACAGACACCCATGCCCAGCTACTGTACGAATTTCATGACTTAACTCTAACTAGTTTTTAGGATAAGATGTAAAATATAACGTGTAATTTTTGCAGAAAAAAACGCAGCTTTGGCTACTGAACGAAATAATAATTTAAAAATAGTAAACGACATCCAAAAATTGCGATTCCAGCCCCATTAGAAGAGTTTTTCGAAACCGTACGTTTTAGACTTCAGAAAATAAATTTTTCGTTTTGTTAAGGTCCGGTTACAGCCAACGGAAGTTGGCTGCAGAAACCCACACAGAACCTGTTTCAGCTCAATACAATCCCGTACAAGTTTCAGTCGTTCTTTTTAGCGATCCGTGTGATCATACGACACATTTACTTCTTCCTTTCAGTTCATACCTGATATTTAGATCAGATTTCATCATGATTATGTTATCCTCATTAAGATTTCATTCGAATACCGCAACCCTAACATGTGTATTTCGAGACTATTCATGCAGCCTATGCATAATCATCGACAACTAAAAACGCAGCCATATATATATTCATAGCATTGCAACTCGAATATTACAAGAACACTAACAAGAATACTAACTAACACTAACAAGAATACTCACCTTGTATGAGAGATGAGAGGGCTAAAGAGAGAGAGGTGCGTGATCGAGAGAGGGGGGGCTACTCCTCTTCTTCCGTCGCACACCAAGGGGGAGAGGGTTTGCTATTTTAGTTTGAACTTGAATAACCCTCATGCATACATACGTATACATAAGGGAGTCAAGGGGGGGGGGGTTGGGCCGATTAATACAAGGAGTAGGGTGGGGTTTTATTGGGCCGCACATATAAAAGGGGTGAGGGGTTTGGGCTGGAGGTGTAGGGGCGGTTGAGTTTGTTTCGGGTTTGAGGGCCGGGTATCAAAATAAAAAAAATATAAACAAGTAACAAGCTACTAAATTATCCGTGAGACACGTATTTTCTAAATAACCATGTAAACTATATTATAACCACAATACGAATTGAACCAGGAAAGATACCTGATTTTCAGGGGATGTCACATTATCCCTAAGTAGAAACAATTTTCGTCCCGAAAATTGAGTATACGCGAGTAAGCATGCATAAGCATAAGAGTTGTGTTGTTAGAATTGTGCGTGAAAATCCTAGGCTGTCACATCAAACCCCTGATAGCAGAATTTCGTCCGGAAATTCAGTTTGTGGTACTATTTGTTTGCTGCTCAGTCACAAAATGGTGAGGGTACTTGCTCTTCATCTGATCCTCTCTTTCCCATGTGAATTCCGGTCCACGCTTACAGTTCCAACGAACTTTAACAATCGGTATCTTGCTATGCCTCCGAGTCTTGACCTCATCGTCCATGATCTCTATTGGTTGCTCAACAAAATGAAGCTGTTCATCCACTTGGATCTCATCTAATGGAATAACTAAGGTCTCATTTGATAAGCATTTCTTCAGGTTAGAAACATGGAAGACGTTATGAACTCCACTGAGTTCGGTAGGAAGATCTAACTGGTAAGCTATTGGGCCAATTCGTATTGTAATCAGCAAAATGGGCCTACGTAACGCGGATTGAGTTTGCCCCGTTTGCCAAAACAGATAACACCCTTCCAGGGTGACACATTTAGCAGGACTCGGTCGTCTACTTGAAACTCGAGAGGTTTGCAGCTTTGGTCACGTGCCGCTTCCATATGATTCCTGATTTGTACAATCTTTTCCGTAGCTTCAAGTATCAACTCGGACCCGTGAGTTGACTGTAACCAACTTCTGCCCAACAGACCGGTGACCTACATTTCCGACCATACAATGCTTTCGAACGGTGCAGCCTGAATACTCGTGTGGTAACTGTTGTTGTAAGAGAATTCCACTAACGACAAGTGGTTTTCCCAACTATTCCCAAAGTCTACCACACAAGCCCTAAGCATATCTTCCAATGTCTGGATTGTCCGTTCGCTTTGACCATCAGTATGAGGATGGTAAGTTGTGCAAATATCTAAGCGTGTATCAAATGCGTTCTGAAGTGACTGCCAAAAGTTGGATGTGAAACGAGCATCCCTATCTGAAATAATGGATGATGGCACCCCGTGCCGAGAGACTACTTCCTTAATATAGATGCGAGTCAACTTCTCCATCTTATCTTTTTCCTTAATCGCGAGGAAATGTGTAGACTTAGTTAGACGATCAACGGTCACCCAGATGGTGTCATGACCGCCTGGAGTTCTCAGGAGTTTGGTGATGAAGTCCATAGAGATTTGATCCCACTTCCACTCTGGGATCTCCGGTTGCTGCAGCATCCCTGATGGCTTTTGGTACTGCACTTTGACTTTAGCACAAGTTAGACATTTGCTCACGTAGGTGGCTATGTCGACTTTCATGTTGGGCCACCAATACGCGGTTTTGAGATCTTGATACATCTTGTCCGAACCAGGATGGACAGAGTATCGGGATTTGTGAGCTTCGCCATAACAAGCTCTCTTATATTTCCGTAGAGGGGTACCCATATACGATTCATAAAATACCGGGTACCGTCGGTTTCGTTTCCCAATCACACTATATTTTACGTAGAGATTCCGCCTTAATGTTCTCTTCCCTAACAACTTCCAGTTGTGTCGAAGCTCCCGACCCCTACGTCGGGAGCGGGTGCTGCGAGGACAGTAGACAGGTGGTACCGGTATTCATTAATTTGGCAGCGGAAATTAAAACATCAGGATCGTAGTTAGGAAATATGATCAGAGTTTCAAACACACCAAACTTTTGTAAATAAAAAATGGAATAAAGCCCATGTTTCAAGTACAATACATTTGTAGGGATAAACCCTAATTTATGGAAAACATGAACTCTTTTTTATTTAGGTAACTTTTATAGCCACTTTTCTAAGCCTTCAGTGCTCTCCAGCTGGCTTCTATTAGCTTCACATTAAGTTAACTGAAACGCGTTTTAAAAACATTTTATCAGCAAGAAATACTGGCGAGTGCATCCTAGTTTAGTCAAAACAAGTTTTTTTTTATAACCTTACAGTATTGAGAGCATCAACGATTATAATGTTTATATCTACACAGTTACTCATTCAGTACTGTCAACACCTGACTTGTGGTCATGTTACTCATTGGCTAACTCGTCGTCCAATAGTAACGGATTTAAAGTAATGTATACAAAACCCCAACATACCGACAGTAATTGTAGAATACATATACTCAATCACTGTTAAGCATAATTAAAACATTTGAGGTTTTGGTAGAACAGTTTGACTCACAAAAAGATTTACAAAAAGAGAATGTACTCACATTGAAAACTTAGGTATTTCTACGGACTTCCTGGTAACAATTCTTGATTACTTTATTGGGTGTCTATTAAAATGTACAATGCATGCGTGTTAGTAAAATAACCCAAATCACTTTAGCCATACAACACGAGACAGAACCCCAACGAGCTTAGTCGGGCAGAGCCTTGACATACGTTGGTGGGACCTAATTCAATCTGGTAGGGTAACGAATTAGTGATCGGGGGTTAAGACACTTACAGCAGGCAGCATTTCGCAGGTTTTGGGGTTTAGGGGGTGTTGCTCAGAGAAACGAAGATAGGGAGAGTTCTGATCGGAGAAATTCGATCGAACAGGTGCAACGACTTCAGTCCCACACTGCTCCTTTTATAGGCCAGTTTGCTTCTCCCGCGCGTCACGCCAGGTTCCAGGGAAGACCTAGCTAGGGCTAGGTGGGCCTCGTAACGAGTTAGGGTTGCCACTTGTCGCGAAACGGAGACACTGGTGTCGACCTCCCCCGCACGTTGCGACAGAGACAGGTGTCTCTGTCGCGTGGCACCTGGGCTACCCAGGGGGATCTGCTCTGTTTTGCATGCCGCGTCTCGATTTGCGTGTCTGGTTCCTTGTTTTGGCTCGGTTTGGGGTGTTTTGTAGAGTTGTTACATCCTCCCCACCTTGTTTTAAATCTCGTCCTCGAGATTTACTGGAATAGGTGTGGATACTTCCTTTGCATTTCTGACTCTAGTTCCTAGGTGTATTCTGGTCCTCTCTTTGAATCCATTTTACTTTGACCAGAACTAATCTCTTGCGTTTGAGATTCTTGATCTTTCTATCTTCAATCTGAATGGGTTTCTCTACAAACTTAAGTTTCTCATTCACTTCTATATCTTGAAGAGGTATCATCAAGGATTCATCTGCTAAACATTTCTATAGATTACATACATGAAATACATCATGTATTCCCGCCATTTTCCCTAGAAATTGTAGTTGATAAGCTACTGCACCTATCCTTTTGATAATTTTAAAAGGTCCAACATACCTTGGGCTTAGTTTTCCTTTCTTACCGAATCTGACAACTCCTTTCCATGGTGAGAGTTTTAATAGCACTCTATCTCCAACTTGAAATTCCAAGGGTTTACGTCTGTTATCGGCATAGCTCTTTTGATGATCTCGGGCTGCTTTCAGTCTTTCCTTGACTTGAACAATCTTATCAGTTGTTTCTTGCTCAATTTCATGATCCGATAGTTGCTTTTTCTCCAATTTACGCCCAACATACGGTCTTCGACATTTCCATCCGTAGAGTGCTTCAAAGGGTGTAACATTGATGTTGGGATAACTGTTGTTGTAGGAAAACTCTATCAAAGGTAAATGTTCATCCCAATTTCCTCCAAAATCAATTATGCAGGCTCTAAGCATATCTTCAATTGTTTGGATTGTCCTTTCACTTTGACCGTCTGTTTGAGGATGATATGCTGTACTTAGATTTAATCTAGTTCCCATTGCTTTGGAAACTTATCCAAAAATGAGAAGTAAAACGGTTGTCTCTGTCAGACACAATAGATAAAGGAATTCCATGCAATGAAACTATTTCATTTACATATAACTCGGCTAACTGTCCCATACTGAAAGTTTCCCTTCATTGGTAAAAAATGAGCATATTTGGTTAATCTGTCTACAATCACCCAGATTGTATCATTACCTTTTTGTGTCTTGGGTGGTTTGGTAACAAAATCCATTGTTATCAATTCCCATTTCCAATTGGCATTTCCAATTGTTGCAACATCTTGAAGGTTTCTGATGTTCCGCTTTAACCTGTGAACAGGTTAGACATTTGGTAACGTAGCTTGCTACATCCTTTTTCATTCTTATCCACCAGAAATTCTTTCTTAAGTCTTTATACATCTTATCACTTCCAGGATGCATTGTATACTTAGTCTTATGGGCTTCCTCTAAAATTGATTTCGTAATTTCCTTGGATAGGAATCCAATTCCTTTTCTTATGAAATTTCCAAATTCCATCCGTTCCTTTTTCTAATTCCTTAATCATTCCTTTTAATCCTTGAGCATCGTCCTTGATTGCGGTTTCCTGTACCTGTTTAATTTGCTCATTTGAATCTATATGCAGGTTTAGTATAAGAATGCGTACTCTTTTCGGCTTTTCCTGATATTTTTCGACTTAAAGCATCAGCTACTACGTTGGCTTTTCCTGCATGATACTGGATATCACAATCATAATCACTAAGGATTTCAATCCATCGTCTCTGTCTCATGTTTAATTCCTTTTTGTCCAAAGACATATCTTAAACTCTTACGATCTGTGAATACAACGAACTTACTACCATAAAGATAGTGTCTCCAAATCTTAAGGGCAAAAATTATTGCTCCTAACTCTAGACCATGGGTTGTATAATTTTCTTTATGCTTCTTAAGTTGTCTAGAGGTATAAGCAATTACTTTTTGACGTTGCATCAGCACACATCCATATCCTAACTTAGACGCATCACAATAAACTACAAAGTCTTCAGTTCCTTCTGGAAAAGCGAGTATTGGTGCGTTGGTTAACTTTTGCTTCAAAATCCTGAATGCTTCTTCTTGCTTTGGTCCCCATTCAAACTTAATTGATTTGCAAATTAGCTTGGTTAACGGGATGGCTATTCTAGAAAAATCTTGAATAAACGTCTATAATATCCTACCAATCTAAGAAAACTTCTTATTTCTGTTGGTGATTCTGGGACCTTCCATTTGGTAATCGCTTTAATTTTTGTGGGATCCACATTAAGTCCTTTGTGGTTTACCAGATGTCCAAGGAATTGTACTTATTGCAACCAGAATTCACATTTTGAAAATTTCGCATAAAGCTTTTCCTTTCTCAGTAATATCAGGAGTATATGCAAATGCTCTGCATGATCTTCCTTACTATTAGAGTAAATTTGAATATCATCTATAAAGACAATTATGAATTTTTCCAGGTATGGTTTACATATCCTGTTCATCATGTCCATAAATGCAGTTGGGGCATTGGTTAAACCAAATGGCATGACTATAAACTCATAATGATTGTACCTTATTCTGAAAGCAGTTTTAGGAATGTCCTCTTCCTGCACTTTCAATTGATGATATCATGAGCGTAAGTTGATTTTAGAAAAGAATCTGGCTCCTTGGAGTTGATGAACAAATCATAATTCTCGGTAACGGGTACCGATTTTTTATTGTCACTTTATTCAATTCTCGGTAATCAATGCACATACACATTGATCCATCTTTCTTTTTGACAAATAACACCGGTGTTCCCCATGGCGATGAGCTAGGTTGTATAAAACCTTTCTCTAGTAATTCGTCCAGTTGTTTCTTCAATTCCTGCATCTTCGTTGGTGCTAGGTGATAGGGTGCTTTGGCAATTGGTTTCGTTCCTGGTATTAGGTGAATTCTAAATTCAACCTCTCGATCTGGCGGTAATCCAGCAATTCTTATGGGAAAACATCGGAGAATTCAGATATTACGGGAATATTTTTTAATTCTTTTCCTTTCAGTGTTAATGATTATGGAAATCATATACACCATTCCTCCCTTTCGTATATAACCTGCAGCTTTCATCACAGAGATGAACTTTGTTGGCTTTGTCGACCTATCTCCCTTAATTGTGATCTTTTCGCCAGTTGGTGCAGTGACTTCTATAGACTTTTGATCACATAATATGCGTGCCCGATTGGCTACCAGCCAATCCATTCCTAGCCCGATATCGAATCCGGCTAGATCCATGGGACAAAGGTTAGCAGTAAAATTATGACTTAAAATTTCTATCTTTACTCCTTGCAGGATTTCGCTTATTTTGATAGAAGATCCATTTGCCGTCTCCACCAGACAGTCTTGGTAAAGTTTAGTTAATGGTTGGTTGAGAATTTTACAGAAAGAAGTATTTATGAAACTTTGGTTTGCACCAGAGTCCAATAATACTTTAGCATAAACATCATTAACTAAAAAAGTATCGGCAATCACATCCGGAATAATCTTGTCTTCTTCGACGGTCAACACGAATGCTCTGGCATTCTTCTTGGGTCCTTCAGTTGTCTTTGCTTTGTTGTTTGCCGCTAGAGCTAGTTTCGGACATTTAAGTTTGATATGACCAGCTTCTCCACAATTGAAGCATAACCTATTGCTAGCTTTCTTTCTGCAGTCTTCTTCCTTATGCCTTGGCATTTTGTAGAGGTTGCAGTATGTAGAGCATTTTCCTGAATGTTTCCTTTTGCAGTACTTACATGGGGGTGAAGAAGAACTTGCCCCTTTTCCGCGATAGGAATTACCGTAACGTAGTTCCTGCGTGATCTTTTGAGCTAGGTTCTTTTTCTGGTTTTCTTCTTGCGTACGTACCAATTCACTTGTCAAGGTATTTGCCTGTTCTACTGCTTCTTCTATGGTTTGCGGTCTAACTGTCTTGACTACATGTCTGATTTCACTGATTAATCCCTAGATGTAACGGGAGATTAATACTAGTTCTGGTGAAGCCAGGGTTGGTACAATCCTTGCATATTCAAAGAATGTGGTAGTATATTCTCTGCAATCTACCCCGATCATTCTATGATTTAGGATTTTATTAGCAATCTGTCCTTTTCATTAGGAGGACAGAATTTCCATTCAACTATTTCTTTGAAGTTGTTCCATTCCATACTGTAAACCTTGTCACTTCCTTTGGACTGAAGAATGGTATTCCACCACTCTAAGGCTGCATCTTTAAAAAGATTAGAAGCATACATGACTTTATCTTCATTTGCACATTTACTTATCTTTAAGACTGCTTCCGTCTTTTCTATCCAGCGCAAGGCTGAAATAGCTCCTTCATTGCCTGAGAATTCTATCGGTTTGCATGATAAAATTCTTTATAAGAACAACCATATGAAATGGTTCTTCTTCTTTTTGGAATTGGAGCTTGGATTAACAATTCGTGATTTCCATTCACGCTGCGATTTGATTCAGGGGGTACACGTTTATTCCCGTTTCTGGAATCATCATTTTCTGCCTTTTTAATAGTATCAATAATATAGGGCATAGCATCTATGATTCCTTGGGCTACTATGTGTTTGATAGCACTTTTATTCATTTGATTCTCGTTATTATATTATTGTGGATTTCCTGATTTACTCCGCTGACATCTTGATTGTAAACATTTATCAGGTATTAAAATCACAAAATCAATTAATTAATAATCACTCAAACATAGTGAACCAAATTCGTCGAGCATTGCGACTTTACTCTTTCCTATATATATATGCATCTATTACAAACATAGCTGGGATACAAACATTAGTAACTATGCATCGATATCTATATACATATGTATTACTTTATATCTATTTTAGTTGTTATATATATATATATATATGTTTTTTAAGTTACTAAATTACGCGCGCGCACACACACACACACACACACACACACACTAAATATATATTATATATTATATGGCGACTGTTTCTTAATTTGCATCTCCCGCTCGTCATATTTCCAGATGAGCTTCTCCCCGATTTGGGAATTCGGTTTCCTTCCTCAACCAACTCCTCACCATACTGGCGGAGTTCCTCCACATGACTCATTGGTAGCATTGGGGCTGGCACTGCTTCAGGTTATGGTGGAACCAGTTCTTTGTAGGGAAATGGGTTTTCTAGTAGGTTTTGAATAGCCCACCACTGATCTAAAGGGTTTGGTGCTGGAATCCTATGTATCTCATTGGGATCAAAGGCTGGGATTGGAAATTTGTTTCCCTGATTCTGCTCTAGGTTTATGAGTTGGTCAGCGAATAAAGGAAGTAATGGTGGTTCTGGATTTGCTACTTGGTTGAAATTATGTTCTCCTCCTATATTTCCAAACATGTGAAAATCAGCTAATTGTCTACTCCAACTCTTCTTCCCATAAGGGTCTAACTTCTGGGTTTTGGGTATTTCTCTCAGTTCTAACTGCTATAGCTTGTTGTTGTGCTTATCTCATTCTTTTCCTCCTCTCTCCTTTGGCTCTACTAAACCAACCTCTCTTTTTAGGGGGAAAAGGTTCCTCGGATTTGGCTTTGAAAACAAAGATGTCTTCGGAATCGGCGGTGTGGTCGGTGATGGGCTGGGATGTTCCTTCATCCATGACACAATTGATTAGAATTTAGGTATTTTAAAGGAACACCTAAATGGCTTAAACCCGTGGCTCTGAACCACCTTCTGTAGCAGCCCCCGAGCCCTACTTCGGGAGCGGGTGTCACGAGGACAGTAGACAGGTGGTACCGGTGTTTATTAATTTGGCAGTGGAAATTACAACATCAGGATCGTAGTTAGGAAATATGATCAGAGTTTCAAAAGCACCAAACTTTTATAAATAACAAATGGAATAAAGCCCATGTTTCAAATACAATACATTTGTAGGGATAAACCCTAATTTATGGAAAACATGAACTCTTTTTTATTTAGGTAACTTTTATAGCCACTTTTCTAAGCCTTCAGTGCTCTCCAGCTGGCTTCTATTAGCTTCACATTAAGTTAACTGAAAGCGTTTTAAAAACATTTTATCAGCAAGAAATACTGGCGAGTGCATCCTAGTTTAGTCAAAACAAGTTTTTTTTTATAACCTTACAGTATTGAGAGCATCAACGATTATAATGTTTATATCTACACAGTTACTCATTCAGTACTGTCAACACCTGACTTGTGGTCATGTTACTCATTGGCTAACTCGTCGTCCAATAGTAACGGATTTAAAGTAATGTATACAAAACCCCAACATACCGACAGTAATTGTAGAATACATATACTCAATCACTGTTAAGCATAATTAAAAAATTTGAGGTTTTGGTAGAACAGTTTGACTCACAAAAAGATTTACAAAAAGAGAATGTACTCACATTGAAAACTTAGGTATTTCTACGGACTTCCTGGTAACAATTCTTGATTACTTTATTGGGTGTCTATTAAAATGTACAATGCATGCGTGTTAGTAAAATAACCCAAATCACTTTAGCCATACAACACGAGACAGAACCCCAACGAGCTTAGTCGGACAGAGCCTTGACATACGTTGGTGGGACCTAATTCAATCTGGTAGGGTAACGAATTAGTGATCGGGGGTTAAGACACTTACGGCAGGCAGCATTTCGCAGGTTTTGGGGTTTAGGGGGTGTTGCTCAGAGAAACGGAGATAGGGAGAGTTCTGATCGGAGAAATTCGATCGAACAGGTGCAACGACTTCAGTCCCACACTGCTCCTTTTATAGGCCAGTTTGGCTTCTCCCACGCGTCGCGCCAGGTTCCAGGGGCTCCCGCACGTGGCGCCTAAGACACCTAGCTAGGGCTAGGTCGGCCTCGTAACGAGTTATGGCACAGAGACAGGTGTCTCTGGCGCGTGGCGCCTGGGCTACCTAGGGGGTCTGCTCTATTTTGCGTGTCACGTCTCGATTTGCGTGTCCGGTTCTTCGTTTTGGCTCCTTTTGGGGTGTTTTAGAGAGTTGTTACAAGTTGAGCATCACAAATCTTCTCAGGTAATCCAAAATGAATAGTGAGTTGTAGAGCTCGAAGTCGACGAGGTTTCAGGTGTTCCTTTCGACTGAGGGCATCGGTTACCACGTTAGCCTTACCCGGTGGTACTGGATAGCACATTCATAATCGTTCAGGAGTTTGACCCAGCGACGCTATCGCATGTTCAACTCCTTCTAGTCAAAAATATGTTGGAGGCTCTTGTGATCTATGTAGATTGTGCACTTGGTTCCATACAGGTAGTGTCTCCAAATCTTCAGTGCGAAGACTACCGCTCCTAGTTCCAGATCATGCTCGTGTAATTCTTCTCGTTGCCGAGATGCATACGCGATGACCTTATCACGTTGCATGAGCACACATCCCAATCGTTGAATGGAAGCGTGACAGTATACCACAAAGTCATATGTCCCTTCTGGCAACGACAAAATGGGTGCGCTGCAAAGCTTCTGCTTCAGCAACTGAAATGTTGCTTCCTGCTATCACCCCAAATATACTTGGTACCCTTCTAAGTTAGGATGGTAAGTGATTGAGCAATCTTAGAAAATCCCTCGATGAAATGACGATAGTAGCCTGCCAAACCCAAAAACTGTCGTATCTCTGTCAGTGTCCTCGGTGCTTCCTAGTTCTTGATAGCCTCTATCTTGGCAGGATCGACGTGAATATCCTTTTCGTTCACTATATGCCCCAAAAATTGAACTTAACGCATCCAAAAATCGCATTTGGAGAACTTGCATATAGTTTCTCTTGTTATAACAACTCCAACACTAGACGTAAATTGCTCCTCATGCTCTTCCTTGTTCTTGGAGTAGATCAGTATGTCATCAATGAACACGATGACAAACTTGTTGAGATACGGTTTACACACGCGGTTCATGAGGTCCATGAATACCGCGGGTGCGTTGCTAAGACCGAATGGCATGACCAAGAACTCGTAATGGCCATACCGAGTACGAAACGCGGTCTTGGAGATGTCCTCCTCCCTTATGCGGAGCTGATGGTAACCTAACCTTAGATCAATCTTTTAATAGTAGCTCGACCCTGAAGCTGGTCGAAAAGGTCATCTATGCGAGGCAATGGATACCGGTTCTTGATGGTAACCTTGTTGAGCTCCCGATAGTCGATGCACATGCGGCAAGTTCCGTCCTTCTTCTTGAAAAAAATAACTGGAGCTCCCCATGGTGATGAGCTAGGTCGGATAAACCTTTTATGTCACACCCCGAATTTCGGTTTAGCAGAAGCGTCACGAGGTGTGGCCAGAGCGATATTCAAAAGCATTCAATCAAGTAAACAAACCATGTAAAACATAACAAGTTTTTCCATACATACGTTTATTTAACCATTTGTTACAATCATAAGTTAGTTTGAAAATAACCACACATTACGACATAGTTTCAAAACATAGTTTCTGAAATACATAGTTTTAAATATAATAACCAAAAACCAGACAACATTTCCACAGCTTTTCTTGTTATTCCACGGTCACGCTTTTCCTTACGTCGTCCACTAGTTTCCTGTAATACAAGTTAGTTTTGAAAAACGTCAACAAAGGTTGAGTGAATTCATGTTATTAGTCTTTGTGCCAAATGAATCTTCAAAAACATTTGCGATTGTAAGTTTGTTGTATAACTTAAAAATGAAATCTGTGTGATCATTAGTGTTGCAATGACACTAATTTGTATGCCGAACTAGGAGGCGACCAACCCTTGACGATTTATCAGTGTCATCGTGTAAGATCTGAGTTTAACTTGATTGCATTGTTTTAAACAAATAGATGATGAGATAAGATAAAACATACAATACTTTGCAGCAGAATGAGATTTAAAACTTTTAAACACAATCAAGGAGAGATTATCCTTCATCAACACTGTTTTCATTACTCAAAAGATTGTGAAAATATTACAAGTAAATACAGATATGAATCACTAACTCCCACTCAGACCTAGCTCACACAGATTTGAATAAACAATAAGAGTGTGTGTGTGTGTGTGAACTAAATAGAACAGTACATGCACTGTCTATTTATACCATTAATCCCTAACCTCTGTGGCATCTTTGCTGACATTATCAAGATAGTGACATCTAACAACCTTAACAAAATCTAACCTCTGCTGATGCTATCCTCTGTTATAACTATAGAAACACTGATTACAAGACGCTGATGATGCAATCCTCTGATGAGCTCAACCACTGATGAAGCTTTATCAGATGTTCTTCAAAGGGTGATCAGACCTTTGACTTCCAGCAGACTTTTGACTTTATCAGTGGTTTGGTCTTCAACAGTCTTTATAACTCCAACAGAGCTTAGCTTTGGGTTGATGTTAGAGCTATCAGATGTTAGCTATCTTGTCTTTGTGAGGAGAAGTGAATCAAAGTGTTGTTTGTTCTGGATCATTTTGTACAGACCTGTTTTGGCATTCTATCATCTGTTCTTTTGTAGGGTTCAATCCTAACACATCGACACAAGTGTTAGACACAAAAACACTGTGAACGGACAAAGTTTTATTCAGAGTGGGGCTCGTTCACACCTAATAGATCTATCCAGTTGTTCCTCGGCTATTGTTATTGATTAATGGCCCCTTTGATTTTAAACACCTATTCGCATATGACCTAATTGGTTCAATTTTCTCCCCGCTATACAATTCACAATATGTATACATCCCCGAGCATTTAAAACCATAAAAACGTTTAAATAAAAGGGGAAAACATGAACTCACTGGTTTGCGTTCCAAGCAAAACTCGTTTTAGTTTGGTTTCTTCGTTTGTTTCACAACCTACAAGTGTAATCTCATTAGACACTTAGGTTTATTTGTGTTCATCATTTAAGTATCTCATCTTGAATCCATACTTGTATTTGTTTGTTTCGTTTATATATATATATATATATATATATTATATATATATATATCTTCCACATATATATATATATATATACATATCCTTTGTTGTTTTATGTTTGAATGGGCCTAGCCCATATGTTAGTTGTAAACCCAATTCATGTTTAGGGTATATGGGCTTAGCCCATTTGACTTTGTATAAATGGGCATAGCCCAATTGCTTTCATGTGTGTGGGCCTAGCCCAATATATTTTACTTGCGTGGGCCTAGCCCAAGTTGGTTTATATGTGTGGGCCTAGCCTAAGTTGGTTTAATTAGTATGGGCCTAGCCCAAATAGTTTTGTTCTTAGTGGATCAAGCCCAAATTGTTTTTGTAAGAGTGGGCCTAGTCCAAGTTAGTTTAATGTGTATGGGCCTAGCCCAATGTTGATTTATATAAAAATGGGCCTAGTCCAAAGGAAGTCCATGAAAGGGTGGGCTTGGCCCAAGTGTATTCTTTCACAAAAGTGGGCTTGGTCCATATTAGCTTTACAAAGTGGGCTTTAACCCAAAACAATTTTGTAAAATGGACTTGTTTTTAAAAGTGGGCTTGAGAACAAATTTAACTTAAAATTATCTTAGCCCAAATAATAAGTCCAAGTATTTAAAATAGGCTTAATCCATAGAAATAATAATACTTGTATTTATTTTTATAAAAAATCTGGGTTTTATAAAAATATGTATCACATTTTCGTAACCTTTCATTTTCTTCGTGTGTGACACGGCTAATATTTTTGTCGTGACCATTTATTTAGTGTCGGTTTGGTTTGATTTCATCGTTCGATTTGTTTTGCGCTAAATATGTATATATCTATTTTGTCTGAATTGTCCAAAGTGTCTGAATCGTCTGTTTTGCTTGTGTATGTCCAAGGATGGACATAAACATTTTATGTTTTTAACTTTCGCTTGTCAACGGTTTATACGTATTGTGAAATTTTGTATAACCATATTTTTATATTAAATCCTACTTGATCTATATATAAAATATATCACAAATTATGTCATGATACTTGATGATCATTTAAAGTATTTATTTTTCTAAATATATATTTCACTACTTTTTAGTTTAGAAAAATATGAACTTACACATTTTTGTCCAAAATCCGTTTAGTCTTGTGTATAAATTCTAAGCCGTTCATAGTTGTCAAACCTCCCTTTTATCACATTTAATACCATAACCGAATTTATAAAAATTTCGCCACAGTTTCCCCTAAACTATGGACGTTTCCCAAGTTTTATAAAAAACTTGTTTTTATATCATTTTGGATTTCAACATCATCAAGTATTAATATAATCCAATATTTCCAACAAAAATGTCATGAACCAAGTTTATAGCCTAAACTTTCCTGAAAAGGAAACTTTATTCATGGGTTTTGTCAGAAGTTAATAAATCACACTTATATTTAAAATTTCATATTTTAGATATCTTAATATGTCGTTTTATAGGTGATTATGTACTTAAAAACCTTCTAGTAACAAATTTCTTGTTCACGATCTTTCCATATATGAAACTTTATTATACCCATTTTAATAAAAATTCAAGTTTTTGGGTTTTAAATAATCCTTCATGTTTCAAAAGTTGCATGTAACCATTTTAACATCAAAACCCATGTTCATGACGTTTTGTTGATGAATCTTGCTAAACTTAAACATGCATGTGTTTAGATCATATTTTTGTTCATGAAAATGCAAGATTCATAAATACCTCCATAAGATTGTTTCAAGTTCATCAAAAATCATCTAAAAATATTATGATCATAAGTATGATTCTTGTTTTCTTTGTTATATTTCAAGTGGGTTAAGTGTGATGGATTTAAGATGAACTTGAGTTTTAAGAAAATAAAAAAAATGTTAAGAATGTAGGAAATGGGTTTATGGGTCTTACAATTTTGCTAGAATAAAAAGAACAAGATGAAGATGATATGAAGAAGATGATGATGCTCCAAGAACTCCAAGTCTTGTAGAATGCTTCAAATGCACCTCCAAGTTTTACCCAAGCTTTGATTCATCCATGAAAGCTAGTGTTTAATGTGTTTTGAATTTTAAATGATGAAGATGGTGATGGTTTGGGTGTGGGAGCCGAAAATGGGGAAGGAGGGAGGAGAAGTTGGATGGTTTTGTTTGGAAAATGGAATGGTGGAGTGTGTGTAAGAGTTTTAGGAGATTATGCATTGATCTTGTCCCATTTAATCTTCCATAACAAATGCCAACACATAACAAAATCAAGGGTGAGACCCCCAAAAATCCACCAAAACCGTGAGCATGGGGGTGGTTTATATATATATATATATTAAACTTGATAATATATAAACTTGTAGGAACTTTGATTATCTATATAAATTTTTCTATAAAGAATGAGGGCTAAACATTTTAAAGTAATGTGACACTAGGTCCTACTAACCCATAAAAATTGTCGCTTCGGTTGAAAAAGTTGGTTCAGATGCTGTACGGGTTAATTATTGGTATTGGGCATAACTTATATATTTTATAAGAAAAATTGATTTTTCACATGCTTATTATCGATTTATCAATTTTGGACTATAAATTTTATTATTTCTGACACTGTTCCGGTACTGACTCAGTTGTCGGGCAGTTTACTGAACTAGTTGTGTAGCTTTTTTGCAATAGGATTCGAATACGGATTTTGTGTTGTTTTTAATACCCGTTATATTATTTGTAATAAATAATATTTAGTTTTGGATTTTCGGACAGTTACTGTTTCGTTCTGCGAAATGTTGTACACTTCCGCAGGATTATTGTATTGTTCAGCGGACATAGACAATTCATGATTTAAATAGAATTTCCTAAAAGTATAAGGCACATGTATGTTTTAGATGGCGTTTTTATGAAATATCCATCCAGACATGTCTCATGTCTCATTTTTGTCGTGTCAGACTGTAGCGCGACTAGTACTGACCAATATTGTTTGTTCGCGTTCCTGCCGCCAGTTTAAGACATAGCTTCATTTGTTTTTAGTTGTGGCGGATTTGTTATCATACTAAGCTATGATTTTAGGTAATCCTAAATATTTAGGACTCATTCAAATAGATTCAAGTCGGAAACGCGTAAATTTATAATAGTTGTTCAGGTTGTACGGAATTACCGGGATTTTGCCGAGTGTCACACTTTATCCAATAGCTCTTGGAGTTGAGTAGATAGTTCTTGCAGTTCGGATGGGGCTAGATGATACGGAGCTTTGGCGATGGGTGCCGCATGGTTTGCCAATTCGATTTCGAATTAGACTTGACGATGCGGTGGGAGACCAGGCAACTCTTCAGGAAAGACATCAGTGAAATCACGGACGATAGGAATGTCTTCGATCTTCTTCTCATCCTGGGGTTGTTCGGTGATCATGGCTAAATATGCAAAGGAATTCTTCTTCAGAAGATACTTCTGGGCTTGCATGAATGAGTTGATGTTGGTAACGACGCCAGTCTTCTCACCTTGAACCGATAAGACTTTGCCGTTTGGAAGGGGAATACGAATAGATTTCTCACGACAGAGAACTTCAGCTCGGATTTCGGACAACCAGTCCATACCGACTACCACGTCGAAACTACCCATAGTAGTTGTCATGAGATCAACTGTGAAAGTGTGACTAACGAGTTTAAGTTGGCATATGTTTACCATGTGGGTTACGTCTATGGGTTTACCGTTTGCTAATTTTATAGCGTATGGGTTTTCTAGATGTTCGGGAGTAAGTTTTAGGTACTTCCTAAACGACTCAGAAATAAAGCTCCTATCAGCACCGGTATCAAACAAAACTGAAGCAAAATGATCATTAAGAGGGAACTTACCGGTGACGACGTTGGTGTCGTTTCTAGCTTCGCCCCTGTCGAGTGTGAACGCTCGTCCCTTGGCACCTCCATTGCCACCATTCTCGTTATTGTTGTTATTGTTGTTGTTTTGGTTGTTATTGTTACCACTGTTGTTGTTATTGAGTTGCGGGCAATCCCGCTTGAAATGTGCATTGTTACCACACTGGTAGCATCCCCGGTTTGCCCCCTGCTGCTGCTGAGACTGAGTCTGATATTTCCTTGGCAGAATATCCTCACGCCAGTCCTTTGCTGCATCACCCGATTTGACGCACCTTTACCAACGGGTGCTGGCACATGGGCCGTGATGGTGAAGGTTGCAATGGTTGCACTTCAGCTTCCGACCCGCATAGCCGCCCTGTGCCTGGTTATTGTTGTTGTTGTTGGCAGGCTGGTTGTTGTACCCACGGTTGTTGTTGTTGTAGTTGTTGGCTCTCTTCTGATAACCATGTTGTGGCTGACTTGATGAAGACTGTCGAGCAGATGAGTCTTCGAACTTGCGTTTATTATCCGGGGCATTACTAGTGCGCCCCTCGGTGGTAGCTTCCCTTGCTCTACCGCCTTATCGGTAAATTTGTGAGCCATCCTCACAGCCTGTTGAACCGTTTCTGGGGTTGCTTGACATTACCATACCCTGTATTTCGGGAACTAGACCCCCAAGATATAGTTCAATCTGCTTAGAGACCAGGGCGCGCCATATCTGGGCATAGGAACACCAAGTCGTGGTGTTTTGACGTGTATGTCTCAATTTCGATCCCACCATCCTGTGATTCCACAAACTTTGCTCCAACTGTTGTACACGGTCACGGGGACAATACTCTTCTTTGATTAAATCTTTGAACGCGGTCCATGTCATAGCGTTCGCAGCAGCTAGTCCTCTTGCCTGTACTTGTGCATTCCACCATTTAAAGCCCATTCCTACAATGTCGAGGCAGCATACTTTACTCGATTCCCATTAGCACAGTTGCACATAACAAACACAGACTCGGACTTCTCTATACAACGGACCAAGCCGATTGGTCCCTCAGCTCTAGTGAACCTCCCGGGCTTAGAATCTAAGAACATCTTATAGGGGTTTAACCCCCTCCTAGAAACAGAGTGTTAGAGATTCAGTTAGAAGATTGGTTATGGTTAGTATCTAAACTTTCGTAGGAAAATTGATAACATTTACTGTAGGTGGGTTTTGCGCATTCGGTTCTTTGTTAGCGTTGTGGCCACTTGTTCTTGAATGAGCACGCCCAGCTCTGCCGGGGTTACATTCAAATTGCCGCGTCGTCCACGTTCGTTGGATGCCATTGAGTACTTCATAACACAATGCAAGTATTGATAAGTACATACCCCACTTAATTATCAATAGACAAATGATAAATTGAAGCACAGTCGGAGAAACATTATGACAACTTGGCAAATGAAATAATTAAATAAAAATATCCGACTAAATAAATTGCCATTGTCATCACAAAATAATAATCCAACATTTAAATTTCAACTATTAAATTCCAAAGTTCAATCATAAAAAGAAAACTAAGAAACAGGAAATGGGACAGTCATCCACGTCCCCGTGTCTGAGGTCATCACCATTGTCCTCGCATGCGTCATCTACCGTAACCTCCTCCGGCTCCTCCTCTTCTTCTTCGGGCCCATCCTCCGGAATCACTTCCGCTTCTTCATCGGGATCTTCCTCCAGCTCAGGAGATGCTGGGGCTGGAGCTGGTTCTGGTGCGGTGATGGTGGCATTGGCCTTGGGTCCTCTAATTGAAGAACCCTCCATGCCATCTCATCTAATCTCCCATCAAGCCAATTAATTCTTTTCCTATCCAAACAGCATCTTCCATCATTAGACCCCGTACTTCACGACCTTTTAAAACTTCTTGCGTCAACTCATTTGTTCTCTCATAAAGCACCTGTAGTTGTCGTTCTTGTGATTCAACCCGCCCTTGCAAGGTAGTTACTTGTCCCTACAAGACCTGATTCTGTTCTTGCAAAGCCTGTTTCCTCTATCAAAAGTTGGTTGTATTACTTAAGTGCTCTCATCATTGCGGATTCAGTCAGGGTGCTAACTGGGTTAACTGGTGTCGTATGGGTGGGTCGGGAAGACGACTCCCCACCCTGAGCAAGTCTCTTAGGATAAGCAGCACGCGTCTTTACATGACGCGGGGGTGAACGCGTAACTGCGGGTACCTTCCATGGCGCCCGTGACTAATCTGATGATGAGGATGATGTTGACATGCATGTCACATTAGTTACAATAGATACGAGTCAGATATTATAAATATATTATGTTACCTGAGGTATCACGTATCGGTGCCAGTTAGTTCTAGTGTCGTGTAAGTGGCTATAATCTAGGTCTACTTCTAAATGCAAACCTAGTTCTCTATAACCAGTGGCTCTGATGCTAATCTGTCACACAATTTTCAACTTGCGGGGTTTTACCGCGAGGCGCATTACAAACCAGGATCACAGACAATAGTCATATAGAACGACATCTATATGAAAAAGATACGTTTAAAAAATTCAAACCAACACAAAATAATCAAAGTACGAAAGAAATGCGGAAGCGTAAAGTAAATAAATGTAACCAAGCGCCAAAACAAACGCTCATAAATAATATAATGTTCAAATGCAAGACTCGATAAAAATAGTTTTTGTATCCATGCGTGCACCTACTCTTGCGCTAATGTCCTCAGAAAAACATCTAAGAAACAAGTGTCATAAAGAAGAGTGAGTTCACATGTTTATTAAGTTTAACAGTTTAACCGATTGAATGTTTTCCTATTATTCCTAACCCGGAATAATAATGTTGTTTTGATAAAAAGTTTCATGTTATAATATAGGTAGCGAACCTAAACTATGTCACATAAGAGTTCGCGACTGAAGCTAACTGTTGTTGCCTCTGTGTGCCAGGTCTATCACCAACCATGGTGTGTGTTAGGCCAAATTCTACACCCGTTGACCATAACCGATCAGTTAGCGCAACTAGCTCGGGTGGGGCTTGTCGGGCCCAGTAGTACTACTCAAAATTTCCCGCTATAAATCTCATACTAACGGTCCGAGAGTTGATGAGGAATTCCCGTGATAAAGTTGCTACTTAGTGACCATATCTGTATATAACATAAACTAATTTATCAGTTTTAACGACGTTATTCAACAATAATGTTAAAGCGAAATTTTACCGTAAGCGTACATGTTTTCTCCCATGTGTATTTAAAAACCTTAAAATATAGGGGCCATGAACTCACATTTGATTGCTCGGTTAGACTTTTAAAGTGATTAGGAATTGAGTTTAGTCAATCACGTCCTAATACGATTACCACTTAATTTGTTAGTGTGTTCATGTAAGGCACGAAATCCATACACGTATCTAACACGTATCATGCAATCACGTTGACAACTTACATATATATATATATTCCACATATATTTATATATGATCATAGCACACAACAACTTACATAATATTTTACTTGACATTAAACAGGTTTGATCATTCTCAATAGCACAAACAAACATTTAGATGCGTGCCTCGCAACTTATTACGTTTCAGCTTTAATACCCAAAACTGGGCTGTTTTCGGGTATTTTTATAAAATAGTTACCCCATTCCAAGAATCGCAAATAAATTATAGGACGTTCCAAACGGTCCACGACACTTTATGTAAAATTCTCAAGGCCTAACCCATTACCAGTAAATTAATAAAAATCATTTACTAAGCTGCAGTCAGATTCGTCGCTTTCTGACTGCAGCTCACAGAAAATTTTATTTAAAAATCCTCGTTTCTTCGATTGATGAAATTCCAATCGGAGGTTTGCGCAGACACCCATGCCAGCTACTGTACGAATTTCAAGACTTAACTCTAACTAGTTTCCAGGATATGATGTAAAACATAACGCGTAATTTCTGCAGAAAAAACGCAGCTTTGGCTGCCAAACGAAATAATTCTTTAAAAATAGTAAACGAGGTCCAAAAATTGCGATTCCAGCCCCACTAGAAGCTTTTTCGAAATCGTACATTTTAAACATTAGAAAATATTTTTTTTTGCTTTGTTAAGGTCCGGTTAAAGCCAACGGAAGTTGGCTGTAGAAACCCGGACATAACCCATTTCAGCTCAATACAATCCCATACAAGTTTCAATCGTTCTTTTTAGCGACCCGTTTTGATCATACGACGCATTTACTTCTTTCGTTCAGTTCATACTTGATATTTAGATCAGATTTCATCATGATTATGTTATCCACATTAAGATTTCATTCGAATACCCCGAACCCTAACATGTGTATTTCGATACTATTCATGCAGCCCTATGTATGAGAGATGAGAGGGCTAAAGAGAGAAAGGTGAGTGATCTAGAGAGGGGGCTACTCCCCTTCTGTCGTCGCACACCAAGGGGGGAGTAGGGTTTGCTATTTATTTTTTTTGAACTTGAATAACCCTTATGCATACATACGTATACATAAGGAAGTCAAAGAGGGGGGCGTTTTGGGTTGGGCAGATTTATACAAAGAGTGGGGTGGGGTTTTATTGGGACACACATATAAAAGGGGTGAGGGGTTTGGGCTGGAGGTGCAGCGGTGGTTGAGTTTGTTTCAAGTTCGAGGGTCGGGTATCAAAATAAAAACTAGAGTAAATTGCCATTTTCCGTCCCTAAGGTTTGGGTACATTTGTCATTTTCGTCCAAAATGACACTTTGTACCATTTTTCCCCCCACGTTTGTAACTTTTTGCCATTTTCGTCCAAATGCCTAACCTAGTTACTTTATAATCTAAAGATAGGTTATTTTTTAAAGAGTAAATTGCCATTTATCATTCCCGAGTTGAGGTGTGCGGCACGTGCCGGATTGCAGGTTGTGCCGGAGACGGTGCCGGAATTATAATTGTCATTTTGGACGAAAATGGCAAATGTGCCCAAACCTCAGGGACGAAAATGGCAATTTACTCTTTCAAAAATAACTCATCTAACGTTATAAAGTAACTAGGTTAGGCATTTGAACGAAAATGGCAAAAAATTACAAACGTTAGGGGCAAAATGGTACCAAAGTGCCATTTTGGACGAAAATGGTAAATGTACCCAAACCTCAGGGACGAAAATGGCAATTTACTCTAAAAAATATAAAAAAGTAACAAGCTACTAAATTATCCACGACACACGTATTTTCTAAATAACTATGTAAACCATATTATAACCACAATGCGAGTTGAACCAGGAAGGATACCTGATTTTCCGGGATGTCACAACACACTCAGCATCTAACTCACACACACACATACACTCTAAATCACAAGAACAAGAACACAGGATTTATAGTGGTTCGATCAAGCTTGATCTACATCCACTCTCCACAACTAGTTCTTCTTTGTATTAGGTGCTCAAAAGTTTACAGTACATGAAGAGAAGTATATATATGGGTTACAATTAGGGTTGTTGACTTTAAGCTATAGTTCAGAGAACACTCCTGCTAGATGCAGAAGGAGTATAACAAAGAACACCCCTGCTAGATACAGAAGGAGTATAACAAAGAACATCCCTGCTGGTAATAAGAAAACCCCTGCTAGGTCAAATCCTCCACAACCCAACATTATAAACATAGAAAACTACAAAAAGACTAACACAACTCATCATCATCATCATCATCATCATCGTACTCGGTATATCCTACCAATAGCAAAGCTAAGGTAGGCTCTGAGGAGGGTAAGATGTAGACAGCCTTACCTCTGCCCCGTATAAATAGATTGGCTACTTCCAGTGAGACCCCGACTCGATAGTAGTTTTGCAGTGTCGGCCACTAGGGCCCGTGATTCCGATAGGCATATTTTTTTTCTAAAACACCCGATATATGATTACATTTATTGATACTCTAATTACCCTTCAAACATCGCCCTAATTGCAAGAAAAATAGAAGAAAGCGGGTGTTGTGAGCAATCTTTTAAAATCCGGTTTTTATACCGTATCGGATTTGGCTAAGAAACGATTAAACCGGATGTATCGGACGGTTCAACCGGGTGTACCGGACGGTTTAACCCGTTCTACCGGACGGTTGAACCGGTACAACCGGCCGGTTTGAACCGGCTTTTAAATCTTTGGTTGTGAGCATAAATTATTTCTCCGAGGTTGTTAGGTTTTGATGATGAAGGTGAAAGAGAGAGAAAGATATTACCTGTGCTTTTCTAAGTTTAGTTGTGGCGCAGCTCATAACTATTAATTGTAGGCTTGGAATTTTAGACATCAATAATTCAATATGACAATTGAGTGCACCCAATTATCCATTATTACTTACGGAGTTACCATGGTGAATGGTAATATAAACCTAAAAGTAAGTTCCAACTGTTATTTATTTATTTATTAATTGTTTGATTTAGTATAAACATAAATTATTGTTTGTTTATTGTATTTAGTTGTTTTATTACATTATGCGTTTGTGGTTTTATGGTTTAGTGACTAATGTATGGGTAACTCCTCTCACAAATATGATGTTGGTTTAAATTTTGGCAAGTTCAAGCTAATTAGGTGATATCTATAACTAAAATAAATGTTGTTAAAATATTAAAAATCATTTTATTTTAATGTAATGTAAATGCATTTTTTTTATATTAACCTTTCATTAAGAAAACTCAAAACAAATAATTTTTACGTAAAAATGTCTAGCCTAGTGTAGCACCTTAATATCGTTATGTTGGTCATAGTAAATCAACTGAAAAGAAAATGATTAATATATGTTTGGGTATGTAAAAATTACACTGTGAATAGTTATTTAGTTGGGTGTTATTTGGCGTTAATGCTTGATTATTTAGGTGTTACTTGGCATTGTTTGTCAATTATTTAGGCGTTAACTTAATTTGTTAGAAACTTTGTTGATTATTTTAGTGTTAATGGCTCCTTAATAACTAGTTTACATTATATATTGCGTTAAGGCTTAAGGGCACATTTTCGAGCTCGAAAGTTGTTCATGAATTCCGAGGGTTGGCCTGTAGTTTTGCATAAAGCCTTGGACATAAGGCACATAACAATTAGCAGTTGAGACAAATGTTAATTAGTGCATGTACCCCCTTATCTTTCGGCTATCAACGCCACCACATGATGCATGATTAACCAATCATCCTCATCTTTAAACATTATTTTCACGAAATTAGTAAAATAACGTTAACCTTAGTGCACTTTCCCTTTTACCCCCCCCCCCCCCCCCAAGCGCCCACACATATGTACATTATATGAGCATACCGCAAGTGGGGCCTTAAGGCTAACACAACGGATTTCGAATATTATGTAGTCTAAATACGGACACCACAGGAAAACAAAAAAAATAACTTGGGAAATATATTTTATTTCTTAGAAAAGAAAGAAACAAGGAACCGTCTCAAGATTCAGTGCTAAACCAGAATACATGGCTATGTTTTCTAAAAAAAGTGAAATTATGTGGGTCTTATATGTTTTAAAAGATCTAAATGTTAAAATGTCTTTACCAACATATATGATGTGTGACAATAAATCTATTATGCCTATTTTTTAACGACAGATAAGCTGGATTTCCAGCTTACTTCAAAGGGCCAACATATACTATTGATGTAACACCCAAAAAATGAAGTTAGAAATTAAACCAAATTAATTGGTGACAAGCAGGTAAAATACCGTTAGTGGTAAAAGTTAACCCGTACACATTGAGATTTAAACAAATAAACCTAATGCTATATAAATGATAAGTGAATGCTATTTTAGAATAAGGTTTATAAAAGTCCGAGGTTATAGGTACATGATCTTAACTTGAGGGGCCGAAAGGGAAAAAATCAGAATTTTTCGAATTTATATAAATTAAACACTACACACACTAGGGGGGTGTGTGTGTGTGTGTCGATCAGAGAAGAATGAATGGCGCAAACCCCTCATTGATCACCAAATTGAAGGTCAATTCGAGCCTCAAATCAGTGCATGAACGAAAATAAATGATTACCTAGACTAGGGATCATAAGGTATGTCAAAAATCTTAGTTTGGTGATATTATGAATGTAAGTAGATTCCATGGATTAATATGAATTTTGAAAATTGAAGTAAGATAAGAGATGTATACTTTCTTAGGAAAAAAACCATAAGTGAGAATTTTACCACACATATTTAAGTGGGATTTTAATAATGAAAAAGAACACATGAATTATGAGGATGAAAATGATGGGTTGGATGTTTGATGCATTGAGTTCAGGCGCCTAATTGAACATCCCAAGCATTTTGATGTTATGAGTTGTATATACATGGTTAATAATTCAATCATAGACGTGATAAAAGTAGTGTAAAAATTCATGCCCACGAGGTGTTTGATGTAATGCCTAAGTGAGTATGATGAACTTGTATATTTTGAAGATAGTAGAAGTATTCTTCACTATCATAGTTATTGATTATGTGAAATATTTAGCACACGATATACATGATGATTGTTTGAGTAGTTAACTAAATGAGTTTGACATGATTACAAGAAATTAACCTCCTTATGTTAATTCGTATACATAGGACTTATGGTATAAAATCTTGATGATTGAATACAGTTGAATAACATGAAGTGTGAATACGTGGTAAATTGTTAGAAATTAGACACATTGAGTTAGGATCAAAATGATACCCACCAAGTGTATGATGAAATGCTCAAATGAGTTTGTTGAGTTTATTAGTGCATTTGCATATGTTATAAGCAGTTTGACTTTTAAAAGTAAAAAACCTATAATAAGATCAAATGGTAATTTTGATATAAAATCCGTAAGGTGGGATAGTCGTGATAAATGATGACTAATCTAACCATCTTGCGAATGATAAATGTTAGTTTGACGCTTGACAAGCTAAGTGGAAGTTTGGGAAGAAGCGGGTTAAACAGATCAAATACGCAGGAAAAGCATAATCGGATGCAAGGTAAGTGAAACTTACATCTTGTAAATAAAACATCTACTTGTGTATTTGATTAAGAACAAGGTGATTTAGTATTTTAAATATGACGCTCCGACGAGAATCGATACGGGTTGGAACAAGTAGAATTCGTAAATTAGTAACGTGTTGACGAATAAGTAATGAGTATTGAAAAGTTACCTTGTGACGTACGCCATAATAGGTAAAAAAAGGTAAAATGGTAAATTGGTCACGTGTTGACGAACAAATAATGAGATTTAAAAAAAATCCTATGGCGTAAGCCATAATGTGTCAAACTAGTAAATAAATGATTTTTAAGAAATATGACCACGTGGTGTAAACCTTAATGGGTTAAATAGGCGAGAAGGTAAACAAATACCTTCTTACAATAAACAAATACGTGGTCTATAAAAAATGCAAAAGGATTTGTTAACAAATGGGAAATACGGTCATTTTGGCCAAGCGGGTCAAATGGTGATGTTATCACCATTTGAAAATAGAATTTTACGCTTGTCCGTTAAGTTTATACCTACAGGAAAAGCATAGTGCATGATATTGCCAAGAATTAGCAAACAAGAAAAGTAAGGTATTGATAATGGGTCAATGCTTCGACTCGAGCCAGGTACGTATAAGGATTTAAACTCTTGTGAGGGCTTGTGGTCCAACAAGAGACAATCGAGTCATGAACGGACATTGAATTACCTTGGGTGAGGTACATCTAATTGAGATTTGAATATTTTTACGTTCTATGGAACATAGTAAAACAGAACAACGGATTAAAAGTGTTCACTTGGTCAAAATAAGCTTTTTAATGTCCTTCAATAGTAGAAGGGCTAAACTTGACCATAATACCCCTGAATGATGAATCGGGTAAACAACCCCTAAGGGTAGATTATTGATGAATTTAATAATAAGTTAGACCTCTCCGGAAGTATAAAAGTGAGAGGCGTAAGCCTTTTTGGCTTAATGCCACCTAACGGGTCATTGTCGTAAATTATCAAACGGGAGGGTAAAATCAAAATATAATGATTTTCCTATAACAACCCACCATAAGTAAAGTTGTGGTATAAGATAAATATAAGTCCTAGTGTGGAAATATGAGAAATGAAGATAATGGGTGAGATTTGAGCTTAGTGCTCAAATCTTGAAACGGGTCGAAAAAAATTGCGAATAAATTGGGTAATGGTGGCGTGTTTAGTAAAAGTAAAGAATCCGGGTTAAGGATTTTTGGTTAATTACGTAGACAAATATTTTACGGACAATTAGAAACAAGTTTCAAGTGAAACGAGTGAGAAATGGATAAGTTCTGGAATTTCTACATAAAAGGGGCAAAACGGAAATTATGCAGATCAATCTGTTGTAACCTACGGAAGCCTGCCGTAAGTTACGACATGCGGCTACTGGTTGAAACAAATATAACGTGCCGTAAGTTATGGCCGATAGCCGTAGCTTACGGTGGGCTATTTGCAAAAATGTTGATTTTGTTGTTTTGGGCCTTCAGGTTTAAATTGTTACGTTATAACTCCTCATAACTAACTTTTTCGATGGTTTTGTGACCCAGGTTGCTTACTAAGAAAAAAACAGATGATGATCAAGTCATGTAGCGAACCAAACACAAACCAAGAACCAACGCTTCCGCATTTTGATCTTTGGACTATAAATATTAAAGTAAATAGTTTTTTTTTACAAATACACTTCGGTACGTGCGAAGTTTTAATTAATTCAGTTTTGGGAACGAATATCACATTTATATTTTATATATATATACATATATATATATATAGAGGTAGAGGATCCTGTAAAAAAGGCCCAAAGTGTGAGAATGGTAAGAAAGAATCTTTACCATTAGATCTTTAATCTAATGGTTGAGATCTTGATGGCAATCTTGTAAATAGTATAACAATTAAAATAATTAATTTTCTAGATTAAGGATATAAAGGTAAAATTAACATTTTTAATTTTAGAAAGTCACATGCAATCCACATGCAAGTTCCCCTTTTATTTTTTAAACGTCAATAACTTTTTACACGTAACTCATTTTTTTTAAATTACACCATAATGACGAGTGTTTTTTCATTTTTTAATATGAGTACCATATTACTATACTTATATACAGGAAAAAAAAATTACGTTCAATCGAATGTTTCAGTTAATGGTTTTTTTTGTTTCAGTTCATGGTGTTATATAATATTGAATGTGTTATATGTGTTGTGTGTATATAATTATTGAATGGTGTTATATATGTGTTGAATGGTGTTATATAATTATTGAATGGTGTTATATACTTATTGAATGGTGTTATGTAATTATTGAATGGTGTTATAGATGCAGCTGAATGGTTGTTGCAGTGTTATTCGTAGTGTTTTTATAGAGATCTTTAAAATGGTGTTATATACTTATTGAATGGTGTTATATACTTATGAATGGTGTTATATAAGTATTGAATGGTGTTATATACGTGTTTAATGGTGTTTGCAGTGTTATTTGGTATTCCTATAAAATTAGGGTGGCGGTTTATGGAAGGTTTTGAATTAATTAAATCAATGATAAAATTACTTGATTATCCTTTTCAATTAATTTAGATCTAATGGCTGAGATGCTTTCTTACCTTTCTCACACTTTTGGTCTTTTTTACAATAACCTTACCCTATATATACATTATACATATATATATTATATATATATATATAAAATGTTAGAATTTATAATTGTGAGACGGGTCTTACAATTAAAACCGTCACTCCAAGTTTCAATCCCTTCTCATGGTGCTCACCTATATATTTACATAATATGCGCATAGTAGGAACCATTAGTGGAAAAACCCCTGACCAACTGGGCTATACCATATTGGCATCTACCAAGCCTATTGCTTCAAAATATTTGAGAAGGAGTAAAATGCCAAAATCTTCCTTAAGGTTCTGTTATTTTTGCCGGTTTAGTTTGAAAATAGAACTTTTTGTTTCTGCCCCAATGTTTTGTTTTTGTTGCCATTTCCATCTAAATGACAAATTGGGTTAAAAATTTCTATCAACCACTTCCCTTTTTTGTTATTTTCCTCATTTAAATGAAGGGTATAATGGACATTTTAACTCAAATTTTATTTTAATTAAAAACCTAAAAAACAAAATAATAAACCCCCAAACCCTAATCGTCCATGTATCATCTTCAACATCAAGCTCCCTCTCCTTCGCAAGTAAACAATGAAAATGGTGGTTTGGCTTAACTTCATTAGCCACAAACTTGACTTCAGTAGCTTCCAGACTTCATTAATGCGTTATCAATAGGCCATCATCATCTAGCACCGCAAAACACAACCATAACCAGTCTAATTGTCACAAGAAGCATCACTTTCGTAAACCATCATCGGAATCTTTTCTCAGTCGACGGAACCACCAAAGTCTGTCCTAGAAATTCCCAATCGGAGCTCTGGTTTTCTCCATACCTCTAAACTATCTCCGATGTTGCTCGTTTTGTACATTGCCGACCAGAAGGGGTTTCATTGGAACCCTAAATTGGCCCCAATTCTCTCTCACGCTCTTACTTTCTTTCTCTTTCACCTCTCTCTCTCTCTCTCTCTCTCTTCTTCTAGTGTTGAAGATGATACGGGACGATTAGGGTTTCGGCGTTTAAAGGGGATTTATTTTGATTTTTAGTTTTTATAATTAAAATTAAATCTAAATTAAAATGTCCATTATACCCTTCATTTAAATGAGAAAACGACAAAAAAGGGAATGATTGACAGAAATTTCTAACCAAGTATGCCATTTGGATGGAAATAACAATAGAAATAAAACATTGGCGCTCAGATACAAAAAAGTATCATTTTTGTACTGAAGTGCCAAAACTGACCAAACCTCATGAATGATTTTTTTATAAGTGAAAAACTATGTTGGGTATTATTAAGGCTGCGAAGATTGAATCTTAAAATCATCTGGTAGGCATTTTTACCAAAGTTTTGTTAGTAAAATAACATGAGGTCGTGTAGCTTGTTGAAGATGTATGATACTTTTGTTAGATTAAGGGGAATTGGTATGTAATAATCCTAACTAGACGTCATTGGCCATTACCAGTCCCATCTATGAATATTCCTCATGTTAGCCCATCTTTCACCTATTTTTCTTCCACCGGTCCCCAGTTAAAAAACTTAACTCCGTTAAGTTTCTTCCGAATTATTTCCGAATTACAAACTGACATATTATGGCTTTTAATCAGAACGAGGATACGAGTCTATTGATGTAAAACTTACCTCGAATGGGTGCTCCAAACGACTTGATTTTTGTTAATTGGAAGTTTAAACACCCGAATTGAAGCACCGTTTTCATCATTTGGAGCATAATTTCAAGGTAAGTTTTATATCATTTGACTCGTATCCCCTTCTAATAAAAAGCCCTAAAACGTCAGCTTGTAATTCAGAAAAAACTTAACTCCAGTTAAGTTTTTTTAACTGACCAGTGGAGGAAAAATAAGTGAAAGGTGGGACTGGCATGAGGAATATTCAAAGGTGGGACTGGCAACGGCCAATGACGTCTAGTTGGGATTATTACAGGCCAATTCCCCTTAGATTAAATATAATTCATTATGGCCATTATAATCATTTATAAAATATTGGATCAAGATACTAAATTATACCTTATTATAATATTAGCTGGTAATTGTTGATGAACAATATTACCCTTCCCTTTAGTATATTTAAGGCGATAACTATAAAGAGTAAAGGGTTACACACCTCATAACATCAACTTACGGTCCCCCTCTCTCCAAAATCACGAGTATATCACCTAAGAACCCCTAACTCCCATCACAACAAAACTATGATTTTATTTTGTATTTCTTAAGGTTTAATTATTTTTATAGTTAAGTGTTGCGACTTAGAAACTTTCTTAGGGTCTAAAGATGGAATATCTAAAGTGTGCCAGCTATCTCACGTATTGGTTAAGTTCTAATTGGCAATTAGGCCATGGGGTTACTTTAAGATTTAATGTGTTAACAATGACATGGGATGTTAACTAACATTACAAACCACTCCCTCCTTGTGTTAAAGGGCATTAAATGGGTTATGTGTTAACGTGTTAACCCAATGTTAAAAATTGAATTAATGATTCTTTTCGGTTTTTAGACCAAAAACCGCTAAAAGATAGGGTTAAATGAAGTTAATGGGATTAACTCATTTCCATGGAGTTAGGCAAAGTGACATGGGAAAAAAGATTGATGTGATACTTAGATGGAGTTAAGATATGTTAAAGTATACCCAAAGGCGGATAAAGATCATGAAGATCTCCCTCTCCTCTATTCTTTTGGAATGGCTCTAACCTTGGTTTAGCTATTTAAAGGCATTTGTGGATCGTTCTCAATAAGTGATCAACTATTTAGTCTTGTCTCTACCTTCAAACTCTCGGCTTTATCTAACTTATTTATTTGTAATCATCTTATACGTTTTGTTTCTTTTGTTCATTAGAAATTCAGTTCATGCCAATTATTCTTGAGAACTTTTGTTTCAATTAAATCAATTCGGGTACTTTTTGGCATCGTATCGTAGCTTTAGTCTTGATACTAGTTCGATTAGTTCTGCTGCTGCTGCTGCATCTGGCATATCTCTAATATTCACTAATTGTGATTAAGGATCAGTCGCATCATCAAACTATGGCGATTAGGTTCTTCTGTGATTCAATCCGATCATCATTAGACTTTCGTTTGACAATCACTTTCTAGCTAATTTTAAGGCTTTTCTTGAAGGCCTAAACCCTAATGAAGATTTAGGTGACATGTTGGTTATTCTTCTGTTGGTATAGATCTTCTATTGATTTATTTGTTGCACTGCAAGTTCTTTTAAATTTTTTAGCTGTTGGAGTACTCTATAAGGATCTTTTCTGTGCCATTTAATTTTTGTATTGATGATTTATCGTTGTTAGGCATTTTTGGGTCAGGCTAAAAGGACCAACATTGGTAATTTTAATCTGATGACTGACCACCAGTTTACCTGTGCATTAAACATGTTGCATTTTTTTCAGGTTATGCCGCGTGTGTTCTATGCTATATTTCGGTCTGATATTATTTTGTCTGAATTTTTGTGTCTTGTTTAGTGGTCACATTTCTAGTTCGGTGTGCTTTATAATTCATTATTCAATATAAGAAATTGTTAGATTTTTCTATTCATCTCTTGTGGCGTAGTTTTTGTGCTTATTAGTTGCTTCTACTATTTGGAGTTAGTTATGTTCTTGTGTGGAACTAGTTTCTATCCAGTCTTATTTGTGTTTTGTGACATCAACACTAGGTTTATTTGAACTAGTATTACTAGCACGTATATATATCACCCGATTTCATCTTCAATTTCATTTTATGTTTATGTTTTCTATTTGGTAATATGAATATTGGATTTTGATTATTTGGATTTATGAATTTAGTAATTTATGTTTTAATTTGTGTATACTGACTGGAGTCAATGGTACGCTGTACCGGATCGTACTAAATGAACATACCCCCTCCGTACTGAATTCGTACCATCTTGCGAATCGTGAACCCGAACCACGTACCCGAACCGGAGTGAACCATGAATTAGGTGACTATGTGCAAGGGTTTCGGATTCAACATTATTGTTTGGTAGAGTGCTCTGGTATTTGTAACTTGATTCGAGATGGAGACAATGTAGCCTTAATGTAATTAGTCTACGTAGGGTTCTTTGTAAAACTTATTGAATTCTAAAACTTGTAACAACTATATTATCATCAATTCAACAAAGTTACTGAGACTCGTTGATTTTATAATTAATCAATTATGAGAGGAGACACCCATTGGAAAGCAGCGAGGTTTTAACAAATCAACGTAACCTCATCTTGTGCTTGATTTCATTGTCAGGGAATCTAGTTTCATAGATTTTAATGAATCTGTTGTTACACCAATCAACAGGTTAAAACTTAAAACCGAGTACATTGGATGGTAACGGACGCCTCTGGCTTAACACCACCCGCTTTCTCTCTCCTCTCAATCTCATGACAAACAAACTCAACATTGAAGGTGCTCTAAAGAGAGGATATATGTGGTTTAAATCGAGCCCAATTTATGATAAATTTGTGGACATGATGGGAAGCTCATTATAAGGGGTCTCAGGCGAAGCCTTGGAGACCATTCTTCACATTTGACTAAAAACATGGAAAGTCAAGGCGCTGGGCAACGAGTGGGAGGGAGCCTTGACTTGAAGCATTTTACAAGTGCTTAAGGCTCGTTCGGGCCATGGGCACAAGCAAGGCTTGGAAGCAAGCTACCAGCGCCTATCGAACTGGGCTTGTCTTGGTTAGTAGTGCCCGCCCATTCTGTCTCGCCCGTCTGCCGGCCTGCTCTCGCCCGCCGACCCATGAATTCTTCAGAGCGGGCCGGCAGGCCGATCGTACGGGAACCGTCAAAGAAGTGCCTCAACTCAAAGCAATCGGTTTGTATAGATATCATAAGAACAATTAGAATATGAGAGACAAGAGTTGTTTGTCATCAGTAAAGAGGGTAGAGAAGAGTCTTCCAATCACAATGGGTTAAGTCTGGTCATTGGTCCCAAAACTAATGGGGCATTCATTAGTGGTCCAATTAACATAGCTTTGTCATCTACAAAATAAATAACATTGAACCATGAAATCCTGCTTTCAATCAATGAATAGAGTTATTTCGTACGGTCATCCAGATCGACCAGAGGTACCTTAGATATGTTGATTTACGTTTGTTTGAATTGACTCGTTTACGTTCATTATATGTTCTTTTACAGGCCCATTACAATTTAATTTGCTTTTGTGAAATTAAAATATCACCTATTAAAATTTAGTCCAGTTCTATTAATTTGTTTTGGCACAACGTACACGGTGATGTTCACTTTGCTTGGTTATATTTGTTTATTTATGTTCAGTTACATTCATTCGTGAATTGTTTTTTCTCCTTTAAGCGAACAAACACAAAAAGATTATGAACATGTTATTTTAACAAGAAAACTATGTTTGTTTAGTTGTACGTGTTTGACTGTTGGTTCATTTAAAATTAAACGAGCGAACATGAACATATCCGATTCGTATTTGTTCGGTTCATTTACAAGCAAATTATACGCGCATTTCCACAATTTACAAGGTTTCACATGACACAAGTTCAAGTGGGATGTGTCTGCTACTTAAAACAGTTTTTTTGGTAACCACAAAAATCATTAATTAAGCATTTATACAAATCATTTAAGCATTTAGACTACAGGAGTGAGGCATTGGAGTGGCGTTTGAGGGCCAACCACGCCAGCACACCGCCCATGTGGTGGAGTGGGGTTGTGGCGTGGGGCAAGGTTGGTGATGACATGATGAATGGTAGTTGGTTGGTTCAAAAGAGCCGTTGAACGGCTAGAAATTTAAAAAAAAAATATCTATATATCAAACCCATTCATCATTTTACGAAATTAAAAAAAATCTATAATCAAACCCATCAATCATCTTTACCAACATCTTATACACACAAATTTTATACAAATTTCTCTACTTTTATAGAAAAAAAGTGCATCCCCACAATCGTTTCATTTGACCCAAACAACCCGTATGGCCAAGCGATACACCAAATACTAGTTCGCCTCAATACTGTCCTCTACAAGTTCCGGGTAACTTACCCGACAAAATGGCGTACACAAATATCTTAACGGGCATGTTTTATCCGCCTCAATTTACACTACCAAACTACCCTCACCAACACCTCGTTCTTATATCCCAAACACCCCTACACTCGACTCTGTGCCGAAAACCCAACCTCAAGATATTGTTGAATAGTCGTCTCGAAAGGTTAAAAAGAGAAGCCATGAAAAGAAAACCGACGAGAAGGCCCAAGTTGTTGACTGAGTTATGGTAAAATGGACAAACGATGAAGTAGTAGTTTTAACAAAAACTTGGATACATGTTTCGGGGAACCCGGCTACCGGTACTTTTATTCTTATTTTTTACAAAAAAATATATACATTGTTAAAAAATATATACTTAATATTATCCTGGATTTTCTTGTTTTTAGTGTTATATATAAATTAATTAAATACATCGTTTTTTTTAAATAGGTACTTGTTGATGCAACAAATACAAGACCAAGGATAGTGAACAGACTGGTTAGACAAAAGGCTTCAAGGGTTTCGGTTTGCCTAACGCATGCCGTGCGGTCCTCCCACGTTTACAGCACATGGGGTTGAATCAGTTTGTTATTGCTCACTTTGAATTCTAGATTGAAGGATATTCAACCCAGAATGTTGATTTTAGTGAAGCTGAATTGTTTGAAGTGAATAAGAGAACAAGCATGAAGCAAGTTCTCTTGAGAGAGGAGAAAGATCAAATATTTAAGATAATCTAGACTGATCTGGATTGTCCTTGGTGAATGACAAAGGCTTTTATTTATAGGGAAAGGATCTTCCAAGAGAAGAAACCTTTGACTGATGATCCAAGGCTGCAGTGATGGACTTGCCCATTTAGGGGGTTGAAGGCTTCGGACATGCAGGCAAAAGAGTGTGTCCTTACACATGCCTCTTTTGCGGCTGAGTGGGAGAGCTTACAAGTTAACAGTGATGTGACTAGTCACTGTCTCCGTTCTTTTTGTTGTTTATAACTGCTGGTTAATATTGAACACTTTAACCTTTTAACCTTTCAAGCTGTTATATGTTTTAGTCAATTTATTAAGACTTGGGCTACCCCGTCATCAGTCCCCCAAGTCAGAGGCTTTTGGGATGTAAGTTCAAATGCTTCTGACTTTTACATTGTTTTTTTATTGCTTGAACACTTCAAAGCTTGAAGGCTTGAAGGGTTGCGACGCGGTTAGGTTTTGAGATTTAAATTTTGAAATGACAGTTGATGTGATAGATGGCAGTTTTCATCAGGCGGCGGTTTTTTAATGTCCGTTGGGTAATGATAACGCCTTTATCTCATTTATTTTTCATTTATTCATCAAAGAGAATCAAAACTTCATACATTTCTCTCAAGTTTACATCCGTTCATTCCTTTCTTCGTTCCAGGTTAGTCTTGATTCTTCTTTTTCCTTATTTGATGGTTTCTCATGGGTGCTCGTAAGGATCTGTCCGGTTAGTTATTCGCGTCTTATTCAAGAAGAGGTTGAAGGTTTTGCCTGGAATGGGGCATTCTTTTGAAATACAGTCCGGTTGCTCCAGGTTTAGATAAATCAATCGATCAGTGTCCTGCTGGTTCGATTGCATTGTATTGTCGACATTTTGAGTTTTCCAATCTGTGTCATCCGTTCTCAACCTATGTTCTAAACAACTTAGACTATTATCGTGTTTCATTTGGGCAGATACACCCATAGGGTCTTGCTAGGGTTTTGCGCTTTGAGATTTTGTGTCGTGCTTCAAGATATGACCCTTCTTTGTTTTCTTTTTTCCGTCTTTTTCGTTTGGCTAAAAATGGTGATTGGTATACTTTCGAAACGTCTCAAGTCGATACCTGTTTGGTTTCATCCATGGTTACCACGCTTGGTGCCTGGAAAGATCGATTCTTTTGGGTCTCAGAGTTAATTGTTCTATTCAAGACTATGTGGAGGCAACAAGACGCTGTTCTCAACGAACCAGAACCCTCTGATTTTGATTTGAATAGATGTTTTCTCAAAGCCATTAGGGAATGTCCTTCGAGGCTTCAACCTTTTCCTGAACCCTTGCTAGTGTTATTGGGTATTAGCAAGTTGTGGGATAAACCAGATCGGGATCCGGTACTCATGAGGGATGGTCAGGGTATGCATTTTTATTTGTTTTATCTAACCATTTTCTTTTTTGTGTGTTTGCTTATACTTGGTGTTATTAATTTGCAGTTATGTCTGCGTTGGATTTTCTTAAGAGTGATGACACATCGGATGTTGCCTTCACGGATGCTGCTGCTACAGAAGGAGAAGATGTTGTTGCTCGTGGTGTTGAGCATAGGTTTGAGGGTTTAGGGTATGTCAATGTTCCCAATGTTAAAGAATTTACCAAAGTTGCTGCTTCCAAGACGTCTGTTCTAGTTGATCAGCCGTCTGGTTCAGAAGCAATTGACCTTAGCAATGATATTGAGGTTTCTGGTGATCAGGGTACCGGAGGTGATGTGGGGAAGGAGAAAGATTTGATGGTTGTCGGGAAAAAGAATAAGTCAGGGGTTTAAAAGGGTTGTGGGGCCTTCTGTACAGGGTTCCTCAGGAAAAAGCGTTGAGAGCTTGGAGGAGTCGGATGCCAATGAGGTTTATATTCCTAACTGGGGTGTTAAAGTTGGGGATGGTTTCAAGGATGGTGCTGTCTGTGTTGATGTATTGCCAATTTTGCTCCTCCGGCTGTTCGAGTATTATATCAGCAATGGAAGAGATACTATGCTATCTCGGCTGATATTGAGTTCCGTCAACCTTTCTGCTTTGCTATCAGAAGGTGTTACTAGATTTCGTAAGGGGATTCAGGGGTACGATGAGTTTTTGAAGAAAAAGGATATGATGAAAACTTCCATGGCTGCAATGAAGAAGGACATTGATGGTTTTGCGAAGAAGGAGGAGGCCTGGGTGAAGAAGGTTGGTGAGATTACCTCAAGGCATGAGGTAGAGGTTGGTGAGTTGAAAAGGAAGTTGAAGCCTTGAAGGCTGGGGAAAAGCTTCTTTGGAAGAGCTAGAAAGGTTGGAGGCTTCAAAGGTTCAACTGACCAGCGACAACAAATGGTTGATCGGGCATGGCTTCCAACAGGTGGTTACTTACCTTCTTCATTCATTTGAGTTTAACCAGGCGTTAGGTGGGGTTTATAACAAGCTGCTTGTTCATGGGAGGCATCAATGCTTTGTTGCTGGGTACAAAGCCTGTGAGTCCGGCGAGCCACAAGAGAAATCTTCTCTCTACCAACCACAAGCTCTCCAAGTTTTCCAAGATTCTGTTCGAGAAATTGAATATCGGACCTATCCCTATTCAGGTGAGGTCTCTGAATGTTTTGGCAAGCCACTTTCTGTTTTGAAGGGTTTGAAGCCTTGTGGTCTTAACGAGGTTGTTTGTGAGAAAGTGTTGAAGTCCTTGTCCAAGAAATGTTCATGCTCGGGAGATAGTGAAGAAACCTTTTCTAGGGGGTGGTAAAGGCCCGAAGGATGCAAGCCTGAAGTCTCTGAGGCAGCCGGTGAAGGTAAAAAGAAGAAGAAAGCGAAAAAGTTCAAGAGTGGTGAAGCCGGTGCATCAAGCCTGCTGCTGCTGCTGATGATGCAAACTAGAACTTTTTAACTTCATTCGTAGCTTTCTTAGCACTCTTAAGACAATATTATGTTATGTATGCTTGAACAATTTAGGTTTTGTGGGAACCCTTAAGGTTTCCTTTGATGGTTGCTAGCCTTGAAGGCTACTTGAGCAATGCTTTAGGTTTTTGGCCCTTAAGGCCTTTATGCTATGGTTGTGATTAATGTTTTATGTTCTTTTCTGTATATGTGTCGATGATTATTGTTGTCTTGTTGTGTTATTATGTATCTGTTTACCCATTATACCTTAAGAAGTTTTAGTGTTGCAGTCACTTGGCTTCTAGGCAACTTGGATAAAAGAATACATGTTGTCTATCCTTCTTATGACATTGTTTAGTGTCTTCGTAAACCGTTTTCTAAGGTATAAGGAACAATTGGTGTAGGTTGTTTAGACCGTCTATGAGACAAGTTAGAAAACTTTGTTTAAGTCTCATGGAGTTGGATTAATTTAGGAACTCACCCCTTATATAAGTTCATTTAACCCTTGAACCTATTGAGCGATGTGGCTTGGGAGCTCATCCCTTACATGACCCTTCCTATGGAGTGTTTTTGCTAGGTTCTCAACCTGATTATAGGATAAATAAGACAAACTTTGATAAAACATCATCATTCATTCAGAATAGGCATACTTTAATTACAAAAGAAAGATGGAACATAGAACATTTTTCTACACATGGAACCTTTTAAGGTTCTTTCCATTCCAGTGGAGAGGAAGCTTTTTGCCTTCTACATCGGCTAGCTTGTATGACCTTCCTTTGTGTGCTTCGAGAATGGTGTATGGTCCTTCTCATTTAGGTCCGAGTTTACCTTGATTCTCCTTCTTGCTTGCTTCGTTGTTGCGGAGGACCAAGTCTCCAGCTTAAACCATTCGTGTTTGACCCTGTGTTGTAATAAGCTTCCATTTCTACTTATATTTTGCCTCTTGTATGGCAGCTTAATCCCGAGCTTCTTCAAGGAGTTCCAAGTTCAACAAAGTCTTTGTTTTGTTTGATTTGAGATCAATGTTGAACGTTCGTTGCGTTGTAACTCCAATCTCTGTTGGGACTACAACCTCCGATCCAAAAAACTAGGCTGTAAGGTGTTTTCTTATGGCTTGTCTTCTCGGTTGTTCAGATTGCCCATGGGACATTGGGGAGCTCTTTAAGCTAATTGTTGTCATGTCTCCCCAATCAGGCTTTAATCCCTTCTACAATGTTTCTAATTGTTCTCTCAACTTGGTCGTTTAACTGTGGATAAGCAACCGAGTTGAACACTTGAGTGATTCTAAACTCTTTGCACCAAGAGCTAAAAGGCTTCTCGGCAAACTGCTTTCCCTGATATTTTGGCCAATGGTTTTACTTCCGGCCACTTGGTGAAGTAATCAACGGCTACTAGCAAGAATTTGACTCCTCCTTTGGCCGGTGGGAATGGACCAACGATGTCCATGCCCCACTTGTAAAATGGCCAAGCCAAGGAGATGGGAACCAGATCATGCTTAGGGCTTTTGGGTATTGGAGCATGCAATTGACAAGCTTCACATTTTTTCAGCTGCTTGGTGGTGTCACTGTGCATAGAAGGCCAAAAGTATCCAAGATTCGTCAATTTCGCAACTACCGATCTTAGGCCATAGTGAGACCCACATATCCCTTCGTGTAACTCTTTGATCAGATTTCTGGCTTTGTTATATGCCTAGACATCGGAGTAGTGGTGCAAGGTAACCTTTCGTGTAGAGTATTTCTTTTTGTAGCATATATTGCCTTGACTTGATGCGAACCCTTTCAGCCTCTGTCTGATCATTTGGTAATTCACCATTTATCAGGAATTTGACCAAAGGGGTCATCCAGCTTGACCCTTCCTTGGTAAATACGTCTTGCACTTCTACTAGCACTTTCTTGGTGAGATGAGCGAATGTAAGGGATGCATGTTTACTTAATGCATCAGCCTTCTTGTTTTGTGACCTTGGAACCTGCTTGATGGTACACGATTGAAATGTGCTCATGAGTTTCTTTGCTTTCTCCTTGTATTTTTTCATGTTGGGTTCCTTGGTTATGTAGCTACATTCACTTGGTTTGAAACAAGCAATGAGTATGTGAAGACTTGAAGCTTTTGAACGTCCATCCTTTTGGCTAGCTTGAGTCCAGCAATGAGGGCTTCAAACTCGGCTTCGTTGTTAGTTATCTGAAATTCAAGCCAGAGAGCATACTCTTTCTAATTCTTTTGGATTAATTAGAACAAGCCCTGCCCCTAACCCTTTAAGGCTGGAAACTCCATCGGTAAAAAGCTTCCAGGCTTCCGGTTCAGATGGTTCAGTTGTGGCGGTGTTAACTTCTGTTGCCGTTTCTTTTGGAATTTCAATGATAAAATCAGCCAAGATTTGGGCTTTGACAGTCTTTCTTGGAATATAGGTGATGTTGTGCTCACCTAATTCCACAACCCATTTGGCTAACCGTCCAGAAGTTTCAGGTTTTTCAAGCATACTTTTTAAAGGTTGGTCGGTGACCACCTATATTGGATGTGCTTGAAAGTACCTTCGAAGCCTTCTGGTTGTTTTTACGAGGGCTAGAACAAGATTTTCCAATGGGGGGTACTTGGTCTCTGCCAAATCCAAGGTTTATTGAAGAAGTAAACGGGTACTTGACCTTTGTTTCATTCTATGGTCAGGACCGTGCTGATGGCTTCCTCAGCAACTACTGAAAAATAAACAGAGATTAGTTCCCTTGTTTCCGGGGCAGCAATGTTTGGTAATGAAGCCAAATGACACTTCATTTGGTTGAAGGCTTCCTCAACTTCTTCTGTCCACTGAAAATCTTTCTTGTTTGTACACCTTTGAAGAGTTTTGAAGAAACATAAGGATCTTTCTGCCAGTTTGGACATGAAACGCTTCAAGGCTGTAAGCTTTCCATTTAGGCTTTTCACCTCTTTCTTACTTTGTGGGGACTTGGCTTCGAGAATGGCTTTGACCTTGTTAGGATTAGCCTTTATGCTTTGTTTTCCCACTATGTGTCCCAAGAACTTGCCCTCTTCGAAACCAAATGAACATTTGGTGGGATTGAGCTTCATGTTGATTTTTCTCAAATTCCGAAAGGTTTCCTGTATGTCATCAAGCATTTGGCCTTTGGTTTGCTCTTGATTACCAAATCATCAACATAGGCTTCCATGTTTCTACCTATTTGTTCGGCAAACGCCTTGTCTACCAAACGTTGGTAGGTTGTACCTGCATTCTTCAAACCAAAAGGCATTTTTTGATAACAAAAATACCTTTGTCGGTGTTGAAGGCTGTTTTCTCTTCATCCCCTTTCTTCATCTGGATTTGGTGATAACACTTTTAGGCATCAAGAAAGCATTTCAGAGGGAAGCATGTGAGCGAATCAACCTTTAAATCAATCTCTGGTAACGGATAGCAATCTTTTGGGCATGCTTTGTTCAAGTCCTTTAAGTCAATGCACATCCTCTAGGACCCATCAGGTTTTTTTAACCATCACTGGATTGGCTATCTGGGAATGATATTTGACTTCTCTAATGATTCCGGCCTGGACAAGCCCTTCAACCTCTTGACAGGATGCAAGGCTTCTATCTGTGGCCAAGTTTTTTTTTGCTGGACAACAGGCTTCACGTTTGAGGGGATTTTCAACTCATGTTCAACAACATCTTGAGGGATACCTGTCATGTCTTCGGACACCATGCAAAGGTGTCCATGTTGTGCAAGAGTAATTTCTTGAGATAGGATAGTGTTTCTTTAGTGAGGTTGTATTTACCTTATCCTTTATTGGGGATACTCTAGGTTAATGATCTAACCTAGCTCGTTTTCTTTGTTTTTTGAACTTTCCCCTTTGACCATTAAGGCTTTTTGTGTAGGTTGAAGGGTTTCTATTCCTCCTCTTTCGGTTGGAAACTTTATTGTGCCTTGACCACTGAAACTGCCATTCCAAACAGACATTGGTCGGGCCTTCCTATGATAACATCATAGTTGGAAGGAATTTTTATCACCACAAAGGTAAGTGGTCTGGTTATTTCCATTTTCCCTTCACTAAAACAGACATTAAGGGTTAGTTGGCCCAAAGGCTTGACGGGTATGTCAGTCATACCTTTGATAGAGGACTCAGAGGGTTGAAGCCTTTAGCGCTCATCATCGCTAAGATGGTTAAAGCATTTTTCAAACATAATCTCTGTCACAGCACCTGTATCAATGTAGGCCTTATGTGTCTCGATAGTTCCCAACATTGCTTCCAAGGGTTTTGACAACAAGTCCCCTTCTGGTGGCGGAAGCAGAAACATTGTCGTTCCCAAGCTTCCAAACGTGGTCATTTGTAAGTGGCTTTGCCATTGACATCCACCATGTTCACTTCTTTGCTTTTTCCTTCGGCCATTTTATCCCTTACCCCCTTTACTAAGTGGGCCAGTTCTCCGGACTTAACGCCTTCCTCAATTCGTTTTTTGAGCTGAAAGCAGTCGTTTGTGTGATGGCCCTTCTCCTCATGGAACTCACAGTACTGGGTGGAGTTTTCATTTCTTTTTCTCTTTGTTAAAGGCCGGGGAGGACTGAAGCGGTGTTTGATTTCTTCGGTGGCTAGGATTTCTTGAGGGGTTTTTGTCAAGGCTGTGAAGTTTACAGCCTTTTCCCTGCTTGGAGGGTTCCTGCCTTCAAGCCTTCTAGGGTCTTGTCCTCTGGGTCATTTGTCAAACGAACCAAAGTTCCCCCTCTTCCTGTTAGGACTGCTACCTCGCCAACTAGGGACTCGTTTCCTCTATTCTTTAATATCCACGACCTCTTCTCCTCTTATATGAGCCTCTGCTCTCTCGAGGGCCTCCTATAGGGTTTTGGGTAGGGACTTATTAAAGTCTCTTGTGAGGTATTTAGAGGTGATGTCGTTCATGAAACCGGCCACCCTCATTTTCTCGTCGGCCCCCACATAGGTGAACCCTTCTTTTTTGTATCTCTCGATGAATTCCTTGAGACTTTCATCATCTCTTTGCTTGATCTGGAAAATCACGGTAGCATCTTTGACGTACCTTCTTTGTTGTGAAAAGTTGGCCAACAAACCTTTGCTTAAATCGTCAAAGGTTCGAATTTTTTGTCAAGTAGGTCGTTGAACAATATCCTGGCAGACCCAACGAGGGTTTGCATAAACATAAGGCAACATTCAGCATTGGAACACTTTTCAATTCTGGCTGCTCCAGTAAAGATTTGTAAGTGGTCTTCTGGATCTTCGGTTTCATCATACGTTCATATATGGGATGACATCTTGATTCGAGTTTGAAAAATCATAGTCAGCAATTTGTTGAGAAAAGCATGACAAATTGTTGGGCTTATAGGTTTAACAAGATCTTCTTCTGCTCTCGAGGCTAGCCTGCTGTTGGAGGTTCCTTGGTGTTTGGACAACACCTGGTTAATGAAGTGCTGCCAAGGAAACTGTGCCATCATCTGGTTCATTAGCTGAGGCATGAGGTTAAAGCCTTAGAGGCTTTCTTGCTGCATGGTGTAGGGCATTCCCATAGACGTGCTCATGACGGCACCTCTAGCCAAAGGCAGGGTGGCATGGCTTGTTTCCATGATGTTGCAACAGGAGGGGGAATGCTCGAAGCTGGTGATTGCCATAACTGGTCAAGAGTGGCCTCGTGCCCGATGGGTGCACCGGTTGTCATGGGTCCAAAAGCACAAGGGCTCGGGTTGAGTGCTTGACGAGCCACACTGGGACCAGCTTCAAAGGTAGACGTGGTTGGTTATGAGCTGTTGAAGGGTAGAGGTGAAGGACTAGGTGATAACGATGGCTCACACTCATCATAATCCACTTTTATCCGTACCCCTTTTTCTCTTTCCTACTCACGTGTTGGTTGAAAAGGGATCTCAACTACAAGAAATTCCTCGCTACTCCTTCAGGTGTCCAATCAACACGTTCCGGCGTGTGTGTTGCACTAATTTGAGGGGAAGGAGCTCCGGAGCGGGAGGGAGTTGGTGTTTGAAAGAACTCCGGGAATGTAATCCATGTGGGAGTGCCTCCTGGGGTAGAAAATGGAGTGGATATCGCTAGTGATGCTTGGCCAGCGATAGGTGTCGAAGTACGAGGTACTTGATTCACTTCACCAGGAGACTCACTTTCAGACATGGCGAATTTGATGGAGCTACACTACTAGTCTTTTGAGAAAAGTAAGCGGCTAGCCCCACGGTGGGCGCCAACTTGTTGATGCAACAAATACAAGACCAAGGATAGTGGACAACTGGTTAGGCAAAAGGCTTCAAGGGTTTCGTTTGCCTAACGCAGGTCGTGGGGTCCTCCCACGTTTGCAGCACATGGGGTTGGATTAATTTGTTATTGCTACTTTGAATTCTGGATTGAAGGATATTCAACCCAGAATGTTGATGTTAGTGAAGCTGAATTTTTTGAAGTGAAGAAGAGAACAAGCATGAAGCAAGTTCCTGAGAGAGAGGAGAAAGATCAGAGATTTAAGATAATCAAGGCTGATTTGGAATGTCCTTGGTGAATAACAAAGGCTTTTATTTATAGGGAAAGGATCTTCCAAGAGAAGAAAGCTTTGACTGATGATCCAAGGCTGCAATGAGGGACTTAGCCATTTGGGGGTTGAAGGCTTCGGACATGTGGGTAAAAGAGTGTCTCCTTGCGCATGCCTCTTTTGCGGCTGAGTGGGAGAGCTTACAAGTAAACAGTGATGTGACTAGTCACTGTCTTCGTTCTTTTTGCTGTTCATAACAGTTGGTTAATATCGAACCCTTTAACCTTTTAACATTTGAAGTTGTTATATGTTTTAGTCAATTTATTAAGACTTGGGCTACCACCATTATCAGTACAAATCAACATGAAAACCTATTTTGGGATCGAATAATCGATCTTTATCACAATACGATGAAATGAAAATTGTATGGAAAGACTAATATTCTACTGTTAAATACGCTAAACCACTAATTTGATATAACATGCACATATTATACTTGATAGTAGAGGTGGCAAAATGGACAGGTTGGTTTGGGTTGGTTGTTGGGTTAGGATGGGTTTGGGTTAGGATCGTTTGGTCAAGATGGGTAAAATAAATAAAAGGTTAGGATGGGTTTGGGTTAAAATAAGTTTGGGTCAAGATAGGTTTGGGTTAGGATGGGCTTAAATGAAAAATCAAAGAATAATGACGGTGATGAAGTGTGTTGTTGTTTAGGCTCTTTTCATTTTGTGAGTGCATTTAATTATTATATACTGGTCTAATGGAATTAAATAATATATATCTATTCGGTGTATATAACGTAAATGGTTTACCTTTATTTAATAAAGAGATGCTTGATTGGTCCTTGTGGTTTGCAAATATTGCAGACTTGGTCCCAGTGCTTTACTAATTACAAAGTTGGTCCTAGTGGTTGTAATTTTCGCACTCGGGTGATCCCTATCACTAACTTATGTTAAGTTTTGTGGTTAAGTCAGTGTTAAATAACTAAAGTACCATTAATTATTAAAAAACAAATAGAAACAAATGGCCCCACCCATCCTACCCTTCTTCTTCCCCACTCCACCATTTAAAGCCACCCACCACCGCCACCTCCCCCAACCACCACTACAAGCTTTCCCGTCGCCACCGTGTTCTTCCTCCATAACACCGGCGACTCCGCCAGCACCACCAAATTAATTTTTTTTTATTCTTTGAAGGAGCTATTACTGTTGCACAAACAACAAATGCACAGTGAAGAAACGCGTTGAGCGTTCATCAAAAGACCCTACAACAGTAATCATAATGATCAAGGTGTCTATGCAAGAAAATTGGCCCCCAATTCCTTAGCCCTGAACCCGATAAACTATTCTAGTTCTAGATCACAGTTTCATGATCAATTTACAGAAACATTTACCAAATATATCTTGCTGCCTTCACTTCCAACTCAAAGCAATTCCTAGCAGACTCCAAATCCTCCGTTAACGAATGCAAAGCTTGATGGGAATCATCAGGAATCGGCTCCTTAACATCACAAATCTCTTCAAACAACGACGTTAACAGCTTCAACCATCGGCTAGATTGTATAACAGCTTCTTCACCGTGCACCGGTAGTCAGAGATCACAAATATTTCGGTAACTGTATCGATAAGTTTCTGAATCAGTCCAGCTTACACGATGATGAGATTCGAGAGATGTTGAAGAAGAAGTTGAGTTTCTGTTAATGACGGAGCCGGTAAACAAAATGTGAAGGCGGAGGGGGTTTGGCTTTTAGTTAAGTGACGCGGCTTTTGGTGGTGGTGGCTGAGTCGCCGGTGTTATGGAGGAAGAACACTGTGGTGACGGGAAAGCTGGTAGTGGTGGTTTGGGGAGGTGGCGGTGGTGGGTGGCTTTAAAGGGTGGAGTGGGGAAGAAGAAGGGTAGGATGGGGGGGGGGGGCATTTGTTTCTATTTGTTTTTTTAATAACGAAGGGTACTTTGGTCATTTAACACTGACTTAACCACAAAACTTAACATAAGTGATAGGGATCACCCGAGTACGAAAATTACAACCACTAGGACCAACTTTGTAATTAGTAAAACATTGAGACTAAGTCTGTCATATTTGCAAACCACAAGCACCAACCAAGCATTTAACTCTTTAATAAATTAAATGTCTTCCAAAAAGATAAAAATAGTATTTTGTTTGTAATTTTTTATTGGAAACAGCTGTAACCCGTATTCCTATTAGCCTTCTTGAAAACCAACTATACTCTTCTACTGCCTACCACATCATCTCACATTCATCTATTTTCAGTTTTCTTAACAATTAAATCGTGGTGATCCATGGTGTGTGCACAATCAGGATATGAAATGCAGCAACAACGATTGCAGATGTGGTGGGGTTGATTGTTGCGGCAGATATGGTTGGTGTGGTTTCACGGCGGCGATGGTTAATGGCGCTGCGGTGATGGTGATGGCGATGGTTGAAGGTGGCTGTGGTGGTGGCGTTGGTTGACGGTGGCTGCGGGGTGTTGTTTGACGGCGGCTGCTACGGTGGTGGCTTTGGTTGAAGGTGGTTGTCGTGGTGGTGATGGTTGGTGATGGTTACGGTTGTGGCAAATTGGTTGGTGATAAGGATGGTTCCAGTGGGCAGTGGTGATGAGAATGCCCATTACCCATCCTGACCCATAAGCTTTTATCCCACGACCCATCCTAACCCATCATAACCTATCACGCTAAAATAATTACCCATATTAACCCAAAACTGAATATATGGGTCAGCTTTGCCAGGTCTACTTGATAGATTTTGTAAGCTATATGAAGTGCTAAATCAAGTAGGGTCTGGTCGTGACTCTTATAACAACCATGACCCTCAAAATAGATGTCATGTCATCTATCATCCAAAACCACTACCTTAAGGGTACGGTCATGACCCAAACCAATATCCCTTTATTATTTTAATTTATTTTCTAAAGTGTCAAAATCTAGAAAAATGGAAAAAGATGGTCCGTGTTAATCGTGATTCAATCCACGCCAACCACCATGAATCGTTGCTAGAAGTGGTGTAACTTTCCATTCATATAAAATTCGAGATTTCTTTGTGTTCGTTACGCTGACATATTATCTACACCATTATAATGTCAATTTATAAGACGCTTACCATTAGGAGTGAATTTGTTTTAAGTCAAATTAATTAGTTCTCAATTTATTGTGGAGAGGGTAGACCAGCTGTTTACCTCTCTTAATGAAGAACTTAAATTTTGAGTCTTATACTTGACAGAAGTTATCTAAATACACTACAAGAATAATGAGTAATAGCGCCGACATCAATAGAGGCAACAAGTCATACGTCGCCGTTATTGGCCGATCCGGACGTTGTGTCCAATATTAAACCCTAGCCGTCCATTTGTTATCTTGATCTAACGGCTGGGGTGAAACAAACTCAATAGCGGCGACAAGATTAGGGCAATAGCGGCGACAGGTGTAGCCCCTATTACCCTTATGTAGACTGCACAGCTAAAAGCGGGATTTTTCCCTTTTTTTCCCCATTTTCCCACTAAACTCTTCATCTCTCTCACGGGTTTACCCTAAATCGGCCAATCTTCATCAATTTCACAAACATCTACTCCAATCGGTTAGTAATCTTTGTTTAAGTTGATTTTGTTCTTGATTTTGTTATACATTTTGTTAAATTCTTAATTTTGGGTATATGTATGTGTGTATGCTAGAGAATTCTGGTCACCCATCACGTCTCCTCCACCACCACGAGTAGAATCATCATATTGACGGTTAGTATTATATTTATTTTTGTTCAAAGATGAGATTTTGTGTAATTTTAGGTTTGTGTAGGTATGAAAATGTGTACGTAAGGATGTATGTTGTATGTAAATGTGTATATGTTAGTAGATATATATCAATATCGGCGACATGAGACAATAGCGGCCACATGAGGCCCTTTACCGGCTAACTTTTAGCGGCGACATGTCATCGCTATTAACATTAGCGGCGTCGATCAGGCCTTTTAGCGGCGACATTTGTCGCGGCTATTGCCTCGTTTTCTTGTAGTGATAACTTGAATTTTTTTTGCTCTATTTTATTATTAAGAAGTATGTGAACATATTTACACAACGTTCACAAATATTTGACCATGTTCCGTATGTATAAAGTCTTGGCCACGTACTTGGTTGACTTTTTAGAACATATCAGACATGGGTACATAGCTTCCTCAATATTTCTGATATTTTTCATCTCATTTGTCAAGATTACAAGACTTTAATTTTAGAGGGGTTTTGGCATTACGTACCGAAGTCGTTATGCAATATATGAAAAATCAAATACGTTAACTAAAAGGATCTTTCATCTTTGTATCCTTTAATAGAAAAATACAGTTGTACTTGCACCCAAATGATTTCTTCTTATAGCCAATTTCTCTGATTTTTTTACTTGTTTTCTAGAGACTTTCCCGAGCAAAAACTTTTGTAAGTAAAAAGAATTTCAAGCGGTTACACTAAACAAAAATTAATATGTTTTCGGATAGCAAGTCCAACTCGTGAATAAAGTGTTTAGGATGAGTTGTCTGGTCGACTTAATTAGGTATTTTGTGACAAACTTTCGAAGATAAAAGGCAACGAATAATTTAGAAGATAAAAGGCAACGAATATCTTAAATTTCAAAAGTAATTTGGTGTAAAAAAAATATAGACAGCCCTAAACCGAGTTGCCCAAAATAGCGTATGAATAAAACATTAGGCTGAAGGGTGTGAGTGTTATGGTTGGAATATGATTCGTCACGTAAAAACATGAAACCAAGTTGCCCAAAATAGCGAACCCTTTCATAACTTTTGCAAAATCTCATTTTTCATTCCTATGATACACATTAAAAAGTTGATTTAAGTGGCATTAAATAATAATTTAGATAATGTTTTTTTTCTTCCTTTATTGTTTTCTTTTTATTTTAACTTTGTTTTTTGTTTAATTATTTAGCCAAACAAATATTGAAAGGTGAAATTTAATATTTTCTATGTACCATTATACTCTTTGCAGAGAGTCATGATCCTTCATTTATATTTGTTGTGGAAGTGTTGTGTGAACCATCGCATCAGTTCATCCGGTGTGTTAATTTAATTGTTAACATAAAAAGTAAGGGATATGTTGGTTTCGTATAAAAACCATGTCGGTTCATAAATGAAAAATATGCACACTTGAATAGTAAAATAACCATAAACCCTAAACCCTAACCGTCATCTCGACAACACCACCAATTGAACGTCGCCATCACATGTAGAGACTGAGAAACTAACGAACAAAATTACTAGGCATGGGAATGGTCCCCTTTCCCTCACCTCCACCGCACCTCCTTCTTCTTATCCTTCCTGTCCCCATCAACAAGAAATGATATCTCCATTCATCCCCATCTATCCCTTCCAATAATATTAAGAGAGAGAGAATCAAGAGAGAGAAAAAAGAAGAAGATGAAGATGGAGCCCCGAGCTCATCAATGGAAGGACGGGGGCGGTGCTCCCCGATGGGGAAAGATGCCACGTCGGCTCCCCAACCTCCTCCCCGCTCCCACACCCCACCATCTTAGTGTGCATTTGATTTAAATTTTCAAAACTAGTATCTAAGGTCTAAGATGTTACAAGTTACACCCTATGGTTTGTTCATAATTATATTAACCCCTAAAGTTTTACAAATAATATAACCAATTAAATATATTGGTATCATTGGAAAAATTTGTTTTGGAGAAACATATATTATTGTTAAATAATATTTATTAACTAGAACGTGTGGTGTGTAACAATAATGAATCAATCTACTTTTGCAAAGTATTATACTCATTCAAGATCCGAGATATTAATTTAATAACATACTAAAGACTTACATTATCTATATCCCGCTGCAACGCACGAGATGTGGTTACACTCGTTCTTCACAAATTGCATAAATCATCCAGAATGTTAAAAGAGAACTGGGCTTTTCACTATTCACAAATTGCATAAATCATCCAAAAAAATGTTAAAAGAGAATTGCGCTTTTCACTAATTAGTGTTAAGATTTCGGTTAAGTTCATTACAAATGATTTTTTGCCTAACTGTTAAAGGAGATAATGTGTAATTTCATCACTTTGTTCGTGTTTTCTTTTCTTTAATATATTTGATTTACATTACCTGCCTTTTTTTTAAACTTAAAGTACTTTTACTTTATAAATATTGGTTACGATCAAATACAAAGTGTAACAAATAAAAAGTGTAAGAAGGATTCTAGTCTAGTATTTTATTAGGGTTAGATTTTTAGAGGTTAAAAATTTTGGGAAGGGCATAAGGGAATAATTTGTTGACTTTCTCTATCTACACATACAAGACATTTGTGAATTCCTTTATCATTTCAAAACGTCCATAATTTTTCATACAATATTATTTTTAGAGTAAACTGCAGTTTTACCCCTTAAAGATATAGCCCATTGGCACCTTACCCCCTACCACGAAATTTTTGCTGTCTACCCCCTCCCCAAACGAATGCGAAATGCTACAATCTTACCCTCTTTCGTCAAAATCTGTTAACATTCTGTTAGTTTGCATGCGAAAATTACAATATTACTCTTTCTTACTATTACAGCTCACCTTCTCTTTTTTCTTCACCCTCGTATACACACACCCACTTCAAATCCACAATACCCACTTCAAATCACTCAAATTTCTCACTTAAATGGGCATCAAATTCTACCCAATGTTGGTTCAACAAGATCGCGACTCAAAAACCCTCAAACCCCAAATCATCTTCACTCCCTACAACACTTAGATCAAACTGATTCTCCCCATCAAAATCACTAGATTTCTCCACATGGGTATCTGAAGATTTGTACAAAATTGTAACTACTGCTGTCCTAACGGCCACCGTCGCTGTCGTGTTTTTCCTCCGCAACTCGGAGACTCTGCAGCCCTGTTATGATTCCAATCACAAACCCAACAACTTGAAACCATTTTAGATCAGAGCAGCGGATTGTTGTTCAGGTGTCCGGTTACCCGACCGATTCGGTTAGGAAGTGGGTTAAGATTAAGGGGTGGCAGGTTCTTGCGGTTGGGAATTCGAAAACCCCGAGTGATTGGAGTGTTAAAGGTGCTATCTTTTTGTCATTAGAGGATCAAGCGAGGTTAGGGTCAACGGTCGGTTTGGCCGAGGGGGTTACCGTTGGAATGCTTTCACATCATGAAAGATTGAAGCAGAATAAGGTGAAATGAGCTTTGATTCTGCTGCACAAGCCATAAAAACAAGAGAAATTATAAATTAGGTTTCAAGTTATGATCAACAACAAATTTACAAATAAATATGACTACAAACAAAAGAAAGATAGGTGAAATGAAAGTGAAAGTTAGATGAGAAGTGATGTGTAGAAGAATCAAGTGAAGGTGGAGTGATGAGTAGGTAAAATGATGTTACAGATGAAGCAAAAGGTTGCAGAAAGATGAGAGAAGATGGTAGAGTTGGAGGAGAAAAAGTCACTAAGTGAAAAAGACAATTATACCCCGTTAAAAACTTACGCTGACCTTAAACAAATTTGGACGGCAGGGGTAACATTGCAGCGTTTCGTATTCGTTAGGGGTTAGACAACAAAAATTTCGTGGTAGGGGTAAGGGTGCCAATGGGCTATGACTCCAGGGGTAAAACTGCAGTTTACTCTATTTTTTACAAAAAAAATCACCACAATAACCAGTGTTTTTATTTTATTTTTTAATATAAGTATAGATTGCTATATAAAAATAAAATAAATACATTTTACCTAGATTTCCATACATTACTTTAAAAGTTCTGGTCATTGTGTTTTTCAACTGAGTTTTGATCATTACGTTTTTTATATAGTTTCTATATATTATGTTATTGTCAGAACTTATAACACCATGTTATTTTTGTTTTTTTATCATTATGTTTTTATTATTAGAACTATAACACAATGTATGATATTGACGATGAGTTTTCTTTACATTGTGTTAAAAGTTTTGGTTATTATGTTTTTTTAACTGGATTTCGGTCATTATGTTTATTACTAGAGTTTCTATATATTGTGTTATTATCAAAACCTACAACAAAATGTTATTTTAGGTTCTGTCTACTATATGTTTTTATTATGAGAAACTATAACACAATATATGACACAATTAAGATGAGTTTATTATACATTGTCTCTAGTTTTCGGATTATTATATTTTTCAACCGGGATTTGGTATTTTTACTAAGGTTTCTACACATTATGTTTTTTTTGAACGGCCAACTAAATTACCGGATAAGAATCCCGGGATGTCCTCAATCGAGCAAATGCATCTCCTCCTCCAAAACCGTCAGAGTTGGATGCATACTCAAGCCACCAAGCCACCAGTTCCGGGGAAAACTTGTTGCCCGAAGGCCCAGTGTGGTAAAACCCGGTTCGGCTCGGTTTCGAACTGGCGACCTCCAAATAGGCCTAGTTCTAAACTTTATTGCCACCACCTATGTCCTTTAAAGTGATGCTAGTAAGAGTTGAACTTGGAACGTCAGATAAATAAAAAAATATGACTAACCACTACACCATCTTATCAGTTGTCAAAACTTATAACAATGCTATTTTAATTTTTGTCCATTATGTATTTATTGTCACTCTTCTTATTTATTTTAACCTTTTTAGAATATCTTAACCATTATAAACTTATCTCATTAATACTTTTTACATATTTTCGTTTTAATTACTTTAGTTTTCTAAATTTAATTATTTACCTTCTTATTTAGTATTGCTTTTACCTTTTGAGACAATCAATTAATTTCTTTATAGACTTCTTTTTCTTCTGTAGCGCATGATCAGTATTTTATTTTCATATAATCAATCTTTTACTCGATAAGTTAGAAGGCCTTTGATTGATGCTCGAAAAATAGGGGCTTTAATTCTAGGTTCAAATCTGATAGAGGGTGAGGATTTATGAATTTCATACGGTTCTTGTGTATTAGAGGGCATGATCTTATGATGGTCGAGAAGTCGACCTTGAACATAACCTCAAGCAATAGAGGCTTACATATGAAATTCCTTGTCGTTAAAAATAAGTGAATGAGAATATTGGAGAATTTTATTGAGTATACACACAAAACAAATTTCTTACAGTTATTATTAATCATAACAATTTTAGTAATAGTTAACATTCATTATTCTTATGATTCTTTTATAAAAGAAAAATAAAGTACAAAACAAGAAGGGTGAAAATTAAACATATCTTATAGAGATAATTACGTTTTTTTGTCTTTGTGGTCTGTTGAAAATAATTATTACAGTCCACTAGTTTAAAAATTGTCAAAATAGTATCATTATTTTCACTTTTATAACAATTACAGTTCACCCTCACTAACCCTTTCTAATTATTTTTTTAGTTTATTTAAAATGACTATAATGCCCATGTTATTAAAACTAAAATATAAATAAATAAAGAGTTGATTATATTTTTCGTCCCTATGATTGTTTAAAAATAGCTATTATAATCCATTAGTTTAAAATTGACAAAACAGTATTAGCATTTTAACAACCTCCACCTTCAATTCACTAACAATATCGGTTAACAATTTTATCTGTCTATCTACCATAATTCACTTTACTCTTTACTCTCCCCATTTCTATAGATCCAGTCGGAACATCACCTACTCCAACTCCACACCCTCTCCACTTCATCCATTTTCAACATCTCCCACTACCACCTTCTAAACACACCTATCCCCCCACCGTAGCTAAAACCACCATCACACACACATAGCTGAGCCATAACTACTCCCACCACCACCCAATCTGCCCACCACCGTCATCAAACTACCACCCACCCCTACCCTCATACCCCATGATCATCCTCTTCAAACAACTCATCGGCCAACCTCTTTTCTAGCAATGAATTCAACCACCTCCGACCACTACTCAAGGCACCGCCTAGACTTTATCTACACCCTCAGGTTTTTTGGGTAGGCCTCAAGCATTCGCACTAACGTCGATTGTGATGGGGGAAAATTAAGTGGTCAACGATTCCGATTGTGATAGGGAAATTAGGTGACCGATGGTTTCGATTCTGGTGTAACTGCTTGATGGAGATAAATCTGACTCCAGTGAAGGTGACGAAGGAGATACGGTTGATGGTGATACAGCGGAGGGGAGTGGTGGGGAAACTAGATTGTCAGATTAGAGTTGTGAAATCGAAGCATGTGATATTCTGGCTGGATCCGAAGAAACGAGGATAGTGAAATAGATCAAGTTGTTAATCGTCATTATTGATGAGTTGAGGTGAAAGTTGTGAAATTATTAGTACTTTTTAGTCAATTTTTAAACTAACAAACTGTAATTAATGTTTATTTTCAAGAAAATCACATGGACAAAAAACGTAATTAACTCTTTATTTATTTATATTTTAATTTTAATAACAGTTGTATTATTGCATTTTTTTTATTTTATTTTTTCAATTTGTGTTTTTCTTTATCTTCCACATTTTCATTTTATCAAAATATTAATTTGCATTTTTACTTGTGGAACCTATGTTTACGATTTACCACTTGCATGTGAATATTGATAATCTGATAGAGCTATTGAGAAACCATCAGCTTACATCTGAATTTGTATATACCTCCTTTGATAGTTTACTTATCTTTTTTCCTTTTATATCCTTAAGACTTGATTTTGTCTTATTTCTTTTCCTTTTATATTAACAAGGAAATAAATCGTTTAAATTTTGCGTAATACTTTAACATAATAGAATATATTTTAATATTAACTTACGTTTTCTCATGGTGTAACTTAAGTTAAAGCTTAGTAGATGTAATTCTTAAGTCCAACGACGAAATAAAACGTTTAAATATTGAGTTAATACTTTAACATAATAAAAGATATTATAATTTTAACATACGTTTTTTCATGGTGTAACATGGGTTAAACCTTAGTAGATGTAATGTGTTTTCTTATATCACGACTTTTATTATATGTTTTATGTTTTGATTGCCTGTCATGTGACGCTACCATGCTTGTACCATCACAAAACTAAACGAAGCAATAGCGATCAAATTCCCGTCGCGTAGCGCAAGAAAATTTTGGTTATTTAAAATTAAGGCAAAAGCTATAAGTATTTTGTATACAAAATGAGTAACGCTTTGCAATATCATTTTTTTTGTAATTTTATTTAATTAGTTATAAAGTGTCACATCTTGGTTCCCCAATGGATCCGGACTTGAGGTTTATGCGTGACGATTAATATCAGTAATTCAGATAGCACAGCGGAAGTTTGGGATTATAAATTATAGATTACAAAGTACAAATGTCCGAAAGTTTTAAAAAAATAATAATACAGACGAAATGGTATTAAAAGATCCACAGGCGGATCGGAAATAACACAAAGGAGACTTTAGACTAATAGGTCTTGCGTGGAATCGCAAATTCCAATATGCTTAGAACGAGCAGCTACAACCTTTTCCATATTTGCTATTTAACCTGCGTTTAGTCTTTTGAAAATACGTTAGTTTTCATTGGTAAATACATTTAACCAACACGTTTTGAAAATCTTTTCAAAATTGTTTTTATATCATTTTTATAAATAACTTGGGACAAGGTAATGTTCTTGTTACCAATTTTACATGCTTGTTAATACATATGGGGCCTGGAACTAAACTCCGATACATGATTAACGGACACGCCACATTTTCAATAAAAATATAATAGCATTAGCGTCTGTCAGGTGTATGCCCACACCCCTACTTAGGTCGTGGCCACTTACAATTAAGCGAGCCGAGGATATCCAGGACAGGGTCCCATTAACCCCCAATGTTTAAGTTATCAAGCAAAACAGATTAAAACAGGTTATTTAAATTTTAAGCATCATTCACTCATGATTTAATACCCGACCGAATGGCTTGTGCCGCATCCCAAGCCCGTATAGGGAAAATAGGCTAAGAGTATTTACGTGCGCTTATTATTACAAATCAAAGATGCTTAAGCACAACCTTAATCAAAACAACCTAAACACATGTGCAATTTATTGTGTAACACCCAAAACCCGAATGTTAAATTACAAGCATGTTTTTATTTTACACAATGTGACATCGGGTAACTAAGTTAGTTAACTTAGTTATATCTATATATATATACAAGTTAAATAATAAGGAATGAAATTTTGTGACTAACAAACAACAAACAAAACTACAAGGGCTAAAAGAGGGCAAGTTGAAAGTGTTTTAATTAAAACATAAAAAGAAAAGGGGAACCCCATTTGGGGTAGATGTATGTGTTGACACACACACATAGTGTGTGTGTGTGTGTTCTTGTGTGAACCAAAGGAAGAAGAAGGAAAGGAAAATCTGAAGTTTGCATGGATGATCTATGAATTTAGGAGTGTTCATCACCTCCTAAGCATCAAGTAAGTACCTAATTCACCCCTTAAACCTTCTTGATTGGAGTACTTGGTGGGTTTTGATGAATCAACCCCAATTAGGTAAATTGGGGATGTTAGATGGTTGAATTTGTGTATGAATACACTAATTTAGTGTCAATTATGATTTAATCATCTCAAATAGGAGTTCTAATGAAAGAACCCATATTCAAGAACTTGGGATTTTGATGGTTTATAATTTAATATGAATGAGTTGGATGAAGTAGAGATTTTGTTATGTTAATATTTATGCGTGAATGATACTTGTTGATTAATAAGAAGATTTGATGAATTATGTATGAACTTGGAAGATCATGCATAAATTAATTGTACATTGTGCATTAAATGGTGTACGCACACTAAGTGTTTGATGAAATGCTTAGTATAAGCTAGTATGTGAGATTATATGCTAAACAATGGATGAACATGTGTAGGGTTTGATAATGAAAGCATTAACATGTGAAAGTAGGAGTATGTGAATGTGTATGTGCATATAATTAGGTGATCATGTGGTTGTAAGCAATTACATCATGGGTATGAAATGTATATAATGTCATTAGTATAGCCTAATATGATGACACGGGTATATGAGGTTAAGTTGGAAGTTCATATGATAGACCGTTGACTTTTGAAAGTCAACAACGCATAAGAAGTATGGCTAGACTTGTTGTCATAATTATATGATTATAGAAAGTCATATGGTACGTGTTATATCATTATGTGTTATATGAGATGACATGATGAATTATATGAGTTGAAAAGATGTGATTTTAGGTATATGCCTCATGCTTGTTAGAATTTGTGATATCCCGGGTTTTTCGGATAACTTACACGTGACACTTGTCGAATAATGTATATGCTAAGTATTAAACGCGCACGAGTTAAATGAATACGTGTTGTGTGTTGTGTGATTGTTTTAGTTATAGAGTAAGTAGGGTAGATATGTACACGAACTGAACCGAACCGCGACACGAACCAGCTTTGATTCATTGTGACTCTAAGAGTTAACAAAGTTTAAACTTTGAACCCAAGTCTTCGGCCAAAAGAAAACAAGGATCAAACCTAGACTTAAAGTTCTAACTACTCGGCCGAGAACAACCTAAACCGAAAACCATTGCATGCAAAACCTAGAACCATTCGGCCAAGATCAAAACCAAACCAACTCACCCTAGTCTTTGGCCGCGAGATCAAGCCCAAACCCAAACCAAACCAACCCAATTATCCTCGGCCACGAATACTTATCTAAAACCGTAACCCTTATCATCTTGTTGCACCTATATATACAACTCACATGCACTCATTCACATAAACACAAAACCCTAAAGAAAAACAGCCGTCGGCAGCTTGTTCTCGCCTCTTGTGATCGCAATCAGCTGCCTTCCTTGTTCGTTTATTCCTCTCGGTCGCAGCAGCAGCAACAATCTCCATCTTCACCTTCATTCAATCGCGAGATCAGTCTTTGTTCACCTCTAGTCGATCAAACAGCCCACTTTATCAACATCCTTTCGGTCGCAACCTTCCTGGAACAGCAGGATACTCCTTGTCCAAGTCCCGGCTTGTCTACCTAGTTATTCAAGGTTAGGGTTATCCTTGATTACGAGATCATGTTCGATAAATATATGCTTGAATGATTAATTGATTAGTTTGCTTCGGATTTTATATGTTGAATGTAACCGGCTGTCTTGATTGTGTTCATGTGTATAATTGTTTGCGGATATCATAAGTGCAAGTATGTTTTGTTTGTAAAAACTAGAAGTAAGAACTAGGGCTTGCATGGATAGGTTATTAGTATTAATCTATGATTAAAAATCGGTTCTTGATCGCCTAGATTAATCGCATGAATGGGTTACACGAGTTTATGATAAAGATATGCTGAAAACAGTCTGCTGAATAATAGTTACAGCCGACTTCATCTGGCTGTAACTCGGTTGTTAGTTGTCGAAAAACGGATTTTCTGATGTCTAGAACGTAGAGATTTGAATAAGGAATCTAATGGCGCTGGATTCATAATTTTCTGAAGTCGTTTGATATTTTTAAAGGGCTAAATAAGTTCAGTAACTAAAACTGTGAAAATCCTGAAACTTTGCTAGTTGTTTATCAAGTTAGATTTTAAAATCAGTAGGGAGTTGAGTCATGATTTTTGTACAGCAACTAGGTATGGAAATTTCCGGGCAACTCCAATTGGAATTTTGTTAATTGGACGATCAGTGATTTTTAAATAAATTCTTCAGTGGACTGCAGTCAGAAAGCGGTAAATCTGACTGCAGCCTAGCATATTAATATTTATGGTTAATTGGTAAAGATCTAGGACTTGGAAAATTTATATAAATTTCTATGGTATAGATGTCACCTACTGTAAAAATATTGGAATTTTTGGAATGTTAGAACTATTTTATAAAAATCCTAGAAAACAGCTGAATAATGAGTGTTAAACAGAAAATTGATAACTTGTGATTGTATGCACCAAAGTGTTGCATGGATTGGGATATGTTCATGATAAGTTGTTTGATTACTATGATCACATGAGGATACTTGCATGCATGTTTGAGTGTTAGATATGTTGTTTGTGTGTATCACTTTGTGAGTAAACTACGTGTAGAAATTGTATTGGTGTGTCCACACAATGACGTGGAATTAATTGGTTTGTTAGGACGCCACTAGCGGTCCCATCTCTTATAACATCTTTGCTACACTAACCGAGCAACAAAAGGTGAGTTCACGGCCCCTAACTTTATCCGGTTTTTAAACAACAGGGGGAGAAACATGTATACACTCTCAAACTCAATCTCTTTACGTTATACGAATTTAACGTCACATAACTATACGGTAACTAAGTTAATGTTAATGTAATGTTATGGTCACTAAGCAGCTTTATCACTTAAGTCCTCGACAATCTCTCGGATCGTTAGTATTTGGGTTTAATAGCGGGGGAATTATAAGTAGTACTACTGGGTCTGACGAGCCCCATCCGAGCTAGTCGCGCTAGCCGACCGGGTATGGTCAACGGATGAATAATTGGCCTAACATCGCCATGGTCATGTGATAGGCCTGGCAAAACGGAGGCACAACAGTCAGCTTCGATCGCGAACTCTTACATGACATGACTTTAGGCTAGCTACCTATATATATTAACATTGAACTTAATTACGAATCAACTTAATATTCCGGGTTTGGAATATTGGAAACATCAACTTATTATCCCGGGTTGGGGATAATGGAAACAACAATTTAATATTCCGGGTTTGGAATATTGGAAGCAACAACTTATTATTCCGGGTTGGAATAATGGAACTAATACGTTATCCCGGGTTAGGGATAACGGAGTAAACAAACTATAACCGAACAAACGGGTTTATGGAAACCTGTGAACTCACTCATCTTTAATGTTGACACTTGTTTCTTTACATGTTTCTCAGGACGCTAGGAGCTCTAGGTGCACGCACATGCATTGAACAAGACATCTTTATCGAGTCTTATTTATTAATATTGTTTTGGGATTTTTCATTTGTTTTGGCGTTTGTGTTGGCGCCCGCATCACTACTTATTTATGCTTCCGCTCAAACTTTAAAACTAATGCTCTGCTAAATATTGGTAATTAATATAAAATCTACAACGAATGATTTTGGAAAACGTATTATCAAATCATGTAGAGTCGTTCGACGTACTAGTGTTTCAGATTCTGGTTTGTTCACACGCCTCGCGGTAAAACTCCGCAAGCGGAAATTGAGGGTGTGACAGAATTGACTAATGAAAGTTAAGTGTGAGATATGCATTTGATATGATTGTTAATACATACAATTATGTATGCTAACGAGAATGTGATTGCGATGACATGAAAGAATAGGTATCGCACGAGCATGAGAGGCAAACGGTTAAAAAGGAAGCAAGGTGCGGATGCACATTCAGATGCTAAGGTAAGTGATTTCCGGAATCACTTCATAATTTGTTTAAGTAAAGTTACGTACTAGTTATTTAAGCATGATAATTGAAGTCAAATAGGATTTGGTTGTATGAAATCCATGATTTTCGCTAAGTAGATCGAACAGGTCAATATGAGGTTTTATTGTAATACCGGAAAGAATGCCTAAGTAATGACACCGGTATTATAACCGGGTAATGGGTAGGATGGCATATAAGCATGCTAACCGAGAAACGGACACGAGAGTTAATAGTCAAATGACTCGGTTGTGAGGTAGGATGAAATGGATAAACAATTTAGAAGTATGAGAATTGTACTAATGAAGTTCAATTACGTATAATTAATGGGATGAATAAGTCTAACGTCTACCGGGTATCGGGTGCCTAAATTCCCAAGTACAAAACTCCGGATAATGTAAAACTATTATAATTAAAATGTTCAGGTGAGTTTTGGGTTAAAACAAATGATTTGTTTGATGAAAACATGAACGGGTCGAATAATCCTTAATTGAATATTTAGCCGGAAATTCACAAGTTAAGAATTTCCTTAATCCGGATGTTGGTTTTCATGTTCATATGATAGAATGTCAAATTACAGTCATGTGGGAAGAAACGGGTGGTTAAATGGGTAAACGGTTAAAAAGTTACGCAAGTTTTGGCGTTAATGAACGACGGAACAAAGCTGAAGAAAAACGTGAGAAAGAGGGGGCGTCGCCGACGCCCTGATGGGCCGTCGCCGACGCCATGTCTGTGTGCTCTTTTTGCAGACGCCTTCAATTACTGCCTACGGGGGGTTTTTGAATACGCGAAAACTAATGCTGAAATCTGTAATTTAAGTTGTTTTGTGTACCGTAAACCTCGGTATATTAACCGTTGTCTACGACGGGCCTTCCAAACATGATTTTGAATGTTTCCTTGATGTTTTTGGGTTATAAATCCAAGTCTAAGCACTATGTAATTAATGTAAGAGTATGATAAGTGAATGCGAATAAGTTAATCAAAATTTGGATGGAAGTATGTATGCGTAGACATAATTATGTAAGCATGTAGGTAGGGGAAAAAAGGGTAAATGCACGGTACCCCTGACCGCGTGAGGGTTCTCCCTCCCCAAGCTAGCTTAGCCCCATAGCTGCCTGGCGGTTACTACCCAGCAGGATTATTCGGGCCGAGCTGGACTCGAACCTGCGTCCTCCCGTTTGGAATGGGTGAGGCTGGCCACTGGGCTGACACCCCGTGGTTGTAAGCATGTAGGTATGTATGTAGGTGAGTAGATATGTAGGTATGTAAGTAGGTATGTATGTATGTAGGTATGTATGTATACAAGTATGTATGTATGTATGTATGTATGTATGTTATGTATGTATGTATGTATGTATGTATGTATGTATGTGTGTATGTGCGTATGACTATACGTGTGAATGTACGTATGCACGAAGTAGAATATATCGCCCATGAAAGAATGGGGCAAGTATGCAGGTATATATAAATTCAATACATTGGGTTTTTACGTTACTAATAGTGTGTTTTGAGAATAAAATGTAATACAGGTACATTATTGAAGTTTCACTAAGGATTAGACACTCAGATGAAATGCTTAAATTAGAAAGATAATGGAATGGAAAGTATATGAGAATAGAACGTGACGAGACTCCATGATTATGAATCTTGTTTATATATAATGTATTCTAATGTTACGAATGTATGTGGTGGATGCAGGTGGTACAGAATCATGGATCAACATGATGGAAGGCTAGTGATTGAAGATCGAGTGTTTGAGACATGGATTGTACGGAATGAGCGGTCATGTAATCTGTATTAGTATGTGATTATTGACATGTTAATTAGAGATAAATAGCGTAGTTCCACACATAAAAATGTTTTTATATGATTTCAAATATAAAGGAACGTTTTAAGAAAGAAATTTTATGGCACGTATTTCCGCTGCGACTTTTCGATCATGCTTATTTTCGGAAAACGTAAGAAAAGTCTTCAATGCTTAAAAGTAATTATAACAATATAAAATAAAGTTATAATAAAATGTGGCTGTAGAAGTGTGGCTCTTATTATATAGATCTATTTGATTTTCTCTTACAACTTTTAAGATATGATGTTTCATAAAAATTTGTGTACGTCGTTGCGACATTCATACTTTTATCTACATCTCAATATTAATTGTACTTGATACCGATTTATGGATGGTAATGTATAAGTGATCGGCACAAACATATATGTTATCAAAGCTACCTTTTTTTGTTATTTTAGTAATAAATATATTTTTTATATAAAATTCTAAAAAAAATTGTTGCTAACTGCTTATTTTTATCTTTAATTTGATATCTATGTCTCATTATAACTTTACTCGAAACCGACTTGTGGATGGTAATGTACTATAATCGAAACATAAACATACATCCTAAAGCTTACCTTTTTTGTTATTTTAGTAATATAATTTATTGTTTTATAAAATTATGAATATACTATTATTACGTGCTTATTTTTATCTCCAATTTGATAAAAGTTTTATTCGAACGAGTCAAATACAGTTGCTTTTTTTCTTTATCGTGAATACCATCATAACATTGGTACCGGTACCTTATTCGGTTTTCTAGTATTTTCAACGTGGTGGTATAACATTCATTAAAAATAGAGTTGTGCTTGTCATAAAGTATTTATTTGATATTGTTAGCTATAGCGAGTATAGGTACATTAGTACCATATCGAACTAAACTGATACAAGCCGAACAACGTTGACCAGTACAAGTACTGATATTCTTTTTTACAGTTTTCGACCTATGTAAAACACGTGTCAATATCCTCTTGGACATATATCTTTCAGTGGATATGCCCGGTGCGTGTTCCATGCCGAAACGAACCGGTATCATCCGAAATCCCGCTGCAAAACCAATACGATACCGATAGAATTACTGTCACATCACGTGGGGGAATGCGAAAAAAACGTTGCCCGCTGCGAAACACAATCTTATTTTTACACTTAAATGCGATTACTAAACTTTGTTGACTTGCTTAATTATTTTTATTGTCTCTTTGACGTTCATTTTTTAGGGGATGAATACTAATGTACAAGTGTTCGAAAACAAGCCTTACATGTTTTCCACCGCATCTACGCTCTCGGCAAGAATATAACGTGATTACCAAACCTTGTGACTTGCTTAAGTTTTTTCGTCATTTCAACGTTCAATTAGTTATTTTTGTTATCGTCTTTTCGACACTATTTTTCTACGTAGTGTATACTAATGTAAAAGTGGTTGAAAACAAATAGTACGTGGATTTCTATTGCACTTGTTTATCTTAATTTAGTAAAAGCTTGTATAAAACAATACTTTCCCTAACTAGTGTAGCAAAAGTTTGCAAAAACTTAACCCGTAACTATCAAACGTGGTGTAAAACACTTCTGCACCACAGGCGTTCCTCGCCACAAAGCTTGGGGTACCTACGACCCTAGTTTTTTTTTTTTTTTGTTTATTTAAAGAAAAAGAGTGTGTTTTTTATATTAGAATAAAATAAAGAATAAACCAGTGCGTACTCGGAAAAGTCGAAAACAGGATTCTAAGGTCATGATGATGGACTTTATGCACATACATGTAAGAAAATAGTAGCCACTGGACCACCCATGAAGCTTTTTGTGGACCGTTGTGGTTCTATGACTCAATAATTTAAGCATATTTAATTTGTTTTTATATTTTTCTATAAACAAGTCAACCAATTAATAATAATTCTACCAGCCATTCTAGTTTTGTTTGGGTGGTAGATACTCCTCTTTTGGGGGAGAAGCAGAGTCTACTCCGGGCATTAGCATGGGGTAATTATGATTACTTGATAAATTTAGGAGTTTTATTAATTTTCCCATTATTTCTATTTCTTTTCCATTTCTATACACCTTAAAGTTGAAAGTCGGTGGATATCCACCACCAACCCAACCCTTTGACTTTGAAGTTTTTCATTTTTAGGTATACTTTTATACTTTGCATTTTTCCACATAAAATTTTTCTTTTTTATCCCCTACTTTTGTAGTTTATATATTTGGCCTACACTCAGGTAATGTACGTTTATGGATCATAGGCTTTATACCGATCCCTTAACTTTAAACTTTGCATATTTACATTTCGACGTAAATTTGGTATACATTGTTGTGCTTTACTTTGTATATTTTCTACATATAAATCGGGTCCCGTATAATACGTTTTGACTTGGCGGCATAAATTCGGGTTAGTTGGGTTGCGTATAATACGTTATTATTGTACGATATAAACTTGATTTACTTTTTGTTTTGATCAAATTGCAATGCAACTATAGGTTACATTGAGTTCAATCGAATACGACGAAACATATGTTCATATAATTAACGCATTACATAACATTTGGACTAATCCGTTCGAAATTTACGATGTACCCGCGCCGCAACGCGCGCGAGTCTTTTACTAGTTAATCTTAATAGAAAAACATTTAAACTTTACCCATATCTTGATCGAATAAGGTATGGACATATATGCCCACAGCCCATACAAGTCCCACACGCATTAAATTAACTTATTGACCAACGACTAAAGGCTTTCATGTGGCCGCTGACTAAAAACTTAGAAAAATCTACTGCAAATATTGTCCTCATAGCTTCAAATTGAGCATATAGGGTCTCTGGTTCATATTCTAATATTCATACTAATTGCAAAGAACAACCACCTAGCAAAAAGTTCACAAATTCACTACCAAATTTTCTGCTAAATCATGGGCATCTTAGCATGCTTTCTTCTTATCTTAATCCCTTATGCTGATTCAGTTTCTTTCACTATGCCAAACATTAGTCGAAATTATGAGGGCATCTTCACATTAGAAGGTGGAGCTTATATCTCTGATGATGGGATTCAGGTGACCCCAGAAAACAACAGTAGCAGGGTCACTGGTCAGGTGACATACACGGAACGGCTTCATCTTTGGGACAAGAGCTCGCGAGAGATAGCCAGCTTCTCTACCAACTTCTCATTTGTAAAAATATTTGACCAGAATGACCTTCACCGTCCAGATGATGGCTTCATATTCTTCCTTGCTCAGAATAGCTCTGTAATACATGGTGCAAATGATAGTAACGCTCAATTTGTTTGGGTGGAGTTTGATCCTTACTGCAACCCTTGGGAGAATAGTTCCGGATGTGATCATGTAGGCATCAACGTTAACTCTCGTGCTTCTATTAAGAATCAACCATGGCGAAATGACATGTCAAGTAGAAGAGAGTGTCAAGCTTGGATTAGATATGATTCGGCTTCCCAAAATCTTAGTGTTTCCTTCACAGGTTTTCAGAATAATACAGTCACTCAACAAGATGGATTAGTTTACACGGTTGATCTCCGGGATGCGTTGCCTGAATGGGTTGTTTTCGGGTTTTCAGCTGCAGCAGGTGAGTTGTTTGATAAAAACACTGTAAAATCTTGGATGTTTAATAGTTCTAATTTACAAGTTGATGAAAACGACGGATCAGCAAACAAACTCGGGCTTGTGGTGGGATTAATAGCTGGGATATTAGGTCTAATCACGCTTTTTGTTATATTTGCATTCGTCTTGTGGAGGAAGAAGAAAAAGGATGGTGATAAAGTGGAGGAACTTGGATTTTCTGAGTTGATGAACCATGAATTTAAAATTGGGCCAAGAAAATTCTCTTACCTTGAATTAGCTCAGGCAACTGATAGCTTTGCGGAGAAAGAGAAGCTAGGTGAGGGAAGTTTCGGAGGAGTGTACAAAGGGTTGTTAAAGAATTTGAGCACATATGTAGCAGTCAAAAGGGTATCAAAGACATCGAAACAGGGAATCACCGAGTATGCATCGGAAGTCAGGATCATTAGCCGGTTGAGGCATAAAAACCTGGTGCAACTTAATGGATGGTGCCACGAGAAATGTGAACTTCTGCTTGTTTACGAGTATATGGAAAATGGAAGCTTAGATTCACATCTTTTCAAGGCAAAGAGCTTGTTGACATGGGAGACAAGGTACCAAATTGTGATTGGGTTAGCTTCTGCTATACTGTATTTACATGAAGAATGGGAGCAATGTGTTTTGCATAGAGATATTAAATCGAGTAATGTGATGTTAGACTCAAATTTTAATGCGAAGCTTGGTGATTTTGGGTTAGCTAAGTTTGTTGACCATGAGAAAGGTTCTCAAACAACGATTTTGGCTGGAACCTTGGGGTATATGGCTCCTGAATGTATCACCACAGGCAAGGCAAGCAAAGAATCAGATGTGTTTAGCTTTGGGGTTGTTTCATTAGAAATAGTATGTGGGAGAAAATCCATTGACTACAAGGGTCAAGAAAAGCAAACATGGTTACCAGAATGGATTTGGGAGCTCTATGGCGATGGTACTCTTTTAGGAGCAGTGGATCCACGTCTAGGGTTAGAATTTGATGAAGATGAAGTCAAGCGTATGATGATCATTGGGTTATGGTGCGTACATCCTGACTCAAAACTTCGACCATCAATGAGACAAGTGATTCAAGTACTGAACTCCGAAGCATCCCTCCCTGTACTCCCTACAAATATGCCTGTTGCGTCTTACTTCACAACAGGCATGCCATCTTTATTTGGTGGCTCTAACGTAGATTTGTCAACATCTTCGTCTTATTTATATGGTCGTTAAATACCATTAGTAACAATTATATAACATGTTTTTGAATATATAAATATATATATCATCATATGATGTTACTTTTTTTGTAATAGATGTTAATATTTGATTTGATAAGTCTCAATATACCGGGGCCTTCGCTTCGTTAGACTTGTTGGCTCGCTAAAGGTACGAACCTGAAAACTACGTACCCAGAAGACCAAGCATTAATTTTATTTTAATACATACACACCCTTCTGACCAGTTGACACTAATAAGTAGTAAATCATGTGATCCAGAACATGACAAGTATTCCTTGAAATATGTTCATAGCCTTTCAACAAGGAAGGGTAAAGGAGGGGGTTGGAAAGCCAAAAATATAGGTGGAGATTCTAGTTAAATAATCATTAGTTTGTAAGACGGTTGGTTCATAAAGTAGCATGCCGCAAGAGAAAATTAAAGTTGAATGTTTGATATGATATAGATGTATTTTAACATAGCAGTGGTTATAGCTCTCCGTAGATAATATCTAAATTGTCTAGTGAGAGTATCCACAATAGATTATGGTAATGTTTAAGGATCACCAAAAACCTTACCAAGTTAGGACATAACACCCGATTGACTAACTCATCTGGATGTTCTTCCACTATTTCGTTGTTGTGATGTATGAATGAACTTGCGAATACAATGATGCATGCAACTCATTAGAACAATGTATCTGAAACCATTATAAGTAAATGGACACAACTACGATCACCCTAAAATACATGTTTCGTATCATGGATCCTTTGTACGCTACACACAATTAGGGCTTTTGATCATTGTCATGTGTAAAAAGAGTTGTCTTGATAAGTTAAACTTTCCAAAAAAAATTGTGTTAACTGATTAGCTTTATTGGCTCTAACTTCATATGCTCAATCTCTTTTACCCAATAATTTGACTTTTGATGACTCTTTCTTAATCATTTGACAACTTAAAAATATATTAACTATTCCCACATGAAAAAGCACAATTTCTATCCATAGAATATAATAATAACGACCTTGGTTGTATTGAAAATTTTGGATGTTGTATGTTATGTAGTTCCATCTATTGTACGACAGTTAAATTAGTCTTACCAACCAGGGCATTCATAAGAGTTCACAACAATATAAATCTCTATTGGGCCATGGATAGGAATAGTTCTGTAGACATCGAGTTAGTAGCAACATCCTCATATCGAATTTGTGGGTTGAAATCGCCACATGCTACATTTAGCAAGGCAGTATAGAGAACCACCAAAAACTTGTTGTGAGTTCACTAGAAGTGTATCCCCTACGTCGATTCTCCAGTAAATGTGGTATGAATGCAAGAAGCATCGCACTAAAGTGTGAATGATGTGTATCTTAGGTGAAGATGCATTGCGAGCTAGCAAGGGCGATTATGCCTAGAACAAGTGATGAACGGGTAAACACGGCCATTAATTATATAAAACATAGAATTGTTATGTACTTAGATTGTGTTTTTTATCAACTATATGCAAATTAGTTCATGCCATGCTTTAATCATTTAAACTTGTGTAGGTATCAAGTGTAGGACATGGGTCACAATATAAATGAAATCATATAAATAAAAATACCAAAGATACTCGGTTTATACATCTTGGGAAATTATAGTATGCGTACCATAAGAAAATCTAAAATGAAATAATATATACGAATCGCATCTTCTTGTAATACAAAATATGTAAACAAATTGATCCAAACCATTTCAACATAAGTACGAATCGCATCTTCTTGTACGATTGTTTGTGTAGTCTTCAACAAGGTCTTCATGTAATCTCCCTTGCTTCAAGAAAGAACAGTAGTTGTTGACGGTTGTGGCTGAGGCACGTGTTCAACACGCTTCCCTAAAAACAAACTTTCACGCCTCTACTAAAGACGACACATATGTCTCCCAGGGTACAACCGATGCAACAGTCTGTACTGCCATAAATGGTCATGCGCTCGAGGTTACACCGATAAAACTACACTGTTAGAACTTGTGGAAAGATAGGGATACGAATGTGATAAAATTGAGTAGAGAAAATATATCTCTATAAGTACTCAACACATGCCATCAAGTATCTCAAAGAGCTCTTCTATTTTTTTTGTATCTTTTCTCATATATTTTTCTAGTACTTTCAAATGAGGCATGTAGCCTACTATATATACAAGAGCCACTGGTGGTGAAGAGGCTAACGTAATTAGAGACATAAAAACTCTAATAAAGTTTAATAAAAGAAACTCTACTCAAAAGGTTGTCTTCAATTCACCACAGGAAGTGTCTTATTAATAATTATAATTTCACTACATTATAAATTCATTAAATAACCATTCACCAAATTTCCAACAATGCCCCACATGAATGAAGGTTGATCGAAACACACAAATTTCCAATGCAAGCTCGACATTTGAACATTCCAGGATAGGTAAGTATTAGATTTGAATCTTCCTTTATGAAGCATACTTCGTCTACTAGCGGCGTGTAGACATGATGCCCTTGAACAAACCCCCATTTGTGTAGATGACAATACACTTCACACAAAAATCTCCTTAGTCGGGCCATCTCCTCATAGTTATGCCCAATAATGGCATGAAACACTTTGGTTTTGCAAAAGCTTTAGGAATTGTGCCCCCAATTCCATTCGAAGTGACTTCACTTCTTTCTAACATAAGTGATTCTCCTTAAATCATTAAAATCATTGTGATTATCGTGATTTACCTAAATCATTTACCACATATTATGCTTACCCTCACTCTTTATCACTAAATTCATACAAAAGGACTAGGACTTATTTAAATAGCCTTGTATACTTTAGGGGTATATATATAACCATATATACTAGCTTAAACATATTAGCTATATGCACTCATAGGCATATGAATTAGTTGTCCTATTGAACTTAGATATTGGGATCTACGGTCAACTAAGTTAGGTTTCCTTTACACACTCTTTTTCCATGGCAACTTGATCTCTAATAAACCCTCAGGTTGTTAGATCCATAACATTATCTTTAACTTAATAAGTCACTACAGATAACTTTGCACATTTGAGATTAGTTGTCATGATTTGTTCTTTCACAAGTTAATTTTGCCTATTGTCAACTTCTAAGACTATAACCTCCGTAGCCACCTGAAACTAGTTATAATATATGTCTTTGAAAGATACACGTATCATTTAAGGCAAACACATCTCCATTATGAACTACGACCTTGGTGTCCTCTACTTAGTTATGTGTTTGCAACGTTAGATTGGATTACAAAATCCATATTGCCAAACTTTTATGATGCAATGCAGGACACCCCATATTTAATGTTATTGGATAACATTCAGATGAGGTAATGAAAACCATTTCTACATATCCTTAGAGGGTTGTTTCTTAAATTGCTCTTCCCCTCCATTTCTTTCCATTTGATCAACATTTTTGTAACTTCACTTATGATGTCATTTATACACCTATTATTGAACAAGATCAACCTAATTGTATTAGTGAATTCAACTCATATTGCATTAGCTCACAAATGCTTCGAGTTTACCAAAGCAACACATGCCATTGTCATAAGTTTGTCATCCAAAAACATCAAAAGGTTTCATATTGTTTAGTCTTATTACGCATGTACTAAATGTTTTCTAACACGCATGGTAGAAAACAATGTTATTATTTTAAAATGAACGTTTAGATAAAACATTTTCCAAGGATATAGTTCATGAAATAAATCATTTCTAATCATTTTTAATGCACACGTAGGCAATACATATTTTCATAAAACATTTCCATTCATTGTGGTTTATAAACTGAACAGTCTTTAAATTTGTATTCGTAATACACATTTTCTGACACACGTGTTAGAAAATTAAAGTCACTTTATATATACAAAACATGACCATTTGGATTCAGAAATCACAAACTAAAGTTGGTGATAAATTCTACACAACAAAACCATCACTTTTTGGTGACTTAATTCTTGAAACCAAGAATGCAAGATGCAAACACAAATAACTCACAAAGCAGGAACACATCCTGAATCAACTTTGGTCCTCTTAACCCGAACAATATGCTTAAACATAAGGAAAAAAAAGTAAAACATGACAGATCTCACCGAGGGGACATAATAACTCCAAGTAGTCAAGACCTGTAACCTTCACTTAGGGTTACAAAGTCAAGAACAAAAAAAAAACAACCTCTAAAGAACAAATTCTAAGGGTTTCTTCCTTCAACCAAAGAACACCAAAAGAATTGATCTATAAAGCAAGAAATCACCACAACAGAAATAGAGAAAACCCGAGATCACCATATCTGACCTTGTATAAAGAGCTTTAATCAAAGCTTTGGTACCATGTCAAGAACATGATAACAAGCAAGATACCCAAACCAAGTTTTATTACCCAAAACAGTCGGCACATATTCATCGAACAACAGCGTAACAAATTACAAAACATAAAACACCTCTTAACCTAAGAAGATCATCAGTGATGATCGTGATGATCTGCATAATCTATGATGATTAACACGATCAACAAAACACACAATATTCAGTAAAAAGATTGAAACCCTAGTTGTATGAAGATTCTTGAGAGTAGGGCCGTTCAAATAGCTCACCGCTCGTCGCTTGCTCGACGTTTGTTCAGAAATTGCTCGTTCGATTTGACGCTCGTTGTACGATCGCTTCCGGTTCGGATCAAATTATTATTTTTAATTAGTATATATATACATATACACATACACATACATATATAAACATGTAGGGAGAGGATATCGTACAATTCCCCTTAACGTACCTGGTACGCTGCCAAAATATAACATGCGAATTCATGTTTTTACCATGTGAAATCACCAACAAAAAAATCCCCATGCGATTTCATTGTTTAGTACATGCGATTCTGAAAAAAACTGAACATGCGATTTCATATTTGGGGTATCATAACGTGCGAATTCACCCCAGCGTACGCTCGTACGTTAAGGGAAATTGTGCGATATACTTAATCTAAACATGTATATACACATATATATACTTAATATAAATTAAATTTATAGTTAATATATCCACTCTATTAAATTTTGGTCTATTATATACAAATTTACATTTATATCTATATGTACTAGCCCAATCATACCTTTTCAATTTTTAACCACGGGGTGTCAGCCCAGTGGCCAGCCTCACCCATTCCAAACGGGAGGACGCGGGTTCGAGTCCAGCTCGGCCCGAATAATCCTGTTGGGTAGTAACCGCCAGGCAGCTATGGGGCTAAGCTAGCTTGGGGAGGGAGAACCCTCCCGCGGTCAGGGGTACCAGTGCATTTACCCCCCCCCCTTTTTTACTAGCCCAATCACACCAATAAAATTTTAATTTTAAATCTAAAAGTTAAACCCTAAACCGATAAATGATAATCTGCTCATAGCCTTAATGTTTCATGTCGTTACCCTAAGGCGATCGTCTCCTAGTCTCAACGTCATTGTTCATGCAATATGATCATCGCCTCCTCGGCCAAAATATTGTTATTCATAAGAAAAATATTATGCCATGAAATGTGCCTGTTTTTTAAACATAAAAACTTGAGACCTAACATTGTCTATATCTCTCTTAGCAATTTAAATCGGGCGACACGGTTGTCCAAATTGCTCGAACTTTGCTCGACGCTCGCTCGGAAAATTTATTGCTCGAAAAAAACTCGCTTGATTTGAGGCTTGGTTTTAAGTGAGTCGCTCCGGTTGGTTCGGCTTGTAAACGAGTCAAGCACGAGCAAAGGTCCGCTCTGTTCGGCTCGACTCATAAACAACCCTACTTGAGAGAGATATCATAAAGTTTTGAGATTTGTGTATGATAAATATCTCTAATCTTTCGTTATTATATATCACACTTAATCATACTATTCAAACACAGATGTGTAAGACCCATACTTCTATTTAATAGTTTTCACCATCATTTCGAGTATAAATGTGTATTTACGATTACACATACATGTGAAAAGTGCGAGTTTATTAAAACATTTAAGAATTTAAAACATTTCAACATTGTATTTTTAAGTTCGTCGCTTAAATGACGACGAATCATCATGCGAGCTTAGAATCTTGAATCTTGATCGTGTTCGGTTCTTCCTTGAGCTTGATCGGTGTTTGGCACTTTAAAATATACCTACATTTCATAAACCATGAAATGTGTTGTCATTCAAAGATAATAAGTGTTTAAATTAAGTCCGGATGCTAAAACGAACAACAAACAACATTTTTCAGTTATTTTAGCCGTCGCGTAGCGCGACGCTGTTCGTCCTCACCCGTCACGTAGCGCAGCGCCCTTATTTCGACAGAAAGTTTTCTTAGCTGGTGCTGCATATTCCCACTCTATCAACTCAAACTTGTTATGCACTAAAACTTGCATAACTTCCAATTTACAAATCCTTTTAGGATCCGTTTGTTCCTACATGATCGTAATTTGATTTTCTATCATATGGTGTTAAACCCCAACATCCGAATTAACGAAATTCCAGATTTTAAGCCCTTGGCTTATTATTCAAATTATAAAACTTTTTGACCCATTCATGATTTATTAAACCACCTTGTTTGTTTGATCCCAATTCTTCGTGTACCTTATAATTTCAATGTTGTCAATCATATTAGTTTCACATCACAAGTTTTTTATACATTCATAAACTCGTTTTTACTTAAATGCTTATTTTGACCCGTTAAGGGTATTTGAATGCTTTTAAGCATAATTAAGCTTATTCATTTCTAGCATCATAATTTCACGTTAAAATATCTATTTGTAATCCGCCACAACTACTGTTGTGATGGTTTCGATATAATAAGCCAATTATTACGAATATTACCCTTCGGTTAGTCATTTACGAAAAAATGCTCACTTTAGGCATTAGACCCAAGAAAGCTTATGCCTATAACTTTTATGCTTATCTAAGATTTACATTACCATAATTGATGTTTCTAAACAACCTCTAAAGGTTATTTACCCGATCTACCCATCGAAGGCCTTTTGGTCAATTTTATGTCCTTCATTTTACGGCGAAAGACCATCACTATCTATTTGACCAAAATTGCACTTTTAAATGTAAATTCATTTAGGCGTACCTGGCTCGAGCCAATGTATAGACCCGATTTATACCTTGCTTACATTTGCCGCTACTTTATAGCGACGCACTATCCATCTTTGGTTCACTCCTGTGAACATACGACTTGACAACCAACATTAGTCAATATTGTCAAATGGTGTTATCACCACCATTTGACCCGTTTGGCCTATATGACCAAACATTGGCATTTATAACAAAGCATGGTTTTAAACTACCCATTAACACGTCTGACCTATTCTGGAATTTACTGCTAATATTCCTTCTTCTTACATTTTTAACCCATTTTGGCTTACGCCGTGGGTATCCATTTAATCTCAACTTACATTTAGTCATCATACGACTAAATTACCCTTTTTATCCCTTTTCCATTACTAGTTACGCTACAAGGAATTTTAAGAAAAAATTATAATTTCTCAGTCAATTCATGGCTAAACTACCATTTTGCTTCTTTTTACCATTAACCTTGGTTTTGATCGTTCTTATTCGTTCCGACTCATTCCGGTTCATGTCGGAACCCATTTTTTTTAATCATAAGCCTTTGTTGTATTTATCGCATATTAAACAACTACATATACTACAAGTGGGTGTAAGCTTTACTTACCATGCATCCAAAATACGTTTTTCCTTCATACTTTATTCGTTTAACCCGCTTCCTTCCCAAGCTTCCACCTAGCTTGTCAAGCGTCAAACTATCATATAATATTCACATGGTAATTAGATTACTCATTGTAGATTATGACCTTCACACCTTATGAACCTTTATACTAGTTTTACTATTGAACTCTATCGTAGGTCGGTTTGACCCTTTAAAAGTCAATCGCACTTATATTTATGAACAATTAGGTTCAAATAAACATCATGTTTAGAACCCGTATTATTCCATATCACATGTAGTTAGTCAAATTGGCCAATTACTTATTTCTTTGTAATTTCCACATATCAACATTTGTTTAGGCATTTTAGCGAACACCTTGCGGGCAAGATTTTTATACTACTCTTTTCTAGTTCATTACCAACTTTTAACCAAATTTATATTATCAAAATCAAGCCCTTGGTCTAATATTCATGATCGATATCACTATCTTGCATCAGAACTTCAGTTTTCTCATAACTATACATACAAAATCATGTGTTCATCACAATGACATAAAAACCCACTTAGCACATATATGGGTGTTCATCAATTTTATAGTTTTCAACCCTAAATCATCAAACTTTCAACTAGGGTTTACTCCTAAAATGGTTTCAACATAACAACACTCATACATTCAACATTCAAGCATGAATTTCAATTATGAGTGTTTATTAAGATTTCAAGATATCACCAAACCACAAAATTCGACATACCTTTTGATCTCCTAGCTTAGGTGATCAATAATTTGCGTTCATGAATCGATTCGGGTCTCGAATTGACCTTCAATTTTGGGTTTGAACTTGAACAAGGGTTTCACCCCCTTGTTCCTTCTCCTGGCAGTACGCACACACACACACAGACACACTTAATGTGTGTGTTGTGTTATATATATATATTTTTTATTAAAACTAGTTTCCAAATTTTCCATTTTAGTCCTCATGTATGGTTTTTGTTATACAAGGCCACCATTCATTGTTTTAGTACTTAACCATGTATTGTTAACTAGGTTTATATTCCTAGTTAACTTAGTTGGTTTCGGGAGTTATAACCCGTTCTATTTTAAGTCTCTTTAACTCGGCATCTTATAAATTTTGTTTTCTCAAAGCTTTTATTCACCTTTAATTTAATATTGGATAATTTATTTAAATCCTAACATTTACCAGGTTAATTTTACCACCAATGGTATTTTACCCGTACATTAGTATTAACGTGGTTTGATTACCAAACCCGTTTTGGGGGTGTTACAAGTTTACCCCCCTTAAAATAGGTTTCATCCCCGAAACCTTTCTTATGTGTTTCGGTAATTACTTGAGCTTTGCTCATACTTTTACCATTTGTTAGTATTACCAGGATGGTGTGGTAATATCCTATTGGTTACAAAGCATATACGCATTTCATGCGAAATAATGCAACTCAAAATAACATAATTTCGTTATTTTAACCAGTTTGGTTAACTTAGCGAAATCCATCGCTTTTATACTTTCAAACTCTTCATAATTTCATTATTTTAACCTGTTTGGATGTTGTCGTGTAATTCGTCACTTTAACAACCAAACCCTTTTATTATCAAATTTATTCGGTTCATTCATACGGAATCCACCGCTTAAGATCAAGCCGAATTTCTGGATTTTTATCTTAATTGTTTAACACAATTTAAGAGGTGATATTAATGGAAATTCTACAAAGCATATAACCACATACCTTATAGCTTTATCCTTCAATCGTGCTTTTGCTTGATTTGACTTCCCGACATTTCTTTTGTGTTGCCTTATGATCGCTTAGTACAGGCGATCAATGCGCTTTGTTAGCAACGCCTCATGGGCCATAATTTGCATCTTGTACTCATTTACCTTTATTGTTTTACTTGACCGAGTCACTATTGGGTCACTCGGTCATATGAATTCATCAGTTACATTTATTCCACACTAATCTCATAATAAATAGAGTATTAAACAAATTCTTAATTTAAATTTTGACCTTAACCAATCTCACTGACTAGACTTAGTAGTCCAGTTGCTTTATACCCATCACTCGGGCTACAATGTGATTATATTTCACATTACCTTTCTTGACCGAGATCGCGTCACGTCATGTTTAAGTTTATATCAACCCTTCGTTATTGAAAATATTTCATTTTCGAACGTATCATCTTACACCTATCGGTGTGAAGACCTGTATCTTTTAATATTTACTATTTCGATTTCTATCAAAATATTCATATTTGTGAAAACGTTGTTTCTTATTATTAAAAATTGAATTTTAGTTTAACATTTTCCCTTCAACTTATGTCAATTACTCATATCAAGAAATTGACAACCAAGAATTTATTCTTTTCCGTTATTATTTTAAGCGGGGAATCATAATCAGTTCCCGCACTTTACTTAAGTGACCCGTAGGTTCTTTCACTTAGCCTCGTAGGCTACTTCCTTAGGTTTTTACCTTTTTCAGGTGAGACCCCTATAGTTCGTTTCTTTCTTTTCGTGACCCAAGGGTCATTTTGATCCGTAGACCTTTACATTGTTTATAACCCGAAGGTTATGGTGATCTCGTATATTATCTTTTACTCATGTCATTTCGCTCTTAAAATATGTATTCTTGGTGTCAGGCACCCTTTTAAGTTTTAAATAATTTATTTTCATTTTCGAATTCTAATGAATTTGACCGTAGTCTAAGGCTACATGCGTTTTCTTTTGTACTATTCTTCCGACTCTATGACTTCTTGGGTCATTTACACGTCGGTTTGTTCTCCGCTTAGCATTATTCGGTTTATGCTCTATTTCTTTTCAACCCGTTACCCGGATTCTTTATCTTAATTTATTTTCCTTTCTATATTCTTTTACGACCTATCACATAGGTTCGTTAATATTTCGCGCTTCCATTATTCGGTTTGCGCTTACTTACATTATCAAGCGTTATACTATATTTGACCCGTTCGACTTGTTCGTGTGAAGTTTCATCACTTATGACAGTCAAACTTTATTCTTTATTCTTTCTGTTCAACCTTGGAATAGTTGAACATAGTTATCAAAGTTTCCAGTTTGCAAGATTTTATGGCTTTTTAGCCATAACTCATAATCCGAGTTTTTTTTACTTTCCCAATCCCGTTCCCGTCTCTTGGTTTACGCATATTCTCAAAGCTCTACCCATCTATCGGGTATTTTTTTACCGAAGTCTTCATCAAAGCAACCATTCTGGTATGCCTTTAGACTTCGTTTATTTTATTTGGTCGTCTTAGCGAATTCATCACTTTTATTCAACCAAGTACTTTATTCTTTATTCAACCCGTTTGACTTGTTCGTGTGAATTTCATCACTTATGACAGTCAAACAAACTTTATCCCCTATGCCTCAGCATTCTCATTAGTCGGTTTGTATTTTCATTTACTTTGATTCTTGTCCCTTCCCTCGGGCTCGTTATTCTAATGCATTACGCTTCCGTTACCCGGCATGCGCTTACATTTATTATCAAATATTTTATTATTTGATCTGTTTGGGTACCTTTTTAATAAGTCCCATCCGTCCCGTCTTTACTACACCGAAGTATATGCTCCATTATAAGAAGTTCATAGTATCATGCGTATCAACACATGACACATATGACCTTTTTATAATTTTCGCATTACGCCCCATGTAAGTAACTCCTCTAATAATTTCCATATTCATGGTTTCAATCGGTAAAACTTTATTTAATTGTTATTAACCATCATTAGTTTTACCCATTTTATTCTTGAACATCTATAATATTTTCCTTTTATCGAACTGTTACACTCTCACCTTCGTTAATGTGATCGCTACTTTTCTCAATTGTATTATATTGAGAATTATTTACTTGGATAACTTCCGTCCAAGTTTCTATGTAAACTAATTATGTTAATATCAATCTTGGTATTCGCATTAGTGAATAACACTTATTTCTACTTAATTGCTCTTGGAAACATTATTCTAGATAGGTATTCTATTTAGGTTTTTCCAAGGTTTTTTTTTCTTTTTTTTTACATATGCAACAGTCAGTCTCTACGTATTTGTTGCATATTACTGTTTGTGCAATAAATTTAAAACATGCACCTGTAATGCTTGCCCCAACGGGCTTTCCTTGCTATTACTCTTATTCCGATTGCTACGTGATTTAGATCCTTGGCGAGTATTCTCTACTTGTCATACTTCGGACCGTTCCTCATCATATTTCGTAAATCGTTGAAGTCTCGTCATCTTCAGACGCAAGCGTCCTTCAACTAAAACATTTACAAAGATTAGTAATGTTGACATTAATAAATGCCCTTACTATAATACAAAGCTTTCTACTATACGCGTTAACACACGTACTCTTGTTAACTATACCGGTCTTTTACCAATTTATTTGGGGTAACGTGTGAATACACAATAGCCTTATGTGGTGTTCACAACACTTTAATCATGCTAAACCGTTAATATAAACATACTTACCGAATTTGTGATCAAGTCTTGAACCGACATCAACCCTTACCGAGAGCATAAGGTTTAAGTCCAACATAGTCACCCACCATGCTTGAATCTCTTAAACCAAGGCTCTGATACCAACTTGTAAGACCCATACTTCTATTTAATAGTTTTCATATTGGTTTCGAGTATAAATGTGTATTTACGATTACACATACATTTGAAAAGTGCGAGTTTATTAAAACATTTAAGAATTTAAAACATTTCAACATTGTATTTTTAAGTTCGTCGCTTAAATGACGACGAATCATCATGCGGAAGCTTGAATCTTGATCGTGTTCGGTTCTTCCTTGAGCTTGATTGGTGTTCGGCACTTTAAAATATACCTACATTTCATAAACCATGAAATGTGTTAGTCATTCGAAGATAATAAGTGTTTAAATCAAGTCCGGATGCTAAAACGAACAACAAACAACATTTTTCAGTTATTTTAGCCGTCGCGTAGCGCGATGGTGTTTGTCCTCACCCGTCGCGTAGCGCGGCGCCCCTATTTCGACAGAAAGTTTTCTTAGCTGGTGTTGCATATTCCCAACTTTACCAACTCAAACTTGTTATGCACTAAAACTTGCATAACTTCCAATTTACAAATCCGTTTTAGGATCCGTTTGTTCCTACATGATCGTAATTTGATTTTCTATCATATGGTGTTAAACCCCAACATCCGAATTAACGAAATTCCAGATTTTAAGCCCTTGGCTTATTATTCAATTATAAAACTTTTTGACCCATTTATGATTTATTAAACCACCTTGTTTGTTTGATCCCAATTCTTCGTGTACCTTATAATTTCAATGTTGTCTATCATATTAGTTTCACATCACGAGTTTTTTATACATTCATAAACTCGTTTTTACTTAAATGCTTATTTTGACCATTAAGGGTATTTGAGTGCTTTTAAGCATAATTAAGCTTATTCATTTCTAGCATCATAATTTCACGTTAAAATATCTATTTGTAATCCGCCACAACTACTGTTGTGATGGTTTCGATATAATAAGCCATTATTACGAATATTACCCTTCGGTTAGTCATTTACGGAAAAATGCTCATTTTAGGCATTTGACCCAAGAAAGCTTATGCCTATAACTTTTTTGCTTATCTAAGATTTACATTACCATAATAGATGTTTCTAAACAACCTCTAAAGGTCATTTACCCGATCTACCCATCGAAGGCCTTTGGTCAATTTTATGTCCTTCATTTTACGGCGAAAGACCATCACTATCTATTTGACCAAAATTGCACTTTTAACTGTAAATTCATTTAGGCGTACCTGCTCAAGCTAATGTATAGACCCGATTTATACCTTACTTACATTTACCGCTACTTTATAGCGGCGCACTATCCATCTTTGGTTCACTCCTGTGAACATACGACTTGACAACCAACGTTAGTCAATATTGTCAAATGGTGTTATCACCACCATTTGACCCGTTTGGCCTATATGACCAAACATTGGCATTTATAACAAAGCATGGTTTTAAACTACCCATTAACACGTCTGACCATTCTGGAATTTACTGCTAATATTCCTTCTTCTTAAATTTTTAACCCATTTTGTCTTACGCCGTGGGTATCCATTTAATCTCAACTTACATTTAGTCATCATACGACTAAATTACCCTTTTTATCCCTTTTTCCATTACTAGTTACGCTACTAGGAATTTTAGAAAAAATTATAAATTCTCGTCAATTCATGGCTAAACTACCATTTTGCTTCTTTTTACCATTAACCTTGGTTTTGACCGTTCTTATTCGTTCCGACTCATTCCGGTTCATGTCGGAACCCATTTTTTTAATCATAAGCCATTGTTGTATTTATCGCATATTAAACAACTACATATACTACAAGTGGGTGTAAGCTTTACTTACCTTGCATCCAAAATACGTTTTTCCTTCATACTTTATTCGTTTAACCCGCTTCCTTCCCAAGCTTCCACCTAGCTTGTCAAGCGTCAAACTATCTTATAATATTCACATGGTGATTAGATTAGTCATTGTAGATTATGACCTTCACACCTATGAACCTTTATACTAGTTTTACTATTGAACTCTATCATAGGTCGGTTTGACCTTTTAAAAGTCAATCGCATATTTACTTATATTTATGCACAATTAGGTTCAAATAAACATCATGTTTAGAACCCGTATTATTCCATATCACACGTAATTAGTCAAATTGGCCAATTACTTGTTTCTTTCGTAATTTCCACATATCCACATTTGTTTAGGCATTTTAACAACACCTTGCGGGCAAGATTTTTATACTACTCTTTTCTAGTTCATTACCAACTTTTAACCAAATTTATATTATCAAAATCAAGCCCTGGTCTAATATTCTTGATCTCTATCACTATCTTGCATCATAACTTCAGTTTCTCATAAGTACACATACACACCCACTTAGAACATATATGGGTGTTCATCAATTTCATAGTTTTCAACCCTAAATCATCAAACTTTCAACTAGGGTTTACTCCTAGACATGGTTTCAACATAACAACACTCATACATTCAACATTCAAGCATGAATTTCAATTATGAGTGTTTATCAAGATTTCAAGATATCACCAAACCCAAAAATTCGACATACCTTTTGATCTCCTAGCTTAGGTGATCAATAATTTACGTTCATGCATCGATTCGGGTCTCGAATTGACCTTCATTTTGGGTTTGAACTTGAACAAGGGTTTCACCCCCTTGTTCCTTATCCTGGCTGTACGCACACACACACACTAATTACATTAATTTATTTTATTTATATATATATATATATATATATATATATATATTATTAAAACTAGTTTCCAATTTTTCATTTTAGTCCTCATTATGGTTTTTGTTATACAAGGCCACCATTCCTTGTTTAGTACTTAACCATGTATTGTTAACTAGGTTTATATTCCTATTTAACTTAGTTATTCCGGGAGTTATAACCCGTTCTGTTTTAAGTCCAGTTAACTCGGCATCTTATAAACTTTGTTTTCTCAAAGCTTTTATTCACCTTTTATTTAATATTAGGATAATTTATTTGAATCCTAACATTTACCGGGTTAATTTTACCACCAACGGTATTTTACCTGTACATTAGTATTAACGTGGTTTGATTACCAAACCCGTTTTTGGGGTTTTACAAGATGATTACCATTTTTACTAATAAAATATAAATCCATTGTCATGTCTACCGGTCACAGGACTTTCCTTGACTTCAAATCCTGAATAACACACATAGATTCCTCAAACACCATAGACACTTGTTTTCTTTCTTATCTTTAGAAAGATTATGAACCAACACAAGATTCACACTACAACCAGGAACATAGAAAACATCATTTAACACAACCCTAGACGCCAACTTAATGTCTCCAATTTTAGTTACTTTAGCATTAGTACCATTAGGGTGACACACTTTTAAATCAAATTCGGACACATCAACACAATTATACATGTCTTTATTATTCATAACCATGTGTTGATTAAAACCTAAATCAATGATCCAATTATAGTCATGAGAATAACTAACAACACTAGAACAACTAATAAAACCACCACAAACACCTGACACATTTACATTATTATTTAGACTAAGAGACTGACCTCCCATATTAGAATTTTGCTGACCAGTTCCAGGTTTTTCACTCACAAGACTCAGCAGCTTTGAAATCTACTTTTAGTAAAAGGCATAGACGAACTAGACACCATGTTAGACTTATTTATATTAACAGTATTATTACTACTGCCCTTACCTACTTGCACATTAGTCTTATTTAAACCCATGTGGATACCCAATTAACTCAAAACATCTATCCATATGTGACCAATTATATTACAATGTCTACATTTCAAATTAGGATCAGGTCCTCTAAACAGTTTTTCCTTTTGGTCAACAACTTGTTTTGTTTTAGTTAAGAAAGATACATTTGACCCATTTTTCTGACCACTACTAGCATTTCTATGTGATCCTTCCATAGAAATGATAGAGAAAACAACCTTTCAAATGGAAATGGTTCACTTGTCAGTAAGTTTATTCTCATAGGTTCATAAATAATCATCGAGACCAATGAGAAACTGCATCAATTTTATTAGTGTAGTAAAATCATTATAATCTTTAGCAGCTTTACGAGAACAGGAAGGCAGTTGTAACATGGAATCAAACTGCTTCCACATAGTATATAACTTGTGATAATATTCTGAAACTGAACAATCATTTTGAGATATACAATTTATTTTTTTATACAAATCATACATAATAGAATCATCCACCTTATCATAGGTTTCTTTCAAATCAGTACACACTTTAGAGGCAAGCTTAGAAAAAACTTACCCTAGTACAACTCTTCAGACACAAAGTTTAGTAACCAAGTCAAGACAACGGAGTTACACCTATCCCATTGTTTACTTAGAACATCATCATCTTCAGTTTTAACACATTTTTCATCTATAAACCTAAACTTATTCTTAGCCTCTAAGGCAAGTATCATAGCACTAGACCACACCTTATAATTCTTTGTCCCTTTTAGTTTTATATTAACAACGGTTAAACTACTAGGGTCACTAGGGTGCAAATACAAAGGGTCTCATATATCAAGTTTACTAATCAATTCTGTGAAGTACCTTCACCGTCGCCCAAGATAACAACAATCAAGTATAACAAACAATCAAATATAAGAAAATAAGAACCTAACAGAATAACCCAAAAGAACCACAATAATATGCAACAATTAGCACCAAGACTCGATCAAGGCCGGTCCGACTAGCCCGGTAACAAATATGCCTAGACACAACCACAAATAATATGAATGATTAAACAATAAACAAAGAGGGAAGGAACAATCTCACAATAGAGCGTATAACTCTAAGCGGATCTGAACCACAACCTTCTACTTAGGGCTGAAGTCACAAATCAGAAAATACAGCAACCAGATCCGGTCAGTTTGCCCTCTAACTTTTATGAGTTACAGAGACCAACACAGAACTTCTTCACAGTTCCGACTCCCAATAGATCTACAAACCCTAAGATAGGGTTTCTTCACCAGAAACTTCACACAGCCCAAGAAATCTTCCGATCAACACCACAAAAGGTTTCAAAGTATTGAAACCCTCAATACTCCAATATCGACCGAGAACAACCAAAAAACAGCAGAAAAGCGACAAATCAATAGCCAAATGGCTCTGATAACATTTACAAAAATGTAAAACAACAGAAGAACAAAAATGTAGTGGCAAAACGGTGACGCAAAACTTTATTAGTTAACCAACCCAAAAATCACCCAACAAAACCCTAGATCTCATAAATAGTGAGATCTGTAATATACAAAGATCAACTTTAACAGATTAGTACAATCTGTTGAATGATCTACAATGATACAATAGTACAACTGCTGAGATCACAAGATCTCAGATCAACAACCATGATCAAAAAGAAACAGAGAGAACAATACAGAAACCCTAAAAAATATCTAATCAACTGTGCTTATCTCCTCCCTCCATCTTCTTTATATATCAACAAATATAACATTTACACTTTAGCCCTCAGAAGATTCCAATTCCAATCCTTGAAGTTTCCACAAGTTTCCTCTCAGCCCCTCATACAATATAACTACACACTTAACAACCTTGTCACATATCAAAATAATATAACAAATATAACCATAAATCCAACAACCTTCATAACACGTGACAAGTGACCAACTAGCCTAAGAGAATCTGTTTAAGTATGAATTACAATCAACAAAATAATTTTAACACATATTCCCCGAACAACAACGTAACAGAGTACAAAACATAAACCATAAAACACTCTCAAGCTAAGCAGATCATCAACGTGATGATATGCACAATCTATGATGATCAGCACGATCAACAAACACACAATATTCAGTACAAAGATTGAAACCCTAGATGTATGAAATTCTTGAGAGAGACAGAGATCAGAAAGTTTTGAGATTTATGTATGATAAAATATCTTTGATCTCTCTTTATTGTATAATGGGGACTAGCCAAATGCCAAAGGCAAAAGCAGGGGCCCACGAGCACAAGCCCACAAACACATCCTCTGCAATCCATAAACCAAGCAAATCCATCAACTTCTAATACCTCATAAGCCCAACATCACCAAATATGCAAAATAATAATAAAAATATAAGAAAAAAATATAAAAGAAATATTGAATTGAAGAAGTAATATTGTAGAATTTTAACAAGAAGGAGATGGAATCAAGTTGTTTAGATCTCATATTTTCAATCAAGATTTGTAATCAAACTTTCAGGTATGCTTGGCATACATGAATCAAAGGTTTTCACCTCATCAATTTTTTTTGAACGGTCAACAAATCAATCCCGAGTACTCTTTGGCCATCCACTGGACAAACGGAGTACTCCGAGAGTAACCCGAGTCGTCCACCACCAGTTCCGGGGAAAACCGGTAACCCACCCGCCATAGGCACGACAATGAAATTACCAGTAAAACCCGTTTGGCTCAAGAATCGAACCTAGGTTTCCTGGGTCTCCTATCATTGCCCACCAATGCCTCATTCCTTTTTGCACCATGTGAGAATTGAACTTGAGTTTTCATGAAGAACTCAAGCTCTCCTACCACAAATATATTAGAGTTACAAGAGATTAAGTTCAATAACAACTCTCTAGTATTAACAAACTTAAAAAAAAGTATTAAATCATTAAATAGTGATGTAAATCGTCTAATACATGGGATCAACATTCTTGAAACCCAAGAAAAAAGATTATTTTCCGAACACAAGTCTCTAACCTACTTCCTTTTAGCATCACACACACCTTATCCAAATATATACGTTTAAAGACAAGATTTGCAATTATGTTCTTCAGCCTTATCCACACATTTTCTTCTCTTCCAGCTAACTGAAATCCACTCTTATTGCCATTCTAGGTATTTACTGAGTACTTCTAAAGACATCATCATCAAAAATTATCGTCATACATCGATTGATAGGTGGTCTGAAAGAGAAACTGTTTCAACTGAATATCCTAGCATTCTCCATTCTTCCATCTGTTTTCTTGAAGAATAACAAATCAACTGACAGACCCAAATAGAACCTGTCTCTACTGAGACTACGCAACTGGGCCGTAATTTGTTCTAGTCCATCCGAAGCCCGCCAACCAGGAAAATCAGATCACTAAGGTTAAGTAAATCCACATTTTCTTCACCCCGAGACTGAACGAATCATCTACTATTGTTGGCCTATAATTCGAGGGTTGGGGTTCTATGTTAGCATTCCAGTAGCGCTGGCCCGAAAAACTACAACATCAACCGTCGACTAACAACCAGTCCAATGAGTTTGAAGCAGGCTAAAGACATTAAAGACTAATATTTATTTTCTTCCATCTAATGTAATATCAATCGTTCAGCTACTTTGTAAGCATCCACACACTATGAAAATCAAACTTTAGTGGGATCTCCAACCAGTCTCTAATTTTTCAAAAAATTCTACAAGGTCAGGATCAATAATCTTATTGAAAATAATCAAGCTTTCTCGTGTAAATGATCAAAGTTTTTTATGCATAAAAGTCTTGATATTAAATTTGCATTATTTTCTCAAGAACTAATAACATAAATTAGATATTTAATGTGAACATGATCACCCACCCAATTTATGACTTTTAGTACAAATTATTCGCCACGGCTTCTTTGAGTTTGACGTTGCTCAACATTCTAAGAAATACTAGCCACAGCTTCTTTGGGTAACCTTCATTGTTTCGTTGACTCAACCTTATATAATTAATCTTCAAAGAACCACAAAACCTGCAACCTTCTATCAAGTTTCCATCATCATGAAATGCTTCACAACCCATCTCATCACCTGCTTAGTTCTTGTCTCCATTCCATATATAACTTCACTTTCTTTCAATTTCACATTCACCCGTCCCCCCCGGAATCAGATTCCAGAAACAGAAATTATATTCCAGGGATCAGCTAACATCTCCAACGATGGAATCCACTTGACCCCGGATAAAAATGATACCAACCAAAGCGAGAAAGTCGGACGAGTGACATACTTCAGGGAACTTCTTCTTTGGGACAACAAATCTAACGTATCAAGCTTTTCTACAAATTTTACCTTTTTGATTGATTCAAACAGGTCCGCAGAATACGGTTATGGCCTCACATTCTTTCTTGCTCAGAATAATTCTGAACTTCTACCTAAAGGATCCATGGGGCTTCCAATCTCCCCGTCAGGCAGTTCCAACAGGCCTCGGTTTGTTGCTGTAGAATTTGATACTTTCTGGGACATTTGGGACCCAAATGACACCAACACTCCCATGAGTGATCATGTAGGTCTCATCATTAGCTCTCTTGAATCCGTGAAGTCCCAGAAATGGTTTAGCAATGTAACTGGTGGGGGGATATGTGAAGCTTGGATCAGGTATGATTCGGGTTCGAATAACTTTAATGTTTCTTTCACCGTTATCAAAACAATACAGACACCAAAAGGGATTTACACACAACGTTGATCTAAGTAATGAGTTGCCTGAAAGGGTAATTTTCGGGTTTTCAGCAGCGACTGGACCTCTGTTCCAGAAAAATATCTTGAGATCTTGGAGCTTCCATAGTTGGTTTTTAGACCCGAATCCTGATCCAGAGGATGGGAAAAAGAACAAGGTGGGACTAATAGTTGGATTATCGGTTACAGTTCCTTTTCTGGTTATACTTTTGATTGTTTTATGGAGGTGGAAGAGGACAAAAAGAAAGGAAGATGAAGCTGAAGGTGAAGATGAAGGTGAACTTGATATTGAGATGAATAAAGATTTCGAAATGGGCAGCGGGCCGAAAAGATTTACGTACCATGAATTAGCGCAAGCAACTGGTGACTTTGCTTTGCAGGAGAAGCTCGGGGAGGGAGGTTTTGGTGGTGTTTACAGGGGATTCTTGAGAGAATCAAGAACTTACGTTGCAGTAAAAAGGATGTCAAAAACTTCCAAACAAGGGATCAAGCAGTATGCATCGGAGGTCAGGATCATTAGCCGACTAAGGCACAAAAACCTTGTGCAACTCATTGGTTGGTGCCATGAGAAACGTGAACTCCTGCTTGTTTACGAGTATATGGAAAATAGAAGCTTGGATACACACCTTTTCAAATTAAAGAGCTTGTTGGCATGGGGGACAAGGTACAAGATTGCTCGTGGGTTGGCTTCTGCTGTATTGTATCTACATGAAGAATGGGAGCAATGTGTTTTGCATAGAGATATCAAATCAAGTAATGTGATGCTAGATTCGAATTTCAATGCAAAGCTTGGTGATTTCGGGTTAGCTAAGCTTGTTGACCACGATAAAGGTGTACAGACAACCATGCTTGCTGGAACCTTGGGTTACATGGCTCCCGAATGTGTAGTAACCGGCAAAGCAAGCAAAGAATCAGATGTGTTTAGCTTTGGAGTTGTTGCGTTGGAAATAGCTTGTGGGCGGAAACCCATCGATTCAATGCTCAAGAATCCCATCAACGGTTGGTAGAATGGGTATGGGAGCTCTATGGAACTGGGAAACTTTTAGAGGCGGTTGATCCACGTCTAGGATCGGATTTTGAGGAGGAGGAAATCAAACAGTTGATAATCATTGGGTTGTGGTGCGAGCATCCTGACTCGAAGCTTCGACCATCAATGAGACAAGTGATTCAAGTATTGAACTCTGAAGCTTCCCTTCCTGTACTATCCACAAAGATTCCTGTAGCGTCTTATTCGACGCCTTCCATGCCGTCGTCATTTGGCATCGCTTCTCTCGCCCAAAACGAATCGGTATGTATTATCTCTAACACAGATTCATCAAAGCAAATGACATCATCAACAACTTCTTCTTGTTCTCCATCTATATCATTGTTGCAGGCAGAGCAATGACATGAATAGATTGGGGATCGTACAATATCTTTATTGACAGCCTTTTCGGACCACAAAAGGAACCACTTTTATATTTTCTGTTGATTGTTCTGTAAGTATCACAATACGAATTATTGATCAACTTGACTAATCCATTGAATCAATCTTGTTTTTTTATTGTTTTCTTAATATCATATTCAACCATAGTACTCTTGTGATTTTTGTTCATACATTTGTGGGTGTGATTTTACCACAAAACCAATTATTTCTTCATCAAATGGTTCGTGAAGAGTCCCATCAAATAAATTGAAAATCATGCTATTAGCGACAACTTAATTTTCCAGATAATATGTTGTTATATTCATAAATTCAATCACTAATGCCTTACCATTTTTTTTTAAACGCTGAACTTCATTTATAGGTTACCACACTCCTAAAATCGAAAAGCCTATATTGTCCCACTCCGGTCAGACTATGTTACCGTAATCGGGACCCAAACTGGCTTCAGAGTTTGGCTTTTTTTGGACGTTTCCCTGGAAAACCATACCGCCGGCTGTCAGTTGACAGTCGTGCCGCCACTAATGTCTTACTTTAATGATGACAGAGTAATACGTCAAAAGTCAGAAAAAATTTTATTTATAAGATTTAAACTTATGAACATGTATAAATATTCAAAATCATAGTAGTTAGTATATAACAACTGGAAGCGAATGTAAAGCTATAACTACAAATTAAATGAAACTAATTCACAAATAAAGTGTAGTTTTAAGTCCTGAGAATGATGATTAGGACTAATGTGACACTTTATCAAATTCCACTTTATGTAGTGTTATCTTAGAGCTAAAACGACGCTTATGTCTTAATATGCTAACACTTTTGATAATTATGCTCTTGTACAACAAATACGGCACTTCTAGCTATAAACGTTTCAATACTCAATTAACACTTGTTAAAATCAATCGACCACTTTTTACAATCAAGTGCGCTAAGACTTTCTAGACTTAAACCTCATCCTTTTCAACAAGTGTAAATTGTTATATATAATATATATATATTATATACACTGTGGTTGGATTTTGTTCACAAGCGCCTGACTTTAATTGCAATGCTTCTGCTCCAAATCTAGTTAGTCTTTCTACCACTAACTCCAGTATTTGAAGCTTTTGGTGTCGGAAATTTTGTCGTGTGGTGTCGATTTATTTTTAGCAATGTTGGGGGTGTTTGGGATTGCTTATGTTGTGAGGAGAATAAGTTAATAAGGCACAATTTCTTACTTAGTAACTTTTGAAAGAAATCGGAGTTAAAAATAAGGGAAATTTACGAAAATAGCCAAGAATCATGTTGACTTACGAAAATAGCCAGCTCATGCGTCTTTGGAGCAGCGCATCACAGGTTACGAGGAACCTTTATGCGTCTTTAAATGTAGAGTTGACACATGTCACAATGGGATGCATGGAATGAGTGCCAGACGCATGGATGAGTCGGCAGACGCATGGAATGAGTCACAGACGCATGGGAAGAGTCACAGACGCATGGGATAATGGGATGAGTCACGGACGCATGGGATGAGTTACGGACGCATGGGAAAATGGATGAGTCACGGACGCACGGATGTTACGGACGCACGGGATGAGTCTCGGACACATCACATGGATGTCATTGAGACACGTGTCACTTCTACATTTAAAGACACATAAAGGTATCTCGTACCTGTGATGCGCTGCTCTAAAAACGTATGAGATGGCTATTTTCATAAGTCAACATAATTCTTGGCCATTTTCGTAAATTCCCCTAAAAATAAGGAATCAAAAACACCTTCCTTATCGGTTTAATCTGAAAGTTTTTATCCTCTCCCACCTCTAAATTCGTGGGATAGCATGGAGGCTAAACCCATTAGTTTGGTAACCAAGTGGGAGTTTGACCACCATTCCATAAAGAAATCACCATATTAGGGTTTTAGACATAAAAAATCCCTGTATCTAACAAATTTTGCACCGGAGCTAAATATTGTAGCAAATCGGAGTTCGCGGGTTATTGTTCTACAGAATACCAAAAGGACGATAGTTGTGTGGCGGTGGATTGTGTGGAGCTAGCAGTTGTGTGGTGGTGATGGTGATAGCGATGGTTTTGTGGTTGTGGCGGTGAGGGTTGTGTGGTGGTGGTTTGCAGTGGTGATGTGGGGAAAGAGATAGTTAAGAGATGAGATAGAGAGAGACAAGTGAAAGAGAGTGATATGAGCTTGTTATTTTTTATTGTTTATTTTCCATTTTGTGTTTCACATTTTTTGTTACAATTCAATAAGAGAGTGATTCGAGCTCTTTTTTTTTTGTTAGGCGAGTGGATTGAAATGTCTAGAATTATAAACCACAATGTGATTTTGGCTTTTTTTTAACGATTCACACTAAACCTTCGAGACTAGACTAAAATTTACTATTTCAACAATTATTGTAATTAAGTGCTACATAATGCTTCCTGAGATACGTCCTTTGACTGATTGATCCAACTAAGAGTGGTCTGACCTTCGATCTATAAAACAGAACACCGGTAAGACTCGTTATAAGAATGGGGTTATTCCTGTAACCACTCTCTAGCGTGAGAATAAGTATCTGTATATGGGAGTAAAAGAGTTTGTGATAAGAGAATTGTGTGTATACCTTTACAATAGCATCTTCTATTTATACTTATGGGTGAATTAGGGTTTCCTATGAAATCAGAGAGTCGGTTACGTGACATCTCCTATTTTCTCGGAGATCATGCAAATCTACTATTTTTATGCACGTATTTGTACATTTATTATTAAAATATCCTTATTCAATGATGGTTTGCCCGACCTGGAATAACCAAGCCGTGTCATTCCTCCACATGTCCCCAATCCGATTCTATAAGAAAATGTCATGTGGTCAGACATAAGAAAAGGAGATGAACCAACAAAAAAAATAAAGAATGAATATAAATAAATTGACGCTCTAGATGTCAAGTGACAGGACTTGCTAATGAGTACCTGGTAAAACACATGTATATTTGGGCTCCAATTTTTGAATTTCGAAAAAACAGAAAAAATGGTATAAATAGGGATATAGCTTCAGAAAAGCAAACTTTCCCCGAAAAATACCAACCGTCACCTCCATTTCCCTGGTAATCCGAAGGCTCCCAAAGTATCCGAATCACCCCAAATCAATGATGCCCTGTACTTAAATGGAACAAGGCATCCTTTGATTCGTTGATGAAAATTATTGTATTCAGCCGGAATGGCACCCCATCATGCCATCGGAGAAAGACCCCGCATTTCGTTGCCGGAGGGTAAGATCACACTCTTTGCTAATTTCTTCAAGTTTTGTAATTTCCGACTTCCCATTACGAAATTGTGTAAGGAAATGTTGGACGAGTATGCGATACGTATCTCTCAAATGCATCCGCTTGGCCTCGCCAAACTCCGACATTTTGAATATGCCTCGTTGAGTTTGGGGTTTATACCAGAGAAGGTAATATTTCGTGTCTATATGCACTTGCCTGGAAAACGCCCTATTTTTTCTTTGATAGCCACAGCACCGACGAAGTAGCCTACGAATAGTCCCATCAAGCTGTCGGGATAAAGATTGGAAGAAAAAATTCTTCTTTATCGATGCTGACGTCATCCCTAGGGGAATGCATTGAGGACCATGGCGGCGAAGGAGAAAGTGAAAGATGTTAGTCCCGCCAAGGCGGAGTATTAAGGGACGCCCTGTTTAAAGCCTTAACTGTTCACACGTCCGAGTGCACTACTATCCCCGAAGGGACGTTGGTGCTAGTAGGAATGAGCATGTGTTGGCCCAACATGCAAACCTACCCGGCGTTCCGGACAGCAGATGGAGGTAATAATTTTAGACATTGTAAAGTTTCTGTTACCCTGGTTATTGTGACTGACCCAGCTTCTTGCAGCCACTTATTCGTTGGTGGATTTCTTATTCCCGGAAAAATATTCGTTGGTTGATTTCTTATTCCCGAAAAAATCACCGTCTTTACTAAGCTCCGACCGGCCCTTTCAATCAGGTGAGCAGAACATCTTGCAAATGCATACCGATAGCTTCAAACTCCTATCTTGATAAGGTCGTCAGGGGCGTGCCCACTACCGAAACAGCGGGTGGTAGTGAGAGAATCATGACTGTTCCCAGGAGGACCATTCGTCTCCAGAAATATGGGGCGGGAGGTAGTGCCAAAAGTCTACCATCCAAAACTGTTTTGGACACTGTGACCGCTCTTGAGGCGTCGCCCGCGTCCGCTGGGGAATGCCCACCATCGGTTGCTGCCTTCGCTGTTGGCCTTGAGGTGCCTGTTCCTTTGACGCCCTCCAAGAGAGCGAGAACCACCCATTGTTAGCCCAATTCGCTACCACAAAGCAAGTTGTACTTGCAGGTCTTGCTAAGCAACGCAACCTGTCCAATTTATGTCTTTTATATCTTTTACGCCTTACACCCGCAATGTATTCGCAGGCCAACATTCGTGGCCCCCGCAAACACTGTGGCCGCCTCCGCCACCTCAGGGTCTCCTGGGGCACAGAGACAGATGCCCTTGTTTCTATGGAGGCATCCGTCATGGAGATAAATGAAGTTGCTGGTGTGTTGGTTGTCTCAGGAACTCCCAGTACCTCTTGGTGCTCCTTTATATACCGAAGTTACCACTATTACCACCACAATGGCCCCTGCTATGACCTCTATCGTGGCTCGTAGTCTGCACCCCCTACCCTATCTGTATCGTGCACCAAAGGAACGCATGTGGCGACAATTCCTCCTGCTAGTGCCTTAACTGTGGGTCTGTCGATTTCCCCAATAGAATTCTCCAGTGACAGGGACGCTACTTTTAATGAGACAGCGTGGTCAAGCAGTGGTCTGCATGACGAGGGGCATGTCGTGGAAAGATTATATCTACCTACTATAGCCTGAGATTCCTGGATGCCCGATAGACCCTACAAACCATGGTGGAAGATAGCGGAGTCTACTCGGCTAATTCATCCCATCGTGGTTAGCCATTAGGTAGATCATGCCTTTCCTCCTGCTAAAGTTGCATATGTGGAGGTTTAGGACTGTGGTCAGTTGTTGGAAGTGACCTTGACCAATTTCGTTTTCTAGGTTAGAAGGCTCGCTGAGATAAAGCGTCGTTGAACCCAGGACAACCGGGATGTCACACCCCGACCCGCAGAGGAAAAAGGTGATCGGGGCATGATTGGGTTTTCATCAAAGCTCATGACATTTATTATAGTGTTTCATATTTATTATTACAATTTAAAGGGAATCATACAATCAAATCATACAAGTACAACATGTTCTATACATCTTTCTAGACTTCATTATTTTTCTTCTAAGGCAATTTCCTATGTGTTCCTTGCTTCATCCTGTCCACCTGTATCATGTGTAAAAATGGTTTTTGGATCAACAAAAAGTTGGCGAGTGAACCTTGTTAGAAAACATTTATTATTGATTTCTTGTTATATTTAATATGGAAAAATTGTGCAATAATCATATGTGAGCAAACGTAATTAAACATACAATAACAAACAATACCAAACAATAACAACAATAACAAACAATAACAACAATAACAAACAATAAAAAACCACCTTGCATGAATATATAACATGAATGATAATGTATATGTTGGCAACGTCACGTTCACGCTCATAGGTAATGGGGAACGGACGGCCTATGATAATGTATGTGCGATCAAGGCTCAATCAAACGGAGCCGATCGTATGTTGGCAACGCCTCGTTCACGCTCATAGGTAATGGGGAACGGTTCACGCTCATAGGTAATGGGGAACGGCGGCCTATAATGATGTATGTACTGAAAATGATAAATTTAATCTAAACATTAACCACACAAACAGTTGATACATATTGAATACACATTTGATCATTGATATGATGAATCCACAAGTGTTTAAATATAATAAATAATATGACACATGATACACCCCAAAAACGTGATTAAAACGGGGAATTTATAGAGATTCACTCACAGTGGGTGCGTTTCTTGGATTGATGATGAATGCGCATGAATTTGGATTTAACCACGAGAGGAACTAACCTAAATAATAACATAGTGGTTCGGTAAATAAAAGGATTTTATTTGAGATTAATAATTTTAATTCATAACTTTAATAGGATTTCTAGATTTATTTTTGTGAGTTTAAGGACATTTTCTAACTTTAAAAATATTAATTTTAAGTATTTTTAATTGATTTTTAAATTAAATAAATAAATAAAAAATATAAAAAAATTTTACTTTTTGACCAGTTGAGCGTTGACCAGTTGACCAGTTGACCGTTTGACCGGTCGGACCGTGTTTATGATATGCGCTGAGTGAGGTTCGAACTCGTGACCTCTCGTATACGTGCACGCAGCTCTACCAACTGAGCTACGTGTCTAACCCGAAATATTTCTGTTTTTAATTATATATATATACAAATTAGATTAAATCATTTATGTCCTTATTTAAAAACTTGATAATTGCCAGAATCGGTGCGGGAGCCTGGACTCGAACCCGCGACGTGCTTAATGTTTTTGTACACAGCCACCACTGGACTGTGTGTCTAACCTTGTTATTATTCCGGTTTTTATTATACTTATACACTGATTACATGTTTCATGATTTGGCTTTTATATAAAAAGGGTATATTATTTCAGTGGATCGGAACACAACAGAACTCGAACTCGGTATCTCTATGTTTCAAATGCACACAGTCCACCGCTGGACTGTGTGTCTAACCCGAGATATAGCTCGATTTATATTAAATATATATACAACCAAAACTTCATCTTCTTCATTAAACAACCCAGAACTCCCAATCCCGACTGTTTCGATTCATTAATCAATTCCCTTAGTAAATTGTAAATAACTACACATTAGATTAATAAAAATGAAAGAGATTAGGCGTAAGATATGCCAAACAGGGATCCCCTGTTTCTCCGGCGAGATTCCGATGACAGCAGGTTATTCCGGCGACTTGTAATTTGCGGCAGAGGATCTTCAGGAAGTTTGAGGTGAGTGTGGGTGACTTCGGTATGAGCTCTAGGAGTCTTATTTTAGAGTAAGCAGAAGGGATGAAATGGATTCGGTTTTCCGGCGACTTGCAGAGAATTCCGGCGATGTGTTTCTTGCGACAGAGATTCTTCAGGGAGTTTAAGGTGAGTGTGGGTGATTTCGGTATGAGCTCTAAATGTCCTGTTTATAAAGTAAGGCAACAGTGGTATAATTTCTTCGGTTTTCTGGCGATAACTCTCGGTCAACTCGCAGATAATTCCGGTGATTTCCGGTGAGCTCCGGTGAAACAGAGACTTGTTTTCACAATGTGGTGAGGGTTTGACTATGAATGGAACGAGATTTGGACTGGATAGTTAACATGTTCGTCGGTTACGGTCAAAAAAATTAAGTCCTCCTTCAGTTATGATTTTGATTGGTTCAAATGTTTGATAACCGATTTTTGAGTTAATGACATGATTAATTCGTCGGTTTCCTTCGCGATTTTGAGTAATGCCGGCGGTTACAGATTTGCCGAAACTTTGAGATTTTCAGTTTTAGTCACGGATTCTAAATAAAGTTTAATTGTTTCAGATTTAGCACATAAGTGTGTGTAGAGCAGTTGTGTGTTAGCGTGTTAGGCTTGACGGCGACCCGGGTTCGAAACCCGGCGTCTGCCTTTATTTTTTTTATCCATTATTTATTTGAAATTTTAAATTATGATTTTTAAATTCTAATATATTTATTAATTGTGTATTGTTTAAAATTAATTTGAGCATTAAATACGCAACAAAATTTATGACTGATTATTCGGTTTAACAAACGAAGGGTTTGGATAACCCGGTTTTTTACGGATGTTATAGTATCCCCTACTTTTAGAAATTTCATCCCGAAATTTAAGTCGTGGTATGTTTGACTCAAAAGGAGAGTAGTTTTGGCAATTACATACTTAGAAGAGGGTTAAGAGTTTAAATTTTTATTTGAGGCGGTAACGTTCCTAATAAGGGTTGAATACCCTGCTACAGGAATCGCTTTTGATGCCTACGATAAAGGATATTGATATACAAGTTGATTGACTAGGTATGATCTCATGCATAAGAGTTCTGAGAGAATCGATACGTTTGGAAAGATAAGGTTATATCCTAAAACAAAACTTCTACCACTAAAACCTACATGGAACCTCTCATAACTGCCTGAGAATGCCTCTGATCCTTTGGCAAGAATACTTATATATAGGAAGTACCAGCGGCGTATCCACCATATTCTTGTCAAATTTTCATTGGTTTTATCAGTAAGTTATGATTAGTTCTATGATGTGACTCTAGAACATAAACAAACACAACAACCAAAGCTTGAGTCTTAATTCTGATAGTATACATGTTTGAATGATGACAGTGCCTCTCTCGTTTGTTATGATGGAGAGGTTAGTCTATGTAGAAGTGAGACTCAGCCCAACTTCTTTAAATGATGAGATTGAAATACGTTGAGATGTAAGATGATATGAATGCTAAATCAGTGAGTATAAAACAAACTTCAACCATGACATTACTAAACCCTACATGAAACTTCTCATAACTGCCTGACAATGCCTCTGATCCTTTGGCAAGAATACCTATATATAGGAAGTACCAGCGGCGTATCCACCATATTCTTGTCAAATTTTCATTGGTTTTATCAGTAAGTTATGATTAGTTCTATGTGACTCTAAAACATAAACAAACACAACAACCAAAGCTTGAGTCTAAATTCTGAAAGTATACGTGTTTGAATGATGACAGTACCCCTCTCGTTTGTTATGATGAAGAGGTTAGTCTATGTAGAAGTGAGACACAACCCAACTTCTTTAAATGATGAGACGGAGATACGTCGTGAGGTACGATGATATGAATGTTAAATCAATGAGTACAAAACAAAACTGAAATAGTAATTCGCATTAAGATTCTTGGATAAAATTTCCAATTTATAATTGAGATACGTGAAGATTGAGATAATATAAAGAAAACATAAAAACTAAGCGGTTGGAGTTGAATCTTGATTTTTTGTGAAGAAAACTAGTTGGGTGGTTCGTTTGGGCCGTTACTATCTTCAACAGGATTGGCGTTGATGTTGTAAACTCTTCCTCTTGCTGGCGGCCTAGTGGTTAGGTTTTCTTGATTTGCTTGGTTAACTGGGTTTGCTTGAGCTTGGGCGTTTATGATGTTAACCAATCGAGGGCACGTGTTTCTAAAGTGGGTAGGGTCGCCACAATTAAAACAAGCTCGAACATATGGGAGTATGGGGTATTGGGGTTGTTGATATGTTTGGATCATGTTTTGAGTAGGGGGTGAGGTTTGCTTTTGAGGGGTGCGGCAAACCTTGCTCAAATGACCATAGCGTCCACAATTCGCACATTGTCGGCAAGGTAAGGTAAATGGATTGTGATAAAAACAGGTGTTGCATTGAGGGTGAGGTCCAAAGTAAGGTTTCTTATTTGGGTAAGTTGAGTTGGGTGCCACTTGAGTGATTGGGATAGCTTGGAGGGGTATTGCTTGTGAAGTTGGTTGATTGTGTTGGGTGACAGCGAATATTTGCCCACCTCGTTTTCTCTTAGAAATGGGTTGTGAAGAGGATTCGGTTCGGGTGGAGTTTGAGGTTTGGGTTGATGTTTTATCCTTCTTCTTCTCCTCCGTGAAGTCTTTATTCCGTATGCGGTTCTCGGTGAGCTCTGTAGCTAACTCCATTGCTGCTTCCAAAGTTGCAGGTGTGGTACTTATTACAGAGTCTTGAATTTTTGAAGGAAGACCTCGAATGTAGTGCTCGATCAAACGGTAGAGAGGAGTGAACAAGTTGGGGACCATCTGATTCAACTCGAGAAATCTCTTGTTGTATGTGGTGTGGTCGCCTTCCTTTTGTTTCAAAGAATAGAACTCATCCTCCAATTTCTTGATTTCGCTTCTTGGGCAAAACCGTCTTGTCATGATTTCCTTTAACTCTTCCTAAGTCAAAGTCATAGCATCTTCAACACCTCGTTTGGCCTTCTCTGTATTCCACCATGTAAGTGCTATTCCAAGTAAACGACCGGTAGCATATCGCACTTTGCGATCATCGGGGCAATCGCAATTTAGAAAAGTGTTTTCCATTTCCTCAAACCAATGGAGGAGAGCGGTGACACCTTCAGTCCCTTTGTATTTTGGAGGGTCGCAGGATTTGAAATGCTTGAAGGTGCATTTAGTGGTAATTGGGGAGGGTTGACAACATTTTAATCTTCTTGATTGACGGGATTAGCGGTGAGGGCTTGGTGAACTTGAACTACAATGTTGGCTATTACGGCAGCCATTTGTTGAGCGATTTGGGCAGCCATGCGCTCGCGGGCTTTTCCTGATCTCGTCTTCCTACGAGCGAGATTAGAAGACATCTACAAGGAATACATATCAAGAGTATGAGTTGGATGTTTTAGGGATCATGTGTCGTATTTAGGAATGAACATTCATAAAATAAATATAGAATAATAAATCTACTACATCCATAGGATGTCTTGGGCTTTGCTCGTAATTGGGCCTTGCATGCCGCCATACTTCACCTTCGTAATCATGTGGGCCCCCATGACTACCGGGTTTTTCATATGGTTCGCATGTGTTAGCCTGGTTATGTACACTAAAACCCGGAGAAAATCGAGACATATGTATGTAACGTATGATATTCGGAATGTATCCAGGTGTGGACACGGTGACAACTCAAAGTAGGGTTAGTTCGAACGATGTTTGGTGTGGCATGCTTTGGCCTAATAGGTCCTTCGTACTCTCATCGTTAGTCCCCAGGTAGGCAAACTGGTCCGTTATATTGGATTTATACGAATGCCAACCTAGACAGGACGTTCCGACTACCGGTACTTGTACCCTTACAGTTACCACATTCCCGTCGCAGAACTCACTTTGATGAGATTTGAAAAATGAAAAATGCGACAAAATCTTGACTAACGGAAGTATGAAGGTGATTTGAATATGTGAACATTGAAATATATATGATGAATATGTATGTAAGTATGTATGTTTGACTGTAAGTATAATTCATTATGTATCACAAAATGTAATATTGGAAGTGTTTGCATGCATTTGTGTATGTAATAAATATGAAAGAAATAAACATCATGAGTTTACATGTAACCACATAAACAATTAAAATCTAATCAACTATAGTATAGGCTCTAAGGGTCTAATAACATATCCTATATCCCTATAGTCAAAAGCTCTTATACCAATCTGTCACACACCCCGACCCGCAGCGGAAAAAGGTGATCGGGGCATGATTGGGTTTTCATCAAAGCTCATGACATTTATTATAATGTTTCATATTTATTATTACAATTTAAAGGGAATCATACAATCAAATCATACAAGTACAACATGTTCTATACATCTTTCTAGACTTCATTATTTTTCTTCTAAGGCAATTTCCTATGTGTTCCTTGCTTCATCCTGTCCACCTGTATCATGTGTAAAAATGGTTTTTGGATCAACAAAAAGTTGGCGAGTGAACCTTGTTAGAAAACATTTATTATTGATTTCTTGTTATATTTAATATGGTAAAATTGTGCAATAATCATATGTGAGCAAACGTAATTAAACATACAATAACAAACAATAACAAACCACCTTGCATGAATATATAACATGAATGATAATGTATATGTTGGCAACGTCACGTTCACGCTCATAGGTAATGGGGAACGGACGGCCTATGATAATGTATGTGCGATCAAGGCTCAATCAAATGGAGCCGATCGTATGTTGGCAACGCCTCGTTCACGCTCATAGGTAATGGGGAACGATTCACGCTCATAGGTAATGGGGAATGGCGGCCTATGATGATGTATGTACTTAAAATGATAAATTTAATCTAAACATTAACCACACAAACGGTTGATACATATTGAATACACATTTGATCATTGATATGATGGATGCACAAGTGTTTAAATATAATAAATAATATGACACATGATACACCCAAAAAACATGATTAAAACTGGGAATTTGTAGAGATTCACTCACAGTGGGTGCGTTTCTTGGATTGATGATGAATGCGCACGAATTTGGATTTACCCACGAGAGGAACTAACCTAAATAATAACATAGTGGTTCGGTAAATAAAAGGATTTTATTTGAGATTAATAATTTTAATTCATAACTTTAATAGGATTTCTAGATTTATTTTTGTGAGTTTAAGGACATTTTCTAACTTTAAAAATATTAATTTTAAGTATTTTTAATTGATTTTTAAATTAAATAAATAAATAAAAAATATAAAAATTTTTGACTTTTTGACCAGTTGACCGGTCGGACCGTGTTTATGATATGCGCTGAGTGAGGTTCGAACTCGTGACCTCTCGTATACGTGCACGCAGCTCTACCAACTGAGCTACGTGTCTAACCTGAAATATTTCTGTTTTTAATTATATATATATACAAATTAGATTAAATCATTTCTGTCCTTATTTAAAAACTTGATAATTGCCAGAATCGGTGCGGGAGCCTGGACTCGAACCCACGACGTGCTTAATGTTTTTGCACACAGCCACCACTGGACTGTGTGTCTAACCTTGTTATTATTCCGGTTTTTATTATACTTATACACTGATTACATGTTTCATGATTTGGCTTTTATATAAAAAGGGTATATTATTTCAGTGGATCGGAACACAATAGAACTCGAACTCGGTATCTCTATGTTTCAAATGCAAACAGTCCACCGCTGGACTGTGTGTCTAACCCGAGATATAACTCGATTTGTATTAAATATATATACAACCGAAACTTCATCTTCTTCGTTAAACAACCCAGAACTCCCAATCCCGACTGTTTCGATTCATTAATCAATTCCCTTAGTAAATTGTAAATAACTACACATGAGATTAATAAAAATGAAAGAGATTAGGCGTAAGATATACCAAACAGAGATCCCTTGTTTCTCCGGCGAGATTCCGATGACAGCAGGTTATTCCGGCGACGTGTAATTTGCGGCAGAGGATCTTCAGGAAGTTTGAGGTGAGTGTGGGTGACTTCGGTATGAGCTCTAGGAGTCTTATTTTAGAGTAAGCAGAAGGGATGAAATGGATTCGGTTTTTCGGCGACTTGCAGAGAATTCCGGCGATTTGTTTCTTGCGACAGAGATTCTTCAGGGAGTTTAAGGTGAGTGTGGGTGATTTCGGTATGAGCTCTAAATGTCCTGTTTATAAAGTAAGGCAACAGTGGGATAATTTCTTCGGTTTTCTGGCGATAACTCTCGGTCAACTCGCAGAGAATTCCGGCGATTTCCGGTGAGCTCTGGTGAAACAGAGACTTGTTTTCACAATGTGGTGAGGGTTTGACTATGAATTGAACGAGATTTGGACTGGATAGTTAACATGTTCGTCGGTTACGGTCAAAAAAATTAAGTCCTCCTTCAGTTATGATTTTGATTGGTTCAAATGTTTGATAACCGATTTTTGAGTTAATGACATGATTAATTCGTCGGTTTCCTTCGCGATTTTGAGTAATGCCGGCGGTTACAGATTTGCCGAAACTTTGAGATTTTCAGTTTTAGTCACGGATTCTAAATAAAGTTTAATTGTTTCAGATTTAGCACATAAGTGTGTGTAGAGCAGTTGATGTGTTAGCGTGTTAGGCTTGACGGCGACTGTCACACCCCGACCCGCAGCGGAAATAAGAGTCGGGGCATAATTGGGTTATCACCAAAGCACATGACATTTACTATTATGTTTCATAATTAATAAAGTCAAAGTTACATTTTCAAACATCCAAACATGTTCATTCAATACAAGGAAATAACCAAACATAACAATCCCAATACTAAATCGTTTTATTCTTCTAATCCAGGTCCTATGTGTTCCTAGCTGTTGCTGGTTCACCTGTATCATGTGTAAAATGGGAGTTTTTGGGTCAACATAAGTTAGCGAGTGAACCTTTTTAGATAAAACATTTGATAATGATTTTATGGTTAGTTTATCAATGAAATATTTTGCATAATCATAAATGAGCAAATGTAAGTAATCAAGCATTGGCAAATAGCAGTTACAATTATAACATACAATAACACTTGATAGCATACATGAACATACCAATATCATACGATAACTAACATAAATGAACTGTGCGATCAAGGCTCAATCAAACGGAGCCGATCGTATTGCATCTACTGAAAATGTAAAATGAACTGTGCGATCAAGGCTCAATCAAACGGAGCCGATCGTATGCGGGCACGCCAGGTTCAACCGCATAATAAAATGGGGAACAAGCTCAACGCGCATAAATGGGGAGCGGTGGGCCTCGGCAATTGCATGTACTGAAATAATAAATTGCATCCAATAATAACTACTTAACAGCAACAAACTAAATACACATGTTCATGATGATATGAGGTATGCACAATGGTTTAGTTATAATATGTATATAAACAAAGACACATGATACACCCCAAAAACGTGATTAAAACGGGGAATTTGTAAGATTCACTCACATTGGGTGCGTTGAATTGGAGATGGTGAGATGCGCACGATTTAGATGAGCGGATCGACGAGGAATACTAACCTAAATAATAATGGAAAAATATATTAAATGGATGGATTTTATTAAGGATTTTAATGAAATTTTTAGATATATTTTTTGTGAGTTTATGGCTATTTTCTATCTTTAAAAATATTATTTTTAAGTATTTTTAATTGATTTTTAAAATTAAATTAAATAAATAAAAATATAAAAAAAATATTATTTTTTTTAAGCGTTGACCGTTGACCGGTTCGGTCAGCGAATAAACCTGCGCCGGGTGGGATTCGAACCAGCGACCTCCCGTTCGCGTGCACGCAGCTCTACCAACTGAGCTACGTGTCTAACCCGAAATAAACTCGTTTTTAATTATATTTATACACTTATTTGAATTAACCGAAAATTCCTTTATTTGCAAAAACGTTTTAATTCAATTGGACCGGTGCTCGCGACGAGTTTCGAACGCGCGACGTGTAGTTCATATTGCACACAGTCCACCGCTGGACTGTGTGTCTAACCCGGTTAACATTCCGATTTTAATTAATCTTAAGTTATTACTGAACTCGTCTTCTTCATTACGAACGCAGACTTCAATCAACAATCCGATTCATGATTAAATTAGTTAATAAACATGATGTCTAGCTTGAATGCATTAAACCGAACAGTTTGGGGAAAGAAGATACCGATCAGGTTGTCTTCTTCAGAGAGGCCGGCGAAACTTGTCGGCTCTGGTTTTGAACCTTTGGCTGAGGGAATCTATCAACAGGTTTAAGGAATTAGATATGAAATTGAACTAGTGAGTATTGATTATCAGTACGTTGGAATGTGCATACCGGTAATTAACGAGTTTCCGGCAATTTCAGAAATTTTCCGGCGAACACAGAAAGTCCAGCAATGTCGTCTGTGGTTGATTTTGAGCGATGGGTTAATGTTAGTAAGGTTCTAACAATAGATTGAAACCGTAAAGTAGAAGTATTTTACCGGTTTGTGTTGAATACGGTTTTCCGACGACTTTTGCAGAGAATTCCGGCGAGCTGATTCAGATGATCTTGTGGCTCAAGAATGCGACGAAATTGAAATTGAGTATTGATATGATAGTTCTGAGTCGCGAGAATGGTCTGAAGCTTGAGTTAAATCAGAACTTTGATGAACTTTCGGTTTCAAAAACCGAAAATGATGAGACTTAAAGTACAATCAATTTTAACTTGATTAGAAACCGTCATACATCGGTTATAAGCTGAACAAGTGAATTAACAACGATTTGGCGATTGGTTTGCCGATTACCGTTATTCAGATGGCACCATCGGTTTAACTGAGTTTGTGTATAAGTTTCATTTGTGTTCCTAGAGTTAACAGAAAACACATTGTGGCGGATTGGTCTTGGACGCGAGTGATAAGTTGTTGAAGAGTCTTGGCTAACCCGGGTTCGAGTCCCGGCAGCTACAAATATTTTTTATTTATTTTATTTTAACTTTTTATCAAATATAATTTTTATAGTTTAGTTTATTTATTAATTATGTATCGTTTTAACTCAAAATAATCATAAATAATTAATGCAACTTTTATAACTTGGTACTTGATTACAAAACGGAGCGGGTTTTGAAGACCCGATTTTTACAAATGTTACAGCGACCCGGGTTCGAAACCCGGCGTCTGCCTTTATTTTTTATATCCATTATTTATTTGAAATTTTAAATTATGATTTTTAAATTCTAATATAATTATTAATTGTGTATTGTTTAAAATTAATTTGAGCATTAAATACGCAACAAAATTTATGACTGATTATTCGGTTTAACAAACGAAGAGGGTTTGGATAACCCGGTTTTTTACGGATGTTACAGTATCTCCTACTTTTAGAAATTTTGTCCCGAAATTTAAGTAGTGGTATGTTTGACTCAAAAGGAGAGTAGTTTTGGCAATTACATACTTAGAAGAGGGTTAAGAGTTTAAATTTTTATTTGAGGCGGTAACGTTCCTAATAAGGGTTGAATACCCTGCTACAGGAATCGCTTTTTGATGCCTACGATAAAGGATATTGATATACAGAGTTGATTGACTAGGTATGATCTCATGCACAAGAGTTCTGAGAGAATCGATACGTTTGGAAAGATAAGGTTATATCCTAAAACAAAACTTCTACCACTAAAACCTACATGGAACCTCTCATAACTGCCTGACAATGCCTCTGATCCTTTGGCAAGAATACTTATATATAGGAAGTACCAGCAGCGTATCCACCATATTCTTGTCAAATTTTCATTGGTTTTATCAGTAAGTTATGATTAGTTCTATGATGTGACTCTAGAACATAAACAAACACAACAACCAAAGCTTGAGTCTTAATTCTGATAGGATACATGTTTGAATGACAGTGCCTCTCTCGTTTGTTATGATGGAGAGGTTAGTCTATGTAGAAGTGAGACTCAGCCCAACTTCTTTAAATGATGAGATTGAAATACGTTGAGATGTAAGATGATATGAATGCTAAATCAGTGAGTATAAAACAAACTTCAACCATGACATTACTAAACCCTACATGAAACTTCTCATAACTGCATGACAATGCCTCTGATCCTTTGGCAATAATACTTATATATAGGAAGTACCAACGGCGTATCCACCATATTCTTGTCAAATTTTCATTGGTTTTATCAGTAAGTTATGATTAGTTCTATGTGACTCTAAAACATAAACAAACACAACAACCAAAGCTTGAGTCTAAATTCTGAAAGTATACGTGTTTGAATGATGACAGTACCTCTCTCGTTTGTTATGATGAAGAGGTTAGTCTATGTAGAAGTGAGACACAACCCAACTTCTTTAAATGATGAGACGGAGATACGTCGTGAGGTACGATGATATGAATGTTAAATCAATGAGTACAAAACAAAACTTAAATAGTAATTCGCATTAAGATTCTTGGATAAAATTTCCAATTTATAATTGAGATACATGAAGATTGAGATAATATAAAGAAAACATAAAAACTAAGCGGTTAGAGTTGAATCTTGATTTTTTGTGAAGAAAACTAGTTGGGTGGTTCGTTTGGGCCGTTATTATCTTCAACAGGATTGGCGTTGATGTTGTAAACTCTTCCTCTTGCTGGCGGCCTAGTGGTTAGGTTTTCTTGATTTGCTTGGTTAACTGGGTTTGCTTGAGCTTGGGCGTTTATGATGTTAACCAATCGAGGGCACGTGTTTCTTAAGTGGGTAGGGTCGCCACAATTAAAACAAGCTCGAACATATGGGAGTATGGGGTATTGGGGTTGTTGATATGTTTGGATCATGTTTTGAGTAGGGGGTGAGGTTTGGTTTTGAGGGGTGCGGCAAACCTTGCTCAAATGACCATAGCATCCATAATTCGCACATTGTCGGCAAGGTAAGGTAAATGGATGGTGATAAAAACAGGTGTTGCATTGAGGGTGAGGTCCAAAGTAAGGTTTCTTATTTGGGTAAGTTGAGTTGGGTGCCACTTGAGTGATTGGGATAGCTTGGAGGGGTATTGCTTGTGAAGTTGGTTGATTGTGTTGGGTGACAGCGAATATTTGCCCACCTCGTTTTCTCTTAGAAATGGGTTGTGAAGAGGATTCGGTTCGGGTGGAGTTTGAGGTTTCGGTTGATGTTTTATCCTTCTTCTTCTCCTCGGTGCGGGAGCCTGGTCTCGAACCCGCGACGTGCTTAATGTTTTTGCACACAGTCCACCACTGGACTGTGTGTCTAACCTGGTTATTGTTCCGGTTTTTATTATACTTATACACTGATTACATGTTTCAGGATTTGGCTTTTATATAAAAAGGGTATATTATTTCAGTGGATCGGAACACAACAGAACTCGAACTCGGTATCTCTATGTTTCAAATGCACACAGTCCACCGCTGGACTGTGTGTCTAACCCGAGATATAACTCGATTTATATTAAATATATATACAACCGAAACTTCATCTTCAACCCAGAACTCCCAATCCCGACTGTTTCGATTCACTAAACAATTCCCTTAGTAAATTGTAAATAACTACACATGAGATTAACAAAAATGAAAGAGATTAGGCGTAAGATATACCAAACAGAGATCCCCTGTTTCTTCGGCGAGATTCCGATGACAGCAGGTTATTCCGGCGACGTCTAATTTGCGGCAGAGGATCTTCAGGAAGTTTGAGGTGAGTGTGGGTGACTTCGATATGAGCTCTAGGAGTTTTATTTTAGAGTAAGCAGAAAGGATGAAATGGATTCGGTTTTCCGGTGACTTGCAGATTATTCCAGCGATGTGTTTCTTGTGACAGAGATTCTTCAGGGAGTTTAAGGTGAGTGTGGGTGATTTTGGTATGAGCTCCAAATGTCCTGTTTATAAAGTAAGGCAACAGTGGGATAGTTTCTTTGGTTTTTCGGCGACAACTCTCGGTCAACTCGCAGAGAATTCCGGCGATTTCCGGTGAACTCCGGTGAAACAGAGATTGTTTTCACAATGTGGTGAGGGTTTGACTATGAATTGAACGAGATTTGGACTGGATAGTTAACATGTTCGTCGGTTACGGTCAAAAAAATTAAGTCCTCCTTCAGTTATGATTTTGATTGGTTCAAATGTTTGATAACCGATTTTTGAGTTAATGACATGATTAATTCGTCGGTTTCCTTCGCGATTTTGAGTAATGCCGGCGGTTACAGATTTGCCGAAACTTTGAGATTTTCAGTTTTAGTCACGGATTCTAAATAAAGTTTAATTGTTTCAGATTTAGCACATACGTGTGTGTAGAGCAGTTGGTGTGTTAGCGTGTTAGGCTTGACGGCGACCCGGGTTCGAAACCCGGCGTCTGCCTTTATTTTTTTTATCCATTATTTATTTGAAATTTTAAATTATGATTTTTAAATTCTAATATATTTATTAATTGTGTATTGTTTAAAATTAATTTGAGCATTAAATACGCAAAAAAGTTATGACTGATTATTCGGTTAACAAACGAAGCGGGTTTAGATAACCTGGTTTTTTACGGATGTTACACGGGAACTGCACCAAGCATGTCAGGTGGTCCAAAAAATGATGGATGAACTGCAGCGACGAGGTAGTTTATTAGATGCCGCCCCAATCAGAGAAACTCACTTGATAGCTGAGAAGCAAAAAGCTAAAGAAGACCTGAAACAGGTGACGTCTAATCTTGTCGAGGAACCTGTAGTATGGGTCGTGATTGTCAGGAAAGGGAGCGAATGATATCTCACTCCTTAAAAGTACAACGAGAGCTGGAGAAAAAGGTTACGGCGGAAGCACAAAAGGTTTGTGTTATGACTTCCCAGATACAGGGTCTTCGAATTGACTCTAAGTTTGTGTCGCAGGTGTAGGAATGACACACCACCTTAATGGCTGAGATGGAAGATACCCAGTCACGATATGAGCAAGCCCGCCAGGAGAATGATGAGTTGTTGGTTCAGAAAACTCGCCTGCAACATCAGCTTGACGCTGAAAAATCCCGTCGTACAGAAGTTGAGAATGCCACCAACCAAGCCCTAGCGGAGCTAAGTGAACTGACAAATCAGCTTGTCTTGTTAAGAGATGAGAAAAAATGGTGGGGCTCTCAGGGCGTGATATCCTGCTTCGAGTTTCTTAGGCGGTCTCCTTATTTCAGCTTGCTAGATGCTCTGGATACCGCGGCGTATCAAACTCGCGTATCTTGGGTGCAATCGCCAGGAGTTAGTAACTGAGGAGTTTCAGGCACGAGTGTCATTGCATCGAACCGTATGGCGGAAACCCTGACTGTTGTAACCAACGATCCACTCCCCGAGTTTCAGCAAATTTTGGATGCCGCGGAGGACGAGGACTCGGAGGTGTTACACTGCCTGCTTGACGTTTTGTTTTACAATGTCGCCAGCATTAATTAATATTCTAAGCATGTTTCGCCTTTCAAACAATATGTATTAAGATAATTACCTCTTTTCCTTTTTCGTTTAATCATTGTGCCATGACGTAAGCCTCAGGGCCTAATTTAATGACTTTTTATGATTACTCCGACTTCACCTCCTAACATGGTGGCGATGTGATTGTTTGACGGTTGTCTACTTAATTACATTTTATTTTTATTTAACCATTACACTTCATTCGACTATTGAGCACTTTTTAACTACCATGGGTCGTCGTCGTGTCTCCGAGGTGCTAGAGACCTGCGAGGCCACTGAAGCCTTGCTTTGCTTACAACAAAACCCCAGAATGTATTGGTATGGTGTCTTCTCCCCCATCGGCCCTGAAAAACTGGAGTGAGCAGTTGCTAGAGCATGGTGAGCTACTACCCATTATGCGTGGATTGTACCCACCTCACCCAAAAGTACCATGTGGCAAACGTTAAAGTGCAACTATAAAACCATGTAAGGATGCTGAGACTCGTCGTTTTGGCCTTTCGTATGCTCGCTATCGGAGGGGCTCTCCAATAGTGACTGAGTCTTCTCTTCATTCTGACCATGTGAGAGTTGATATAGTGCAGCCGGTAATGCTAGAAGACGACTTGGTTGTGTTAAACACCGACATACTCCATACTCTTGTAGAAGTGATAGAGATGTTGTCAAGTGTTGATTAGCAGATTTCTTAAGAAATCTACTTTTGTTATTCCAGTTGTATAGGAACGTGACAAGTACTTGGTTTTTGGGGCTATGATGGAAATATCAAAATTTCATGTAAGTCCCATACCAAGGCACCTATCTATTAGCGCTATAAATGGTGTGAGATTTTTGGTCAAAACAACTTGTTATATAGGTCGTTGTGTTGACGCTAGAATGTTGTATACCCCTTGTTACTTTGTATTAGAAGCAAAAGGTTTTAATTGTATTGTGCATGAATTGTTATTGTCGTGACTTTTCATACGTAATCAAAAGATCAAAGTTTTGTTATAAATGAACAAAGATATTTAATGAAAGGAAAATAACAAAATAAACAATCCCATCGATAGGGGAAGGAGTTACAGGTAACATTTCTTAAGCTGGGCTACATTCCAGGATCGCAGAATCGGGGTTCCATCCAAATGCTCCAGTGCATATTCTCCTTTGCCTAGGATTTCCTTGACCCTGAATGACCCTTCACAAGTGGGGGCCATTTTTCCGGTGTTTTCCGCCCTGCTGGCCTCATTGTCCCTTAAACGTAATCTCCCACCCGAAAGCTTATAGTAGTCACCATTTTGTAATAGTAATTGGCCATAGCTTGTTTGTATCATGCTTCACTGATAGGTACTGCTTAATGAAGGTCAAGCGCCTTAATGATGGGAGACTAACCTCTGCTGGAAACATTGCTTATGTGCCATACGTTATACTAAATGGCATTTCTTTGTTACCAGATTTTGGCGTTGTTCGGTGAGCCCATAAGACTCTTGGTAATTCGTCCACCCAACACCCCCTTCCCGATCAAGGCGTTTTTTTATTCCATCTAACAAATTCCTTTTAGCCCTCTCCACCTTGTCGTTTCCCTAGGGATGGGCCACCGAGGTGAAAATTTGTTGTATATCCAGGTCCTTGCACCATTCCTGAATTGTCTTATCGGCAAACTGAGTTCCATTGTCACTGACCAAGTATAATGGCAATCCGAAGCGACAAACTATATGTTCCCACAAAAACTTCTTGACATTATCCGCCCTAATTTTTGCCAAGGGTTTAGCTTCAATCCATTTAGTAAAGTAATCAATTGTAACAATGAGGAATTTGACTTTACCTAGGGCTAGGGGAAAGGACCCACTATATCCACCGCCCATTTTTGGAAAGGTCATGCCGCAGTTACTGGTATCATACTGTTCTTGGGGGTAGGGTTTGTGGTGCATATCGTTGGCAGCTCATGCATTTGCGTAGCTCTTTCACTGCATTCTCATGCATTCCGGGCCAATAGTAACCAGCATTCGTTATTTTGGCCACCATCGAACAGGATCCGGCGTGAATGCCACAAATTCCTTCATGTATTTCTTTAATCGGGTATTCAGCCTCTATAGGAGAAACACAGCATAAAAGCAGGCCTAGGTACGAATTTTGGTACAATGTTCCTCCCTGCACCTCGTACTGTAAGGCCTTGGCCTGTATCTTTCGTGATGCACCTTTAGATGCTGGCAAATACCCGTTGGTTAAATATTTGGTAAGGGGTTTCATGGATGGGGTGTGTAGCGTCTCTATTCTCACCTCATGCTCCATCCCTGATGTTGCTAACTTACTAAGTGCGTTGGCAATCTGGTTTTTACCTCTATGAACATGTGTCAAGCTTACGCTATTGAACAGGACAATTAGGCTTTTTGCTTTAGCCAGATATTTGGCCATCGATTCGTCGTGAGCTTCCTAGGTTTCGTTTATTTTTTATTTTTTTAGTTATTAACCAACAACGAATCCACGTATGCGTCGACCCTTATGGCTCCAATAGCATGCGCCATTCGTAACCCTGCCAGCAGCGCTTCATACTCTGACTCATTATTTGAACACTCGAACTCGAACTTTAAAGCATACATCAGCTTAACCCCTTCTAGGTGATTAACATGAGTCCTGCTCCTGCTCCCTTACCACTTGATGAACCATATCTGTATAGATTCCAAGTTTCGTTGGTAGTGCTTGCATCTGGGATCTCAGAGCTTATATCCTGAATGTGTTCTCCCTCTGGGATTTCAGCAATAAAATCTGCCACCACCTAACCTTTGATTGTTGCTCTTTTGCGGTATTCGATGTCTAGTGCTCCTAAATCGATGGTCCATTTCGCGAGCCAACCTAAATTTCCGGTCTGCTCAAGATCTATTGTAACGAGTAATCCGTCATAACTTGAACCTTATGCCCCTGGAAGTATCTTCGAAGTCACCGGGAGGCGTGGGCTAGTTCTAGCACCAACTAAACCAACGTGGGATACCGGATTTCTGGATCCGCTAATACTCTGCTGACATAATAAATTGGCATTTGCACCCCTCCCCGCTCCACCATGAGAACCGCAGTGACCGCGTGATGAGCTGTGGATAAATAGATCTTCAGTATCTTGTTTGGTTTAGGAGAAGTTAAGTTGGCAAGTGAGCCAAGAAACGCCTCATTTCTTGTAATGCCTTTTCCGCTTCTGCTGTCCACCGAATTTTTTTTTCAGTCAAACAATCTTTTAATGTCTTTATGAAAGGTAGAGATCGTTCAACGTGTTTAGCCAAAAAGCTGTTAATCGTTACCAACCTACCGTTTAGCGTTTGAGCGTCTTTGAGCATACGTGGCGAAGGCATACTGGTGATGGCCATGACTTTTTCAGGATTTGCTTTAAACCCATCACACGTGATGATGACTCCCCAAGAATTTGCATTCCTCAACCCCGAACAAACACTTCTTGGGGTTCAACTTAATGTTGTTTCCCTTAGCGCCCGGGAATGTTTCCTCAATGTCTTGCAATATGATTTTCTCTTCCATGCTTTTGATTACCAAATCGTCCACGTATACTTCTAGGTCCCGCCAAATCTGATTGGCGAATGCCTTATTCATCAACCTCTGGTAGGTTGCCCCCGTGTTGTGTAATCCGAAGGGCATTTTCATATAACAAAAAAATCCCAATGTCTGTATGGAAATCCGTTCTTTCTTCATCTTCTTCCGTTATCTGGATCTGATGGTATCCCTTGTAGGCATCGAGCACGCACTCGAAATGGAAAGGAACAGGGGAATCAACTTTGAAGACGATTTCAGGAAGCGGGTACGTGTCGTTGAGCCATGCTTTATTTAGATCTTTATAATCTACGCACATCATCCATGTTTCATGAGTTTTCTTTTACCATGACTGGATTTGCCACCCAGGAATGGTAACTTGTCTCCTGTAGGATTCCCGCCACAATTAAGTTTTGTACCTCCTTCACTATTGCCTCTTTCTGATCTGGTGCCAGACTACGCTTTCTCTAAGCTATTGGCTTAATCCCTGGTAGTGTGGACAAACGACGTTCAGCCCTGTCGTGGGATATACCAGTCATGCCTCATGCTCGAAATCGAAAACATCCATGTTATTGCGGAGCAAGTTTTGATGCTATCTTTTATTTCCGGGGAAAGGGTATCTCCAATTGTGACCATCTGGTCTGGAAGCTTAGTACTCAGCACCCATCTCTCAGGTTCGATCGCCCCTGTTGGTTCGTATCTGCATCTCTTCGCGTTCATAATGTCGCCCACATGATCATGAATCCTCACGCCGTGGAGAAAATTGCACCCAACTTGCCGAGTGTGTATCGCCCAATGATAACATCATAATGGGATTCGGCCCTGACTACTAGGAATGGAATAACCAAAGTCCTCTCACACGGCGCCTAGCCGAAAGTAACCAGGAAAGTGATTTGCCCAATCGGGTCGACCTTTTCCCCTGTAAACCCCTGATGGAGGCTTGTGGCTTGGGCAAGGCTCGATCTCCTTCTGCATCCGGTTATAAAAGTTTTCATAGATAATATCTTCCGAACTCCCTGTATCTACCAAGATTCTTCTCATGTTGTAATCGCCGACCACTGTAGTGATTATAAGGGGATTGGCAATAAGAGAGGTGTCCCGCTGTCGAGAGCCTACCTGCATGTCAACCAGCATCGATAGTTCCAGGATCTCAATGCCTCGCTTAGTTCCTCGCATGTCTTCCACATAAACCATATTCATGTCACGTTGCTTTGTTCCCGCCTTGCCATCCTTATCTTTCACTTGCAAAGGGCCTTGCTTAATATCCTTGACCAAATGAGCCAACTTCCCTAACTTCACATAATATTCAATCTGCTTCTTTTGCTGGAAACAATCGTTGGTGTCATTCCCGCGACCTTTGTGGTATTCACAATATTGGAAAGAGTCCTTCCCATGCGAATCTTTTAGAGGTTTGGGTGGGTTAAGTTAAAGATTTTCTGAAGCGAGTATCTCTGCGGGTGTCTTAATCAGCACAGGTAAGTCTGACTTTGTTCCACTCGAAGAGTACTCGGTTCTGGATGAAGTACTTCAGGGCCTATCATCTTCCCCGACATTCAATGTGACTTCCCCTTGTAAATCTCCCTCTTTGACTCTTGATCTTACCCCTGCAACGATCTGTTTCATCAGGCCCCCTGTACGATTCTATTTTCTTGTTTGCTGCATGACTGGCTATGATTGAGTTTTCTTGGCATACATAGACCTTGGCGATTTCATGACTTCTTCTATTGTATCCGGGACCCTGTTCATGTCATGCAACTTCCTGAGGAGTTCATCATCACTCACGCCTTGTAAAAAGGTAGCACACGCCAAATCCTGGGTTAGGCCAGGAATGGCTATGCTTTCTTTGTTGAATCTTGTCAGGAAATTTCCTATTGTTTCGTTGTCCCGTCGGCGTATATGCAACACTTCATTCCGGTCCATAGTATGCCTTCGCTGCTGACTGAATTGTTGCTAAAACGTCATTACTAGTTCGTCAAAACTATTGATCCCCCCAACAGGAAGACTATCCCACCAGACTTGAGCTGCCCCCACAAGAGTTTGAACAAACATTTTACACCAAAGGGGTATTGGTCACAAGGCTACTTCCCCTTCACTTCTAAACAGATTAATATGGTCATCCGGGTCACTAGTCCCGTCATATTTTCCCATAGTAGGTGGCATCTTTGTTTTATCTTTTATGGGGGCCTCCGCTATACGTCTGGAGAACTTTGATCTAAAGGTGACCTGGCCGGCTTGTACGGTCTAGTCAACTCATATTCCTATGAGTTTATTGGTATTACTATAGGCGGACCCTGAGCACTGGAGGGGTTGCCATCTGGGTTACGGATGATGGTCCGGTTTGACCATAGTTGAGTTTCTGCCCAACTCCAGGGATATTCCTGCCGGGCGCCAATGTTGTAGTTGTTTGGCTGGACACGAAGTATGGACTAGGACCCCCGTGCCAATACCAAGGGTTGCGGATATTGAAAACCCCACTGAGCCACATGACCTCCTTCATATGGGTTTCCAAGACCGTACATCTAGGAGGTGCGTAACCGTATAGTGCATGTAGTAATAGGGTGGAATGTAAGCTTGGTTTCCGGGGGTGATTGGGGTAATAAACACAGCTCTCAGTATTATCATCGGCTGGTGAAGAGCCATTGACATTGTCGCGGTCAGCACTGCTGAGTACCATGGTGGGAATTGAAAGTTATCCGACGGTGAGAAATATTGAGCAGTCGTTCCCACAACAGTCGTCTAAACGGGCTGGGGTGACTGGTAGTAGTAACTTATTGAGCCTGAAGCTGCTGTAAACACCCTCGAACTGGTGCTCAGAGACACACCTTATATCGAAATGAGCGGGGTGGTCATCCTTGCTGTTGACATAGCGTGAGATTGTGCCGACCCCGCGCTTACGGAGGAGGGTCCAGCTCCAGAGACAATCATGTTAAAACGTCCTCTCTCATACCCTGGAGGCATCTCAACCTCAAATTCCATCGCCGGAGATCTAGTTATTGCCGGAGTAGAAATTGTTGCTGCCATACTCATTGATGTTGTATTTCCTTCACCGGTGGAAGTCAAAATGGTGCTAGCCGTTACATTCGAAACACTCATTGTGGTGACGGATCCTTAGTATTTCAGGTCCCACGGATGACACTAATGTGAAACGCTGCATGAGATACGTCCCTTGACTGGTTGATCCAACTAAGAGTGGTCCAACCTCCGATCTACAAAACTGAACATCGTCAGGACTTGTGACAGGAATGGGGTTATTTCTGTAACCACCCTCCGGCGTGAGAATAAGTATTCATATGTGGGAGAAAAAGTGTTTGTGATAAGAGAATTGTGTGTTTACCTTTATAATAGCATCTTCTATTTATACTTATGGGCGAATTTGGGTTTCCCATGAAATTGGGGAGTCGGTTACGTGACGTCTCCTATTTTCTCGGAGATCATGCAAATCTTCTATTTGTATGCTCGTACTTGTACATTTATTATTACAATATCTTTATTCAATGATGGTTTGCCCGACCCGGAATAATCAAGTGGGGTCATTCCTCCACACTACACAATTTATTATCAATTGTAACTCGTTTAAAATGTCTAGGGTAAGACTTAAAAATAATACATACAACTTTCATGGTCTTTTTGGGAAGGTGGGTTCCGTAAACGAAACGTAAACAAGAATGGTACTCTATAGGTAAATAAGCCATGCATACACCTACTAATTGTTAAATTATAAAAAAATAATAGAAAATTTTGATTATGTACTTGCACAAAATCATTCGGTGATCACACATAGGAGTGTCCTTTAAATGAGAATATGGCCATGGAATGAGGCCTTGACAATGGTTGTCACCTAAACTTACTATTAAGAGCTTCCACAATAATAAACTTGATCTAAAATTTAGATTGCCTAGTCATCATATTACAGCATATTATATCACATTATTCTAAACCACTACAATTTCAAACCTTAATTTTTCTAACAATAATAAACCATTCCAAACTTATTCATCTCATTACCTACTTTTTCTTTAATTTAAACAATTTATAATTATTCTATTTATAAATCTCATAAATAATAATTTTAATACATTTAGATTAATAAACTATATTTTGATTTATAACTTATATAAATATTAATTATTTATTAAGTTTAAATACTTTTTAATAAAATATTTTTTATTTTTTATTCATTATTCTCATACAGTTAATTCTAGGTTTGTGTAATATTAAAACTAGGTGTGTGTAATATTAATAATTCAGGTTTGTGTAATAGTTTAGTTAGGTTTATGTAATTTTATGTAATACGTTTTTTATATTTTATCTGTAGTTTAACTCCGGTTTAAAAATAACATAAGAGTTCTTTTATATAAAAAAGCATAAGAATTCCTTTTTTAACATTAAGAAAAGGTTTTTTTTATAATTTAACCTATACCTTGCCTAAGGGTGCTCACCAATCCATCACCGCACTAGTCCGCTCGAGCGGAGCGAACCAAATCTCCGCCGAACCACGTCATGCCACCTCCTATAACAAGGGTGGTCCGTTGAATGGTAGTCTAAACCATGGACTTGAACAAGGCCTAACATGGTCAAACATTGTCAGACATGGCATATTAGGTCAAATTTGGTCATGGTAGCTCAAACATGATAATTGATACGAGTCCAAAAACATAACTTCATCAAAAATACTATTAGTTTTCATTACAAAACATAAATCATATTATCAATCTTCAACATGTGGTGTAGTGATAAGTACTTGATACCCTTATATAGGAGGTCTGGTGCAAACTATGGTTAGCTTAATCATGTTGGTTGTAGGTCCGTTGTACGGATCGTTCGGGCACTATCTAACAAACCTAAGGTAAACGTGCGGAATCCGTTTGCTTAGGTGACATTGGATACACTCATTTGTTTCTATTTAGTCACCGTTTCATTAATATTCAACGTTACAGATCCTGGAAACACTTTGACAGAGCTTCGCCTCTGTCGTGACAAAATCTCTGAAGTTACAAATGAAACATCAAAGCACCTATTTATACTAACACAAGTTTGCTGGTGGGAGTGCAAGTTCGGGCGAACTTGCTTAGTCAAGTTCGGCCGAACTTGACTACAACACTACCATTTCAAGCGAACTTGTCCCAAAATATACATAAGCTTCGACATTTCGCTCCTAAATACTGACTCGATATTATACGATGACGTAGGCAACAGACATATGCATCAACAGACTCCCCCTTGGATGTTGCCGTAGTCATCATTCTTCAATTAAGTTCCTGAGTCTTTAATTGTCTCTTGATCTTTATATCTTGAATAACTTACATCCATGCTCGCCCTTGCTTTGAGCTTTCTGGTATCTTTAATCAACATGTTTATCTAGCTCCCCCTTAAATGATGCTCTGAATATCTAAGATTTGACGATTAAGAACAATCACACGTATTCACACATAAACAGTTTCTTAACAGTCTCGTTGGTCCGGCTCACATTCAACATTATCAGGTTACCATGGAAGATTTTGAAATAAAATCTTTTTGGATTTTTAATATTGTATGCAGAAATGTAAACAAACTAAAATGTAATATTTACAGTTTAAATTTTTGTGAGAAAACGTGCTAGAGGATCATATCAATTTTTGAGACATACCACCAGTACCGTTGACCTTTTAATGACTTTAAGTTTTAAACTTGTTTACCTAGATTGTCGATATGTTTATCCACCTAAACTTTAACACATTTCTCAATTGTTCCAAGATATGTTAGGTAAGAATTATGAAACTTGACTTATCTGTGGTTCCCACTTCTTGAATATACTCCCGTATCAAAATTCCCTAGATTTCATCTTACAGGTGAATATAGCCTAATTGATATATGTATCAGGGTAATGCGATGCCTTGAGAGCTCAGGTTAGTACTACCGTACAGACAAAGAGATGAAGGCTCGACTTTAAGGTGTGTTCCATTTAAGGAATCTTTTCAGCATTGCAAATGATTAGATCTTTCGATACTTTTCAAGATTGCATGCAGTTTAGGGGTTTATTGCAAAAGTATTATAGAAGTTCTAGGCTATTGCTTCCGCAAAATCAGAAGAACTTGTATAATACCTCATAAATCAACTATCTATAAAGACCTCGTATCTCATAATTAGGCAATCTCTCAAACGAAATTTCGGAGTACTAAGTCCATATATCCAAGATATGTTAATCTACAAGTTTAAGCAGTTGTAAAATTTGGTTTATACCCCTGAAACAATTTACTAAACGTGTAAAGCCTATCGACACATCCACAGTAAGAATTGTTTATAACTTTTTAAACTTTACAAATATTTAGCGTAGTGTGATAGTCCACTGATGTACTATCATTTCTTTTTGCGCACACGTAATCTCAATTTTCATTTTTCAATGTTTTTTGTTTTTTATATTTTAAGATTTTATATTGTTTTGGCTTTTTCAATCATTTTATCCATCTAAAATGATTTCGAAACGATGTTTTTCAATTTTACAAGAATTTTTTACAATTTTTAAAAATTTTCTCCCCCTAAAATTGAAAACATCTTATTAAAATCGAAAATAAGAATCTTCTATTTTAACCATTTAATGACTTTTTACGAATGTGAACGCGAGACTACCATTTTGTTTGTGTGAAATATCACTCTTGTCTCTTGTCTCTCTGTATGAACAACCACTGCTTCTGAAATGACATTTGGCTTGAAGCTTGGTTATTCCGCACATTCAAACAAACTTTAATCAGTTTTGAATTGGAACCCAATCCATTCTGGATTTAGGTTTACCAAAATCATTAACATCTGAAATAAACAAACATTCACACTCTTTTTTATATTCAAACAGTTTGATAGAAACTTTATTTGAAAATTTTACTTTCTTTGATTTTTTAACTGTTTGAATTATCAAATTTTTCTCCACGCTCTCTCTTTTGTCCTCAGATTTGTATCTCATGAATTCGTTTTACTTGACTGTGAGTAAAATGATTCATTAGAACTTTTATCTGATTTTTTAGACGTATCCGAGGACAAAATCTTTTCCAAATATTCTCTAACTTTTTTTCTCTTTTTTCTCAATATGTCTTTTTGCCCTTGTGATAAGTTGACTTTTTGTTCTTTGGGCTTCTCTACAGTTTTCTCATTTTTCTTCTCTGTTTTCTTCTCCTCTGGTCTTTTCTCCCCTGAGATTTAACCGATCTTCTTTTCAGATTAGTCAGACAATCCCTGGAAATATGACCTTTGATTTGACATTTATAGCATCTTCTCGTATCAAATCTCTTTTTCAGGCAGTTAACAACAATGTGTCCACCAAATCCACAGTTGTAACACACTCTGTTATCGTACCAATCTCTCCATTCAGACCAAACACCCAAATCAGCACATTGATTTGACATGTAGTAGTCATCTTTCCTACTTCTTTTGTAAAATTGATTTGACTTTGAAGCACTGTGGTCCGACCTGCAACACTTATTCTCAAATTTTTGTGAGTTTTTATAATGATTGGATGACCGTACCGATGAGCTTTTATTTTTGTTTTGAAAATTTTTAGAATTTTGTTTTTCATGTTGTTTTTTTCTCCATTCTGCTTAGAAGTTTTTTTGCGATGAGCATTCACCTTTTTCAGCAGATTGTATAACAGTTTCTTGAAATTTTCCTTTTAGTTTCAAAAATATTTCTTTTTTACCATTTTTATCATTTCATCATCGGTATTATCATCACAATCCTCAATTGTCACATCGTCATAATTTGTGACATTGTCACTTATTGAAATTTCATTTTTATTCTTATTGAACGGTTTAGGACATATCTGATCTAACATTACAGATGAAGTCACAAAACCTTTCAATTGTTTTGCTAAATCATCAGTTTTATTTTTTGCAATCTCAACATCTTGTTCAAGTTTTCTAATTTTTTCAAGATGCGAGTTTATTATATTTTATTTTACAATAACATTTTATTCAAAACAGATTTTGTCGTTTTCTAAAATTTTTATATTATTTTAAAAGTATTTCACACTTTGTAATTTTTATTTTCTAAAATTTTTATTTGATTTTCAAAATTCTTTTCATTTTCTTTTAACTTTTTATTTTCTAATAACAAACATTCCAAATCTTTCAAAAGTTTGACATTAATAGATTTGAATTTTAGACAATTTAAACACACAGATTCAGTACACTTTGTGCAAGGGTTTTTCGACCTCCACAATTTGTACCTTTACCACTTCTTTATCAACAATTTTTACCTCTGACTTTACTTTCTTGCTTTTAATCATCTCAGCACACTCCAGATATTTAGCACGTAGAGCATTCCATAGCTTTTGTGTCGTATCACATTCTGGTAGCAGATTCAAGATATTTCCTTTCACCGACTGCTGTATCAGATTAATCTTTTCTTTTCAGCAAAATAATCATCTTTTTGTTGAGTAGAATATTTGCACTTCTCCAGAATTTGCTAATTTTCATCTCTAGGAATGACATAACCTGTCTCATCACGACCTAACTACGGAAATGCATAACTTTGACCCAGCTCTCAAATTTTCCTTTCCAAACATCATATTCATCTATATTCATCAACATAGGAGGCTTCATGGACTCCATTTCGTTTTCGAAACTAATCTGTCGTTCAAAACACTTGAAAAATGATTAGCAAACAGACAATTTTTAGAAAAAATTGACTGTTTAACCGACAATATCAACGTACCGGTTTGCTAAAAATGTTTAAAATTTCCTTTCCAAACATCATATTCATCTATATTCATCAACATAGGAGGCTTCATGGACTCCATTTCGTTTTCGAAACTAATCTATCGCTCAAAACACTTGAAAAATGATTAGCAAACAGACAATTTTTAGAAAAAATTGACTGTTTAAACCGACAATATCAACGTACCGGTTTGCTAAAAATGTTTAAAATTTTTCGGAAAACCTTTTTTTGCCAGATTATAGCTTTAAACTCGTCTCGTCAAAGGTTTATCTATTATGTATTTTACGTATTATACTTGAAAATCAGTCCATTTTATCCGTGAATTGTCCAATAAAAGTTAAAAATGAAAGAAATGAGTAGAAGATGAGATGATTTCAGTCCAATGTCTTCAAATTAGGTCAATCCTGCTCTGATACCACTTGTAGGTCCGTTGTATGGTCGTTCGAGCACTAATCTGACAAACCTAAGGTAAATGTGCGGAATCCGTTTGCTTAGGCAACATTGGATACACTCATTTGTTTCTATTTAATCACCGTTTCATTAATATTCAACGCTCCTATTTATACTAACACAAGTTCGCTGGTGGGAGTGCAAGTTCGGGCGAACTTGCTTAGTCAAGTTCGGCCGAACTTGACTACAACACTACCATTTCAAGCGAACTTGTCCCTAAATATACATAACTTCGACATTTCGCTCCTAAATACTGACTCGATATTATACGATGACGTAGGCAACAGACATATGCATCAACATTGGTTAACAGAGTTTGTCACGTCCCATGTGACAAGTGACACCAAATTAAGTTAAATTCACTACTATTTTGATGTCTATGTTGTGTTAACGAAGCTTGATGGTAGAAAACATCCTATTTGAGTAGGAATCATAATCAAAACCCTAGATGTACCTTACAATCTGTGAAACTTCTAAGATTTGACAAGCAATGATGAACAATCAGTAATTGTCTAAATATGATAATTACATCTGTATTACCTAAAACATATCAAATTATACTGTTAACACACAATTAACTCAAAATCAACAATTATGAACACAAATGAATACCCACAAACATATATTCATTTTTAGAATAAAATCTGCATAATTCATCACAAAGATTACGAAGAATCCAACAAAAAAATAAATAAGCACTTAGCATAATTATGTGAACACATTTTACATTATACCAGAATCATTATTAGCACAAAATTAAGAAGTTTGTCAAGTTTTAACACAAAGTGAAATTAATATGTTGGGGGAGGCATATAGTATAACTAGGGTTTCCAAAATATAATAAATTAATGAGCGAACAAAAATAGAACATATGGAAACCTTTAAATGAACGAACATAAATGAACATGTTACCGAACGTTCACGAACGTACGCAACCTCTATTCATGTTCGTTCATTTAACTTAACGAATGAATTTTTTATGTTCATTCATTTATTAAACGAACTTTCGACCTAACAGAACTATTCACTGAATGTTTAATTCATTTACAACCCTACAATTAACATCAACTAACAATCAATCAAACACATAATTGTACATCACACCATTCAAGCATAGAACATAAGCTACTAACGCATACTTCTTACCGAATCATATAATCAACTATTTCCACCTAAGACACATTCCTCAAGTTATTTTACTATCAATTACGTCATTATCACATTCTACACATGTTCATCCATTACTAGCATACAATTTTATATATTATCATCATCTAGGCATTTTATCAAACACTTAGCGTGCGTACCATATAATACACAATGTAAAAGTATTTCATGCCAACCTTCCTAGTTCATAGCATCCGTCATCAAGTTTCTTTGCTATAACAAGTCCCATTCTTTCCATGACATTAAACATGGCAAAACCATACTGAAGTAAAACCCCCTAATTTCTTGAACATGAACACCAAATCAAAATAATTAATTAAGATGATTACATCATTATTGACACTAGATTAGTGCATTTAAACAAGAATTCAACCATTGAATACTTTGACTTTATCCAATTAAGAATAATTCATCAGAACCTACTAAAGGCTTCAATCAAGAAGGTTTAAGAGGTAATTTGGATATACTTACTTGATGCTTAATTAAAAGGTGATGAACAGTTCAAAATACACAAATTATACATGCAATTGGATTCCTTCCTCTTCTCCTTCTTTCTTTAATTCACACAAGAACACATAGAAGTGTGTGTGTCAACCTCCTGCACCCCAAATCTACCGACCATTTTTGTTTTTGTTAAAATACTTATTTCCTTTTTAACCCAAACTTTCTCTCTATTTCTATTTAACATACACTCTAACTAAGTTATTTAAACTAGTTAAACCATTTCATGTGTAGGAACGTCCACGAACAGCTTGGGAACCTAAGTTTGTTATCTAATGTCCAATTAGGCGGAAACTAATGACATGTTAATCAAATAACAAGAATTACTCATTTAAACGTTGTTTTCATTGATCTAAAGTCATATACATTCGAGAACCAGATCCGACAGAGCTTCGTCGTCTCTGTGCCAAAATCTCTAACTCTGACAAATGAAAACCCAAGGCACCTATTTATAGGAACACAAGTTCGGCCATAAAAGACACAAGTTCGCCCGAACTTGCATAAGCAAGTTCGGCCGAACATGCATTACATGTTAACAACATGGGCGAACTTGGCCAAACAAGTTTGCAGATAAGACTGTATGTTCGCCCGAACTTGACCTAGTCAAGTTAGGTCGAACTTGACTTCCCAAGTCTATCTTCAAGCGAACTTGGCTACAAACTCTCAAACAAGTTTGCTGGTGGAGAATGTAAGTTCGCCCGAACTTGAATAAGGTTAAGTTCGGCCGTACTTGACCTTCCAAGCACCATTACCAGCGAACTTGTCCTATTACATACATAAATATGCCTCGCTTCTAACGCATTAAGCCCTATTCGCTCAGACTCGATATATAATGACGTTAATGACGAAGGCAACAGACATATGCACCAACAGTCTCCCCCTTGGATGTTTCCGTAGTCGTCTTGATGTAGACATCCTTTTGATATATGCACCAACAGACTCCTCTTGACATCTTCCCTTGGATATCATCTGTGACATAGTCTTTTCTTGAACGCTTCGTAGCCATTAAACTTGTTTAAGCTCTCGAGTCTTTATCTTTTTCCTTGAATAAAACTTTTAAGATCCAAGCTCCTCATGTGCTGTGAGCTATGCTCCCCCTTGCTTTAAGCTTTACTTTAATCACGTTTCATCTTGCTCCCCTAAAACTTTACTTCCTGTTTCAAAGTACTTGGGAATTCAAATAAACATTTTAGATTCCAATTTTGAAATTTTGTACCACATGTGTTACATACCACCTGTACAAACCTTGTACTTCAAATTTTAATCTTCATTTTTCAGTTATTTCCAGTTCAAAATTAATGACCTTGAAACATTTACGTTTAAAACCTTCAACTTTCAATTATTGAAATAAAATCCACTTAGTTGATCAAGTCCAAGTTAATGAACTTGATTAACTACTTTTGTTTACCAAGTCCAAGTTAATGACCTTGGTAAAACTGTTGTGAACAACTGATGTTTTTGTCAATTTTAAAGTTTCAAATTAATGAACTTTTTCTTACCAAATTTCGATGATCCGCTCTCCGACATTGGCTAGTTGAAAATCTTTTTGGATTTTAAAAAATAAGAAAAGTATTTATAGAACTTTTAACAAGTAAAGTAAACTATGTACAAACATTTTACAAACATATTTTGTGAATTCGTGTCTAAGGATCATATCAGTTTTATTGAGACATATCACCAGTATCGTTGACCCTTTTGAGACTTTAAGCTTTAAACTCGTTTACCTAGATTGTCGATATGTTTGTCCACTTAAACTTCATCACGTTTCTCAATTGTTCCAAGATATGTTAGGTAAGAATTATGAAACTTTGATTATCTATGGTTCCCACCTCTTGAATATACTCCCGAATCCAGATTCCCTAGATTTCATCTTACAGGAGTATAGCGTAATTGATATCTGTATCTGGGTTATGCGAGACCTTGAGAGCTCAGGTTAGTACTACCATACCGACAAAGAGATGAAGGCTCGTCTTTAAAGTGTGTTCCACTTAAGGAAACTTTTAAGCATTGCAAAGATTAGATCTTTCGATTCCTTCAAGATTGCATGCAACTTTTAGGGGTTTATTGCAAAAATATTATAGAAGTTCTAGGCTATTCCTTCCGCAAAATCAGAAGAACTTGTATAATACCCTAGATATCAATCATCTATAAAAACCTCGTATCCAGAATCAGGCAACCCTTCAAACGAAATTTCGGAGTACTAAGTCCATATATCCAAGATGTATTAAACCACGAGATTAAGCAGTTGTAAAACTTAGTTTATATCCCGGAAACAATCTACTGAACATTTAAAGCCTATCGACATATCCACATAAGACTTGTTTATCACTTTTAAACTTTTCAAATCTTTAGCTTACTGTGATAGTCCACTGATGTACTATCATTTCCTTTTTGACAACAAATCCTTTTGTTTTTTTATGCTTTTGTACTTTTCAACTTTTTCATATGTTTTGTATTTTTCAACAATTTTTAAAATTTTCTTACTCCCCCAAAAATCAAAAACATATTTTTGGATGTTAGATTTAAAGAAATTCTTTTAAAAATGCTAACAAACCAATGCGGATCCCGTGACCTCGTCATCCGATCCTTTTTCTCAATCTTGTATTTGCTAATTATTTAACAAACAATCATTAGACTCATTTACCATAGTAAAAGCAGTTTGAACTTGTAAGAACTTTGTAATCAGTTTTTCTGTTCAACGGTGTGGATTTCATAATTTTGACTCTTCAAAATTTTTCTTTTTAACAACCACTTGTAATTTCAAAAACTTTTTTTTTAAACTACTCCCCTCAAAATGACAAAGAAATGACATTTCTGGATAAGTTAAATACTCATGGAGCTCCGCTATCCTGTATCAACTTTGATAAAGTGGATCTTGGAACTCCTGCACATGAAACAACTATTTGAAAAATGAAACCCAAACCTTTTTGGTTTTAGGCTTGTACTATAAGCATTATAACCATATTCTAACTCTTCATCATATTCAAAATCATCATCGAACACTTCGTCCAATGTCGATTCTGAAAATGTTTTGACCTTTTCTTTCGTTGTCTGTTTGATTACTGACTCAGTTGATTTAACATTTTCAGTTTTGTCAGCAAAAGACTTTGGTTATTCTGATGATGAAAGCCTTTTCTTAGCAACCCAGGATTGTAGCTTGCTTCTCGCTTTCTTGATATAGAATCTAGAATCTTTGATTTCATCAAACCTTGAAGTTTACCTTTTTCAAATGTTGAGTTTTCAAACATGACACAGTTTTAGGTTTCACTTCTTGTTTAAATTCATAGTTTCTATTTGACTCTGTGACATTTTTCACAATCTCTGGTTGTTTTTGCTTTTCATCTTTTAATTCGGTTTTCCTTCGTGGAAACACAGGCTTTATATTCAGACACTTGCGAGCAATATAACCAACAGTATTGCATTTAAAGCAAGTCCTATTATCAGAAACATTTCCACTAGTGGGTTTTAATCCACTTGTAGACTTGATCTTAGCCTTGTCCCGAAGTTCTTTCTCCTTTTTGAATTCATCATTTGATTGCTTACCAATCTTACCTTCTTCTTGAACCGTATTCGTTCCATACACAACGTTGATGTTTTTACCTTTGTATTCTTGGAACGTCAAATTTGAGTTCTTCATCGGTTCTTCTTCAGCTTCTAAACCCATTCCAGCTCTTCCTGTTCTCTGGAAAATTACCACCATTTTTACGGTAATTGTTAAAATTCCGTTTGGGTTTAGAGTAAAACTTTTTCTCATTCTTTTCAAGATCATCTGATGATACTTCCACAAGTTTAAACAGTTTATCAATTTGATCTTCTTTTACATTCCGAATCGGAAAACTTTCTTCAAAGTACAATCTATCAGATTCCTTAATCTTGTATAATACAACATTAAGATCATCACATAGATCACTTTCTGAAGATGTATCATCACTTTCGGACTGTGAACAAGAACTGTTTGAACTTTCATCAGAATCATTTCCTAAAACATTTTTCGCCACATTATTTACAATCGCTTTAATGTCATCGTTTAATTTTGTAGAGTCCACGTCAATGTTCTCAGACAATTCATCTTTCATTTCTGACAAAAGAAGAATCTTAAATGCCTTTTCAACTTCATCATCTTTCCTGCAACAGTAATTTTCAAGAAGTGGTGAGGAACATTTCTGTACACTTTACATTTTGATTTTTCACCATTTTCTTCCGACTTAATCGTAGGTAAAATGTGATCAATGACATAAGCATTAGTGGTAGAAGATTTTAGCAATTGGCTTACCCTTCAATTTCAATCTTCATAGCAGGAAGCTCTCTTTTTGTTTCAGCAATTGTGTTCAATGTACATGTTAATTGCATTTTGTTTATCAAGTACTGTGGCTTTTAACATTTTTTCATTAGCACCAAGTTCAAGATTAGCTTTTTCGACATTTTTATATTTGCCTTGTATCTTATCATAAGCTTCTTTCATGTTTCTGTAATGATAACGAAAAGTTTCATTATATTCAGTTAATTCTCTTATGCTTTGACCTTATCAAGGCATGGTTCACAAGGACTTGTGCACTTTGTGCAAGGTTTTTCAACCTCCACAACTTCCTTTTTCAGACATTCTTACCTCAACTTTTACCTTTTCGGCCTCTGCTGTTCAAAGCTTCTTGTTTTTGCATTTCAGCATAAGCTATCTCTTCTTCTTCTTCAATTCTCCGCAGGTATGCTTCCAAAAATGCATTCTCCAAAGCAACATCAACATACATTCTCTGGTTCATTTACAACCTCTGCCATCATAGCCACACCAAGTTTTCTTTCTGATGTATATGTTCCATCAAAGCCATCTTCTTCATGATTAGCAACAAGAGCTTGTTCGGATTTCTTTGGTCAGTGGTATGGATTAGATTGAAGAACTTTCTTGTAGTACTCATTGTTGCCTCCGAAAGGATTTTGGTTTCCACTTGCTTCTTGATTACTGCATTCGCGTTTGAAGTGTCCTTTTGTCGACACCTGAAGCATGTAACTTTCGTCTTGTCAAATCCAAGCTTATTGCTTGAATTACCAATATCCCTCCCGGTGAGTGCCACAAACTTGGTAACTCTTCTGATAATGGACGCAAGGCTCCATTTGATATCCATCGGTTCCAATTCTTCTTCGTGTACCTGATCATAATCTTCTGCCGTCATTTCTAGATTACCGATCTTTCCAGCAACAAGGATTTCATATTATTCAAGAACGGCAGCGAGAAGTGCTATGTGTTATTTAGCCACCTTTTCTGGAAATACATTCTTCAGATCAATTGTTATGTTACACTGGAAAACATATGAATCTGAACTAGCTTGGCTTGTCTGATTTTGGAATGAGGAGCTTGAACTAGCACTAGAATATCCAGCATATGGAGAACTTTGATTTGGACAAGAATTTGTCTTTGCACTAAATGTTTTGAATTTTCGGGCTTTGAATTGGAGTATCTTGAATACCTCCTTTGTAATAAACACCGACATCTTGAACAACATTAGCGTTCTTTGACTTTGCAATCTTCATCAATTCCATTTCATGACCTTCTAATTTGTCGATGAAAGACGACAACTTGAAGTGTCTCCATGATGGACTATTTTTCAGAATCGTCAGATATGTCGTCTATTCTCCTTCTGGAAGTGCATCGGCCAACTTCTCGATTTGCTCTTCGTTAGTTCTTTTGATGTCATGTCTTCACATCTGGACCATGAGGTGACAATATCTATCGATCATTTGCTTCATAGTTTCACCTTTGATCATCATGAAGATCTCGAATTCTTTCTTTATTAAGGCCTTCTTGCTCTTAATCATTTCATCACTTCCTTTGAATTTGTCACAAAGAGAGTGTCATAATTCTTGTGACGTTTCATATTCTGGCAATAAAATCAGGATGTCTTCCTTAACTGATTGTTGGATCAAGCTAATCATTTTCTTTTCAACGACATAATGTAATTTGTCGGTCGGTGAGAACTTATTCAACTAAAGATCTTGATCACGCTCATCCTTTGGCCATTTGTAACCATCTTCAACTGCAACCCAACTGTCAAATTGATTTGCTTGTATCCAATTCACAAACTTTTATTTCCATCCTTCAAACTCATCTATACTCATTAGCTTCAGCGGTTTCTGAGTAATACCCATTTCATTGTCGACATTTAACTGGTTCGCCGCAAGAGTATTTACATTTGATGAAGAAACCATTTGTGAAACAAACACATTGTGGAAATCTTCCATTTTGGCTTATCTGTGAATTTGATCAAAAACACTTGACAATTGATTAGTAACAAGCAATATTAGTAAAAACTGACATTTTAATCGACAATCGGTACGTTAAACGTTTAAAATTTTTCCGAAAACAATTTTTACCCGATTATATCTTTAAAATCTTCTCGTCAATATGATTCTAACAATATATAATGTTCGTGACATTTTTCGGAATTTTCATGCCTTTTTTTAGGAACCTTAGACAAGTTCGGGCGAACTTGTCAAAGACTTATCAAGTTCGGTCGAACTTGATGTGGGGTTTGATAAAAATCACACTTGTAGAGCGGACTTGTGAATATTTTCAAGAAACAGGTAAGTTGGTTCGAACTTATGTAATATTTCAAAAACTTTATCAAGTTTGGGCGAACTTGTAAAAGGATATCAATGAAACTTAATCAAGTTCGGGCGAACTTGATCAAAAATATTGAGATTTCCTTCACGTTCGGGCGAACTTATCAAAAATTCTTGAAAAATCTGTCAAGTTCGGTCGAATTGGTGTCTAGGCCTTGAAAAACTACTAAGTTCGGGCGAACTTGATTAAAATTCAATGAATTTTAGTCAAGTTCGGTCGAACTTGGTCACAAGTTCAATGGAATTGGTTTTGACAAACATGGTTTTTTGAACTTTTTGATATCAATTCGATTGAATTTGATGTTCAAACTCTCAGGGGTTTACCACAAGTGTGTTTTACATAACATATTCAAAAATCACCCATTTTTACCATGAAATCATCAAGTATGTGAAAATGTTAAGAAGAAAGATAGAATGGAGTAGAATAAGAGAGATTCTTGTCTTGATTCCAGCAAATTTAGGTATCCAGACTCTGATACCACTTGTAGGAACGTCCACGAACAACTCGGGAACCTAAGTTTGTTATCTAATGTCCAATTAGGTGGAAACTAATGACATGTTAATCAAATAACAAGAATTACTCATTTAAACATTGTTTTCATTGATTTTAAGTCATATACATTCGAGAACCAGATCCGATAGAGCTTCGCCGTCTCTGTGCCAAAATCTCTAACTCTTATAAATTAAAACCCAAGGCACCTATTTATAGGAACACAAGTTCGGCCATAAAAGACACAAGTTCGCCCAAACTTGCATAAGCAAGTTCGGCCGACATGCATTACATGTTAACAACATGGGCGAACTTGGCCAAACAAGTTTGCAGATAAGACTGTAAGTTCGCCCGAACTTGACCTAGTCAAGTTCGGTCGAACTTAACTTCCCAAGTCTATCTTCAAGCGAACTTGGCTACAAACTCTCAAACAAGTTTGCTGGTGGAGAATGTAAGTTCGCCCGAACATGACTAAGGTCAAGTTCGCCGTACTTGACTAAGGTCAAGTTCGCCGTACTTGACCTTCCAAGCACCATTACCAGTGAACTTGTCCTATTACATACATAAATACGCCTCGCTTCTAACACATTAAGCCCTATTCGCTCAGACTCGATACATAATGACGTTAATGACGAAGGCAACAGACATATGCACCAACATCATGCCATGTGACCAGGAAACATACTAGTGAATTAAACCTTCGGGTTTTGGGGTGTTACAAGTCGACCCCCTTAAAGGAGGTTTTGACCCCGAAACCCTTCTCATTAGTACCAAACTATAACTATCTTTACCTTTCGGTAATTTATGCCTTCAATTGGCATACTTAGGAAACATGCCCGGGTATGTCGAGTAAAACCACTACCGCATATCCATGATGCATATCTTAAGACACTAGACGTTACTAGTCCTTAGGCAATCAATTCAACTTATTAAATCTCAGTTTCCTGCAAAATGCTAGATCCCTATCAAACTTCACTACATATTCATTCATTCAATTCATTCAAGATGCATACTATAGCAAGAATCCGCTCGTGGATTATACAATAAGGCTTTATTCATAGACATCCGTAATTATATGTTTTGTTCCTACCTTATTTAACTAAACAAAATACTTTCATGCACTTTCTAATCGTAATGAATCGATTAATTCCATCTTACTCATATATCATACATGATATTCCATTTTGGCATTGCCACATGAGTACTTATCGGGAGTTTACTTCGGTATTCTACTATGAGCATTCTTTCTAAGTACATTCATTGACACATGGTAATTTAGACCATGTGCATACGCATATTGCCAACATTCATTCAGGCTTATTACCACCACTATATAGCTATTATTTCAATCTCACTCTTTTGTACTTAACTAGAAGGTTAAGCATCATTCTATTGTCACTACTAGGTACACCCTTTTTAAGGTAACTTCCGATTATTAAATCATAACACCATCACATGTTTGGGCTTCGAACGACAAAACCACATGGCATGGCTATCAATCACCCACCAAGTGTTGATCTCCCTTTTAGGGTTGCTGACACAAAAACAAACCTAGATCTTAGCGGTGGATTGTTGTGTTTGACGGTGTGTTACGATTTTATAGATTTTTTGGATGACGCTAGATCATGCCACTGCTTATAATGATGCAGGTGTTGTTACTCTACCAATAGATATTCAGATGGACGGACTGAGTTCCAGCATTATATACTCGATGATCAAAAATGATGTTCTTGGCTCCTGTTTGATGATATTAGTTGAAAAAATCAATTCTTAATTGATTTAAGTTAGAAGTTTTGGAGTTCACTATGATGAATACAAATGATGGTATGTACTTTCTTTTGATTTTAAACAAAAAAAAACGGTTTTCATTGTTCCAACTTTTTTAGGTTTTGTTAATGGCGATTGTAGAGAACAACTGGAAAAATTCAATCAAATAGTTGGGTGATCCATAAATGAGTTAAATAGTTTTTTAATGGATGATACCAGTGATCTATGTGGTGGTGTTGACGGTTATATAGTGTGGTGAAAAGGTGGCAAATGACAAGGAAAGGGTGGTGGAGGATATGCGGCAGTTTGTTGGTGTTACATCGGTTAATTGACGAAGTCTGCGACATAGTTTAAGTAAATTTAATGTTTGTGTTGGTATTGGTGTTGGGGTTGCGTCGATTAATTTACTTAAATTTTAGTACGGTATCGTAATTATCAAGGGGTGGTTAATTGAAACTTATGATGAATGTAGGCGTTTGATTTTTGTATTATATAGTAATAGCAATATTGAGCATTATGGTCCATATTGTTATCCTCATACTAAGTGTTTTGGAGCGATTATTACTAAATGTTTTAATGTTACAGTTGTTTCTTTGAGATACATGTCTTTAAAGTTCCAAAATTGTATTGTACATGCTCTGATGGCATAATATTGACTTTTCATGTCTATTCGTACTCATTTATAACCTTTGCTATATATAGTAATCATTTAATTTTATATCATTATGGTCGTATACACCAAATATGAACCTTAGTTTTTATATGTGATTGTGATATATGTAGATGCCTTGTACTCATTGTCACACCTTTACCATATCGCATGATCACCATTAGATATACTCATTTAACACTTACTAAGACTTAGTTGCACCATTTTTTTAATTGGGCTTAATACCCCAAGCATATCCTGCTATAAGGTTACAATATGCACATCATTATGGTATTGATAGCATGACACCATTTGTGGTGGTGTGATATGCCCATGTTATTCCCACATCCCGTCATACATTTTCATAAATTATTGGTATATTAAGGTGTGCAACCATGTATACATATTGATTCCTAATAATGGTTAACTAGATGTAAGCCCTGCCACGTTGCGACAGGGTTTGCTACTAGCGTATTGGAAAATTTACAATCACTGATTACAAAAATAATATATCTATACATGTTAACTTTAATTAACATTGTTAGACTGATTATAACGTGCATGAAGCGCGCTTGTTTCAAATTGTAGCTCAGCTTGTTTCTCGCGTATCTTCAACATTTGCTTGGTTAGTTCGGCTAGTTTTTCATTTATCCTACGATCTGATTCAATTACTTCTTCGAGAATGCGCCTAAGCTATTCAAAAACGTTAACTTCTTCGTTCGAGATTGACATTATAAACCCATAAATTCATGTATAAATTAGAATCTACTTCATTTTTTAAAATAACAAAAAAAAAACATGAACTCGTTATGTATAAGGAAAAAGAAGACCCGTACAAATAGTTTTAGCTTTACACTTCTTTGATGTTAGGTTAGTCTTGAACAAATGGCAATACCAAAATCAACATCGCCAATAAATACTTCAACATAATATAAACTGGAAAAAAAGCATTGGAAGCATGTAAAAGAGGCAATAACAATTTGACGCAAGAATTTACGTGTTGGTAATATCCACACGTTAGTCTAAGAAATCTTAGTTTTTTTGTAATAAGCCATCATAATTTAGTTAACCAAGATCTTAAACATTACAGCCTATTTACACGTAACACAATAATAACAAAATTACGAACTTTAAACCTAGATATTTTTATATTATCGATTAGCAACATGTCAATTGGATGAAAAGTTATTAACGCACAGAGACAGGACATGGTTGTTGTCACACCTCAACCGATGGCGGAATCATCGGGTGCAGCACTAAGCGAATAAGATTGTTCAAGAGAATCCATAACAATTACTATATGACAATATTTAACAAGGTTTAATTTCCCATAAAACTAAACAAATATTCATATAATAATTGAAATAAATCCAAGTTTCTCAAACAATAAAATAAAGTAGACAACTTGATTAAGCGTGTATCTACAGAGTCCTAATCTTGATTCGAGATAAGCTGCATTTAACCTCCAAACATACGTTAAAATAATGTCAATATAAAAATGTAATGGCGAGTATACAGGTTTTGATATAATAGCATAGTAGAGAAAAGCGTTGTGAATTTCCTCATGATTCACCTAACATATAAACTAAAAAAGAAAAATTTCACATGTTAAGCTCTCGAGAAGGTTGGTAAGCACGATGTGTCCTTCCTAGCTAGACCCCGTCGGGTGTCAGCCAATCTATAGTACCATACTAGTTAAGGTAGAGTTAACGAAAAAGTGTCCTAGTATATATGTTTCTAGCATCACGTATAAATATGTATAACAGATATTCCCGTGTGATAAATCAGTTTAGCGTGTGTTGTGTACTTTGATATGAACGTATGTTATACCCAAAAAGTGTGTTAAAGCGAAAAGGGGTCAAGTATACTCACAGTGGGTGCGTAACAGTGAACACCGAGAGTTGATGAGAGGTGAGAAGAGTGTCGGTTTAGCCTGCGCATAGAGACGGAAGTGCATCAGTCTTCCAGAGTGTTGAAACAGTTGAAACGGAGAGTCGGCGTGAGGGAAACAGATATTCTCGTACGAAATTAGTTTTCGTGCGAAAATTTCGTGGGAAAATTTCATGCTAAAATTCTGTGATTCAAATTGTGAAATTTTCTTACGAAAATTTCATGAAAAACTTTTGATTAAATTTTCGTGAGAAAATTTTGATGAAATTTTCGTGCGAAAATTTCGTGCAAAAATTTTGGTGTTTCAACTTACGAAATTTTCTTACGAAAATTTTGTGCAAAAATTTTGGTGATTCAACTTACGAAATTTTCTCACGAAAATGTCGTGCAAAAATTTTGGTGATTCAACTTATGAAATTTTCTTACGAAAATTTCGTGCAAAAATTTTGGTGATTTTCGTCATTCGTCTGGAAATCGAGTGTTCATCCCTCCAACCTTAGGCCACTGATCGAGCCTTGTGCCAGAGACGTCTTTAGAGCGAGTGAGTCGTTTGTGGAAACTTGGACTGGGTCGTATGAACCAAAAGTGATTTGTATGAGCCTGTCCAGTTTGCACAAGTGACTGTTCTTGCGTCTTTGTGCAACCGGAACTGAGATCCTGTCTGAAACGGATGTAATTTCGAGTCCATTTCGTGACGGTTTTTGACAACGCCTCATTCCAATACTTAGGGAACGAAACATTAGTCGGTCTGATCCGTGTTTGGTGTAAAAATCGATTTATAAACAGTTTTGTTAGGATAAACACTTGGTGAGTTTGAAACAACAAGGTTTCGGGTCTGTGAAGCCAAAGCTAACTCAAACATGCTCGGTTAAGTGCTAAATCCTTAAGAAAATCAGAAAGTTTCATGAAAAAGATGAAGGTTTTCGTAAAACGGAGAAGTTTAGATGAAACCGAAGATAATCTCGTGCCAAATCGTTGTAGAAACGTTGTGATTTGTGTGAAAAATGTAGTCTTCTTACTTGGAACAGAGTAAATGAGCTAGAGAGCATTTTGGTGCGGAAAGGCAGCAAGTTAGAACTGAATGCGGAGTGTTGTATTTATAAGCGGAGAGGAGTGGAGGTAGTCTGGTGAAATTTTCGTGCGAAAATGTCCATTTTCGTGCGAAAAATGCATTTTTGGGTGAAGAATATCATTTCCGTGCCAAAAACTCGCAAAGTACGTCATTTTCGCACAAAATACAACATTTTCGTACGAAAACATGAATTTTCGTGCGAAATATATTTTTTTAGGCTTCGCTTAGTTAGGTTAAGTGCGCCGAAAGTTTTGGCAAATATCATTAAGCGTTTAAATTAAATACAAAAAATAATCAAGCGAGAGAGGATGCGTCTCAGTTCCCAAGTCTTGCGAGAGTCGCGTTGTTGTTTAAGCAAGCAGATAGTCTTGGAAACATCACGCAATAGTTTTGTTGTTTAGCGAGTGCATTATAAGCGTTGTGAAGTGCGATGTAGTGTGTTGAAATAAGCGATGTAGTGCGAAAATATGTGATATAGCGTAGTAAGCGATATAGTTTACATTATAATCCGAACCTGTGGTGCTAGGCGTAACGAGGGTAAAAAGTTGCAAAAAGCGGGTTGTTACAGTCTCCCCTACTTTAGGAAATTCCGTCCCGAAATTTTATTCGAAAGGAAGACTTGAGAATTGACACGAATAGATAGCGATAAGGCGTTAGCGTAAGCTGAGGATGAATGAGTGATCGACCGAGGATTGACGGGTGAAAGCGTCTCGGAGGTGTGGGGAAAATCGATGAGTAAAGGCGACTTAATTGACCCGTAGTTAATAACTCACGAGTTGGCGATCCAAAAATTTTTTAAGTTTTTGAAAATTTTTGTTAAACTATTACGAAAAAGGCTTTTAAAGAGACTCGATTTATGAAAACTTTCTCACAACGCGGCGTTAGGCTGAGTTGATTTACACTCACACCGTAAGAAGGATTTTACTTGCCCAAAGGTTTAAAATAAAAGAATCAAAATATTTAGAAAATTTTCCATTTATTTCTAAAACATAACGGAAAATTAATTTTTTAACGGTATCAAAAAGTTTAATTAGCGTCGAACCCCACATGGCATCTTTCCACAAAAGTTTGTTAATATGGCTAAAACACTTATATATAGGAAGTACCAGCGGTGTATCCACCATGTTTTAGCCATATTGCCTCCGTGTTGAGGAGCGATGTCAGGTGTGTTGACATGATATGGATAGATTTTTGTATTCTTGGTCCATGCGGTGAAGGGTAGGAACAAGTAATTAAAAAGCTTAAATAGTGTCGAACCCCACATGGCATCTTTTTATGAAAGTTTGTTAGTATGGCTAAAACACTTATATATAGGATCTACCATCTGCGTATCCACCATGTTTTAGCCATACCACCTCCGTCCCGTGGAATGATGTCATGTGTGCCGACATGACATGGATGGATTTTGATCCAAGCGGCGAATGGTTGGACCAAGTTTGAATAGAAGACCAAGTAGACTGAGCAGAGAAGTTGATTGCAAACTTGGTTAGGGATAAGAGTGTGCGAGAATGGTTCGGCGATTGGAATAGCGAAGCGGTAAGAATGAGAGATACGATAAGCGTTAAAGCATCGAGATGAGAAAGCGATAAGCGAAGCAATAGCGTTTAAGCGTCGGGATAAGAAAGCGATAAGCGATGCGATATAGATTTCATCGAAAGCGAGTTCGCGTTGCTGTAGACTTACGAAAAGTCTAGCGATGGTGCGATCGAGAAGTGATGAGATGTTACGCCTTGCGAAGGAGTTAGCGTGTGAAAATAATCATCATTATATTAAAGGTCTAATAACGTTCAACTACACATGGCACGTCTCCACGGGAGTTTGTGTTGGGATTGAACCCTAGAAAGGAACAGATGATACAAGCCAAATAACACTATCCGAGCTTTGGTTACACTATTAGAGGTCACAACCTCTGATGTACATACACTGCTTTACCTAAGGACTGCTCATCCTATCGTCTGCCTTCACAAAGCTTCAAAGGTCTGCCAGAGTTACAAGGGTCAGAGGATAGAGATCAGAGTTTAGTCATTAGCTTAGTTATTCAATGTAACAGTGCTAAGCACTGATAGTTAGTATTAGCAGTGTTTTCAGTTAGTTACAATTAGTTTCCTGTCACTATCAACCCTCGTTATCAAAGATGCTCAGTGGTTAGATAGTTAGTATAAATAGGTAACTTGTGTAACAGTTTATCTTTGTCTAATAAAAGATCAACTTTCGCATATCATCTTCTCTACATTTTCTCATTACCAAACTGTATTTGCAAAGGCTGAGGGGAGTTTGTGAATCACATGCAAGTTAATTAACTTGAAAGCATGATGATGAGAAAAACAAACGACCATTGCTTGTAGTAAAAGTTTTCCATCTTATTCTACTGCAAATCTCTTTTAATTCAATCATTTTTTCCATTTTTGAAACAAAAACTACAAGTAATTCAAACTCAGATCCTAACAATTGGCATCAGAGCTTAATTCATCAAATTCGATCTAACAATCGATTTGGTTTGAACAGATCAGCTCTCTTGCTTAATCAGTTTGGTTGTTTTAGCTTGATATTCAGAATTTTTATTACGTTCAAAGTTTTTTAAAAACAAAATCTGAAAAAAAATCAACTGAAAATGTCTCAAAACACACAGGATGCCAATTCTGGATCCTTTTTCAAACCGCCGATGCTCAAAAGAAAAGAATATTTCATTTGGCAACGACGGATGGGTCACATCCTTGCTCAGCAAAACACCGGTTGCTGGAGATCTGTTGCTTATGGACCTGACGTTCCAATGGTTCCAAGCACAAAGGATCCAACCAAACAAGTGCCAAAAAATCCTGAAAACTTTTCGGAGCAGGATTTCCATAAAATTAAATTAGATGCTAAGGCATTTAGCATAGTTGCTTCGGCCTTACCCAATGAAATTTATGTTGGTCTACTCCATTGCAATTGTGCAAAGGAGTTATGGGATGCACTTAAGAAGCAATTCAATGGGACTGAGGAAGTGATAGAAAATAATAGAGAAGTTCTAAATCAGCAGTATGAAACGTTCTGTCACTTGAAAAGAGAGTCTCTAACACAACAGTTTGAACGTTATAGCTGTCTCATCAGTGAACTTAGACTGGTTAACGTGGTTCTACCTAATTCGACTGTCAATAGTCGTTTCCTTAGATCGTTACCAGATAAGTGGGAGACTGTAGCTTATGTAACGAGAAAGTCTGTTGGGTTTAAAGATATGTCGTTGACACAACTTCATGGGATACACCTCACTTATGAGAGAGAGTTAAACCAGAAAAAGAAGTTGCAAGAATCTGGAAAAATGACTGATGATTACTCATTGGGTAATACAACCCTTTTTGGCCAAGAAGAGGTTTCTGGCAGCAGTGATCACTATATAGATATTACATCTGGTGGGAACTTTGGATCTGAAACATATGCATCCAACTATGCTTTCACTGCTAGTGGGGAAAGCCAAACCTCGACAATCTATCCTTTGAGCTGAATGACTTGCAACACATTGAACCTTCTGATCTTGAAGAAATGGATATTTTGCACCAACTGGCCTTACTGAGTGTTAGGGCTAGTAAATTCTATAAGAGAACTGGTAGAAAATTCCCAAGTTTGCATAGGGGGTTGAAGGTTGGGCTGGATAAATCAAAAGTCAAGTGTTATAAGTGTAATAGGCTAGGACACTTTGCCAGAGAATGCAGATCTCAAAATTATGGACCAATAGTGACTCATCCTGGCCCTAGACCTCAGCACACACAAAACACTGCTCATTATTCCCAATACGCCCCTGCTCAACATGTTCAAAACATTGCCCACTTTGCACATCCTGCTACCACTGTTCCAGTGCATTATGTTCAATCCACTGCTCCACAAATTCAATATGTTCAGGAACCATCACATCCTCAAGTGCTTGTTCAACAAGCACCCATTGTTACACAACCTGCTCAAACCACTGCTAGTCCAGCAGAGGTTGGTCAACAAAGCTTTTTCACACAAAGTTATGTTGACTGGAGTAGCTTGCCTGAGGATTTGACTGATGAAAACTTTGCTTTAATGGCCAAAAATGATGTTGAACAAGAATTTTGTTTAATGGCCTTAGAGACAATTGATGAAGGTGTTGAATCTGTGGAGATAGTGTCAAAAACTGATGAAGTTCAAGTTTGTGATGAAACAGTGGTTTCAAGTGAAGAAAAAGAAAATGCTGCTGATGAGGAAAAGAACTCTCCTACTGACCCATGGAATGTTGATGTGTGTGAAGATGAGTGCGATTGTGCTCTCATGGCTGCTACAAAGGTATCACCTCAGATCCTTAAAGATCTATGTTCTGTCAAATGCATCATTGCTTTTGCAAACATCAAGAAGATGAATGAAAACCTGAGAAACAAAATTTTAGAAGATGAACTTAATTTTGAAAAACTGATTAAAGAGTTAAAATCAAAGTTAAGTGAAAAAGTTTCTGAAATGAGTAGCCTGAGACATGAATCAACCATAACCAAGGACCAACTCCAAACTATTGTAGAAAAATACCAAGTTTGTAAAAAGGAGTTAGAAGAAACCCAAATCACTTGTGAAAAATGGGTTGAGTCTTGTAAAGGTTATGAGATTATGCTTAATGCTCAGATCAAGAGCAACATTAAGTTTGGTGTAGGTTTTAGAACCTCTGACCAAATTGAGAAAAATGCTGCTGAAATTGATTCTGAGTTGGTTGAAGTAGTCCCCAAAAATTTGGCTGGTGAAGAGATAAAAATCACAGATAAAGCTGGAAACAAAATTGTTTTGGAAAAACCAGAGGTTTCAACAAAGATAAAGAAATTGAAAAATATCAGTTTAAACCAACCTGGTCAGATGAATGTGATATCTTAGAAAACTTTAAGCCAATGGACTTCACAACCACTGATGGTATTAAAGCCCCAAAAGCACTGGTGATCCCTATCAAAGATGTACCAGCAGAGGTTACAACCACTACTGATAAAAAGTCTGATAGGAAAAGAAGAGTAAAGATTAAAAACCTGTTTTGTGAATTTTGTGAAAAAAGAAATCATGTGGCTGCAGATTGTTTTCTTCTAAAAGCCTATGACATTAACAAAACTTGTGTTATCAAAAACTCTTCAAAATGCACCATCTGCAACAAACAAATCACTCAACTCAACAGTGTGCCTATCTCAAAAACTATGAACAAAAGGTAAAACAAATCAAGGAAAAAGCACTAGAAAGAGAAAGTCCAAGTTCTGCTGGAAATAAATCTAAGCAGAGCTTTGAACCAATTGAAACATCTGTTACAAAAGCCTTAAACAAAGCCTTTGTTCAAAGAGAGGTGTAAGTGATAGATACTCCACCATCAAACTCATTTCCAAGAGGGTATGGCCAACCTGCTTATAAAAAGGTTCCTCATGATTATGAAGGTTACAAAAAGCCTTCAAAGCAAAGAGTAAATAGGCACCCTTATGGATACAATCATCTGATAGGAAATGGTCAAAGCAGATGTTACAAGAAAATTTCAAAACCACTGACCATTGTCCTAAACTTGAGGCTGGACCATCTGTGACCCCATCCAAAGCCATTTTGGCTTTGGAGACCAATCTTAACTGATCTATTTACTTGATGTGCAAGGACCCTCTACTTGCCTTGATAGCTTATGGTATGTAGATAGTGGAGGTTCCAGGCACATGACAGGATGTAGAGCCCTTCTCAAGGACTTCATGGATCATGGGGGGTGATATATCTTTTGGTAATAACTCAAAGGGAAAGGTTTTAGGGTCTAGGTCGGTTCTGGCTGGTAAACTCAAGTTTGAAAATGTGAATTTAATTGATAATCTGAAATTTAACCTGCTGAGTGTCTCACAAATGAGTGATAGAGGATATGGATCCTTCTTCACTAAGAAAACTTGTCAAATTGTGGAGCCAGAGGTTGTCAAAAAGATTGATCAAATCATTGCTGAGAGCAAAGCCCAACTCACTGCACACAGAAGTGGGAATGTGTATGTGGTAGATATGTTAAAAGATAATCCTATGTCTGGAAGATGCTTATTCTCAGTTGCTTCTAGCAAAGAGACTGAGTTATGGCATAGAAGACTTGGACACACAAATCTTAAAACTATCACCACACTCTCAAAACAAAGTCTTGTAAGAGGTTTGCCTCACAAGCAATTTTCCTGTGATGAACATTGTTTTTCCTGTTTAAAAGGCAAACAACATAAAAGTTCTTTCAAATCAATTGAAGAGTCCAAAACAAGCCAGTGTTTACAACTGCTACACATGGACTTGTTTGGCCCAGTGCAAATCATGAGCTTAAAACACAAAGGTACTGCCTAGTGATAGTTGATGATTTCTCTAGGTTACTGACTCTTTATCTAAAGATGAAACTGCAGGCATTTTGCAAAACTTTGTTAAACAAGTAGAAAAGCAATTTGATCTTTCAGTAAAAATCTTTAGGAGTGACAATGGAACAGAGTTTAAAAATAGGGAGTTAGATGCTTTTTGTGATTCAAAAGGAATTGTTAGACAATATAGAATTCCAAGGACTCCAGAGCAAAATGGGGTGGTTGAAAGGAAAAATAGAACTTTAATTGAATCAGCAAGGACTATAATAGCAGATTCTGGTTTACCCTTGTCTTTCTGGGCAGAGGCTGTAAACACTGCCTGCTATGTCCAAAACAGAGTTTTGATTAACCCAAGGCATCAAAAGACTGCTTATGAGATTTTGTACAAAATTAAACCTCTGATTTCATATTTTAAAGTTTTGGTTGTCCATGCTTCATTTTGAACTTAAAGATTCCATATCTAAGTTTGCAGCCAAAATTGATTACATATTTTCTGGGATACTCAACCACTGCTAAAGCCTACATAGTTTTTAACTCTAGGACCAAGTGTGTTGAAGAAAACTTTGAATGTAAAGTTCAATGAACTTTTATCACTGAAAATCCCAGCAAATCCGCAGAGCTTTTTGACTTAGATAAACATGGATTAAAAACAAGTTTTCCTGTAAATCCATGATACATAGCATCAAAATATTTTCAGAAAATCAAAAACATCCTTAAAATAGTTAAAATTGAAATTTTTCAATAAATCTTTAAAAGTCTGCTCATAACTTTGTTTGCTCAAAACCTCTGATAGGCTTCAAAATCTTATCCACTGTTAAAGTGTATCCTCTGACTTCCATTTTTCCCACTTTCTCAAAACACTAATGGCTATACACTGATAGTGTTTCAAATCAGTATTCTTCCATCCTCTGTCTTAAGACAGTGGGTTGCCACCTCAACAGTTACGTTTTCTCATCAGAGGTTACACGTGGACAGATGTTAGCCATCAGATCTTGCAAACAGATGCCATGTCATGTTCAATTTTTCAAAAACCCTATAAAAACACTGTTTGATCCTTTATCAGTGTTTACCCTAAAATTGTGTCGATTCCAAAAATCTCAAAACAGTTTTTTCTCTCTAACACCATGGCGCCCAAATCAAAATCCTTGAAATCCAAAGCAAAATCGCAACAAGAACTCCACCCTACACTCTCAAATCAAAACTCCACACAATTACACCGCCATACTTGAAGAAAACGACGCAAATACTCGTTATCATCCAATGATTCGCATTTTGCAAAAGTCAAAATTCAAGCACATGTTAACAGTCAAAGCCCAATTTACATTGACTCTCTTAGAGATTTTTGGACAAATGCAAAGGTTCACTCATCTGATGCTGGTGTTCCTTACACAATAATCTCAAGAGTAGGGGGAGTGTTGATGCAAATTGGCCCCGAATCGATCTCTCAAGTTTTCAAGTTAAATGACATACAACACTCTGTGTCATTTCCTCAAAATGAGATCCAAGCAGAGTTTTTGGAAAGAGCTATGAAGTCCAGATGACAGGTATGACAATTTTTAAACCTAACTTTCCTACTGAGATGAGATTTTTCTTTCACACAATTCTTACTTGTCTCTCAGCAAAAACCACTACTTTCAATGAAATCCCATTGAACATGCAATATCTGGGGTATGCAATTTTAACTAACACAGATTTAAACTACTCCCAAATATTGTTCAATGATCTTGTGAACAATTTTAAAAACATTGAAAATAAAAGCCTTTTTGATGCATCCACGTTTCCTGAGTGTTTATTTACAGGATCAAATTAAAGGTCCTGAAAGTAAACAGGGCGCTGTGATTAACCCAGGCCGCCTTAACCATGAAACTTTCACCAGAATAACAAACCAAGATAAAGTTGTGAAAACACAAGTAGAGGAGGTTGAGCAAATTTTACATGAACAAAATGTTCAAACTCAACCTCTTGCTACTGAGCCTACTGCTCTTGGTGATTAGGGCACCACAACCGCTGCCCTGAAGCCCACACCAAAAATCTCCAAAAAGAAAACCAAAACAATTTCCAAAAAGCCGACCAAACCCAAAAAGGGTCCTCTGAAAATGAGATCCCAGAGGTTAACCTAGTGACAACACAAACGTCACGAACCACTACTGCTACTTCTTCACACAGATGGTTCAAAGATCTCCTACCGGCTATGAAACTCCTCCTTCTTCCTCACAAAAGGAAAAGGTTGTAGACACAGGACACCAAATTATGAAGCTCTAGATCCACTTGGTTCTATCTTCCACAGCCCCTCTCCCAGGGCATTGTCGCTTTCTACACAGCACTACCATACTCCTTCCACTACCATGTCCATTGAATCAATGAATAGTCCAACACAAACAGCACTACTCACAACCTATCACTGAAATATACTTCATCAAGAAGTTGGATCTAATTCTTTATTCATTGCTAGCCCATCAGCACTTGAAGAGGCTACATCCATTGGGTACATGTAACCCTTGGTGATAGCTCAACTCAAGCAGTCACTACAATTGCTTAACTCCCAAGTTCTCAGTTGGACAATGGTTTCATTAATATGACTTGGTTGAAGGTAACCACTATTGAGGCAACAACTGTTACCTCTGTTGTGGGAAGTCCCCAGTACCAAGACAAAAGGGCATCTATGTTTGAAGCTGGTCCTAAAACCCCCTGCTCATGATGGCATAGATATAACTACCACCACTGGTAGGAGTTCAGATGATCCTATTAAATTAGGTGATGATCTAAAATATCATGATTTGACAGAGAGATTACTAAGATAGAAAGTTCTGTTGATGAAATCAAAAGTTTACTGAAGCAGATGATAGCTACAAAAAGTAAAACCCTCTATTCTATCCACTGCTGATCTTAAAGAAGCTCTTAACCCTCTGTTTCAACATCAACAACATTATTTGGATCTACAACACAAGCACCAGATGAATGATGTTAGAAACATGGTTAAAGCTAGATATCAAGACACTGCAGCAGACATTAAAGCCATCAAAGCACATCTATTCACAACCACTGGCCATGCAACTCCAACGGTTATATTTGTTACAACAGATGAAGCCAAAAGGGGGAGAAACCTTTGGGTCCAAAGAAGTTAACAATAGATGATGATAAGGCCAGACCTACCGTAAATATTCCAAGGCCTGATGGTTCAAAGAAGATAGATTTAATTGATGATATTGTGGCCAAGGAAAGGGCCAGTCACAAGAAGACAGTGATTGAGGAGAGTAGAGTGTTGGTTGAGAAAAAGATTGAACAGCAAAAAGAAAAAGGAGAGGTTGGTACTTCATCAAAGAGGATACCTGCTAGAAAAGCCAGGCAACCAACATCCACACCTCCTAAAATAAGCCTGCAACCAATCCAACCATTAAAACCTCTGCCTCTCAAGAACCTATCATATCTTCAAAACCACAACCCACATCCACACAAGCAGATGTAACAGCAACTGTTGTGTAACATCTGCTGATACAGCAGAGGTTGCAACAGATGCTACTCTATCCACTGCCATGATCACATTTCCCACGTCAACTCAACCATTATCCACACCACCAAAGATCCCACAACCACCATCACCCACTCTAAGGTTCAAAAGGAGAAAAATCACAAAAGTGATCAATGATGATGAGATCTCTGCACCTCTTCCAATATCATCAACACCAGTGACCTCCAATCAGTGCTTACAACATCTTCAACTCTTCAAGTTACTCCAGCATCAAAGTTATATCCTCTGATTTACCATCAGTCGGGGAAGAGATCCTAAGTTTCTTTTCAAGGATGACCCTGATAAAAGAACAATCCTATCTCTTGATGGCTACCAAGACCAACAAATGTTGATGCTTACCTGGAACTGAAAAGGAAGCAAGCAGAGGATATTTCCAAAAGGGAATCAGCTGGTAAAGATGATAGAGAAATACAGATTGCCATGTCCTTTCAACTGAGTAAAGTCACCATTTTACAAAACTTTGTCAAGAATCTGAGCAACCAGTTGTCAGTAAGGGAAGATAAGCTACTCAAAAGTGAACTCATTGAGTATATCATGGAAAAGAAGATGTATAAGGCAACAAGGGCACAGTTCAGGGATTGGAGCATAGATGAGCTAAGAGAAGAAATCAATAGAATGCAAGAAATGTTGAATGACCCTCTCAAAAAGCCAACTCCTCCCAACTGGGATTTATACAAGAAACATATGACTGAAAGTGCCTTGAAGTTGAAGAGAAAGAAGCAAGAACTGCTTCAGAATCATTATAGTTCTAAAAACCAAGTGATGAGATGGGGTGAGGTGAGGGTGATAGACACCTACAAAAGTTTGGAAGAAAGAAGGAAAAAGGATCCATCCATGCCTCCGAAGCCTGATTACTCAAAAGAAGATGCTATCCTCAGAGCTCAACTCTCCAAAAAGTCCAGCTCAACATCTGCCCATTCCACACTTGCTCTGTTACATAGAAAAAGGCAAGGGGAGATGTCTGAAAAGACTGGCAAAGAGTTTGAGAATACATTTATCAAAGAAGGTATTCAAACATGATTGATTATCCAACAGATGATAGAAGTGCCAAGCTGGCCAAAGATCTATCACAAATAGCTCCTGCTCAAATCTCAGCAATAAAAGCTCCTTCAAGAAAACCATCAGACCCAAAAATTCTAAAATGGAAGGTCGACAAAGACACCCATGAATTAACACTGCTCAAGTCTGATGGTGCAGCCACTAAACTATCCATGGAAGCTGCTTATGAGCTTACAATAGAAGACTTCCAAGAACTACTATGTTTAGAGCTGGTGAAGGATGCTGATGACATGGAATCTCTTAACTTTGAACTTCAATTCAATGGACAAATAAGAGAATTCCTTCTGAGAAATAAAAACCAAGAATAAAGTGTTTTTGGCATCATCTGTTCCAGCGGAGATTGTTGGATTGAACGTTATGAAAGGAACAGATGATACAAAGCCAAATAACACTATCCGAGCTTTGGTTACACTATCAGAGGTTACAACCTCTGATGTACATGCACTGCTTTACCTAAAGACTGCTCATCCTATCGTCTGCCTTCACAAAGCTTCAAAGGTCTGCCAGAGTTACAACGGTCAAGGATAGAGATCAGAGTTAATCATTAGCTTAGTTATTCAATATAACAGTGCTAAGCACTGATAGTTAGTATTAGCAGTGTTTTCAGTTAGTTACAATTAGTTTCCTGTCACTATCAACCCTAACGTCATCAAAGATGCTCAGTGGTTAGATAGTTAGTATAAAAAGGTAACTTTTGTAACAGTTTATCTTTGTCTATTAAAAGATCAACTTTCGCATATCATCTTCTCTGCATTTTCTCATTACCAAACTGTAATTACAAAGGCTGAGGGGGAGTTTGTGAATCACATGCAAGTTAATCAACTTGAAAGCATGATGATGATGAAAACAAACGACCATTGCTTGTAGTAAAAGTTTTCCATCTTATTCCGCTACAAATCTCTTTTAATTCAATCATTTTTCCATTTTTGAAACAAAAACTACAAGTAATTAAAACTCATATCCTAACAGTTTGTTAGTATGGCAAAGCACTTATATATAGGAAGTACCAGTGGCGGATCCACCATGCTTTAACTACAACGCCTCCGTCCCGTGAATAGATGTCAAGCCTTGTCGACATGGTTAAGACGCTTATATATAGGAAGTACCAGCGGCGTATCCACCACGCTTAACCATGCTTTTAACGTTATGGCACCATTAGAACTTACTACGATCCCTATGCACCCACCAGGTTAATCCCGTGTGCACCCGTGATTAATTGGTGTTTGCATGATTATCCTAACTTACTCTAAAGGCGCATAGTAGGGTAAGGCATATTATATCATGAATATACTATATACCGTTAGTAATAAGATCTAGTGTGTGAGCCTAGACTAAGTGCGGGGAATCGAGAGAGAGAGAAAGATGTCGTCGTATGTTAAAACGACATCGTACGATGGAACAATTAGAAAGCATAAATACTAAAATCGAAAATCATACCATTAACAACGTCGTTATGCGCCTGGTCGGTGTTGATGTTGACGACTTCTGCTGCTGGGGCTGCGGATGCTGGTGCGACAGTTGCTAGGGCGGCGAGTTGAGTCGGCGGTGCTGGAAGTGCTAGCATCTCATGTTATCGTGGCCCTGTGTGGCAGTTGCTGGTGAAGTGACTGAAACAGTTGTAGTTGATGCAATAGCGGTAGCTGGCTCCGGTCTGGTGGTGATATGTACATTTCGAACACTAGGGATAAGTCCCTGTGTAGTTACTCCCTGGGTAAAATGGAACTACCTGGAGAGGTTCAGGGTTGAGCGGTACAGTGGCTGAGTAGTTGAGGCTATAGCTCTTCCTCTTGCGGCTAGGCTCTACGGTGGCTTGCGGCGGTGAGTCATCGTCGTCTTCGTCGGATAACTCGATAGTAGCTTGGTTCAGCTTCATGGTGGGATTCTTGGAGAAAAATCCAGCCAAGACTCGCTTGTCATTGATCTTTGCGGCCAATTGATAGGTTTCTTCGATGGTAGCTTGTTTCGCAGCTTCGACAAAATTGCCCACACACTCAGGCAAAGCACGTAGGTACTTTTTGATAGCCTTTTCGGGAGTATGGACTTGGCTTGGGCAGATGATGCTAAGCTGTTTAAACCTTGATGTGAGGCCGGCGTTGTCACCTTCGACTTACTTGATTTTCCAAAACTCATTTTCTAGCTTCTGGACTTCGTAGGGAGGGAAATATTCTCTCTTCATGAGCTCTTTCAGTTCTTCCCATGATAACATGTAAGCTACATCGTTCCCACGTTTGATGTGCTCGGTTGTCCACCAGTCGAGTGCTCGTGATTGAAATACTCCTATAGCACACGTGGTATGAAGATGCTCAGGGAACCCACTCTGTCGGAGGGTAACCTCGATTGCATCAAACCACTAAAGCATCTGAGATATACTTCCTTCACATGTGAAGACCATTAACTGTTTGTAAGAGAAAGTAGACTTTAGTGCATCGGTCTTGGAATCTTCCGATGTCTGAGAGTTGCTGAGGGCTTGGACTTGAGAGACGATTTGGGGAATGACCTTGGCCATTTCCCTAGCCATGAGTGAGGCGATTCTCTTATCAGCGTTTCTTCTGGCGTGACGTCGCGAGTTGGAAGCGTTCGAAGACATCTAGACAAAGAGATTTGGAATGAGATTCGATCATAATGATTTTTGAAATTGCGATGCGATTTAGCGCGTTAAAAACTTGTTATAGTTGATATGGTAACACGTATTTTTAAGATCACATAGGAAAACACATATTTCCTAGATTCTCACGTATTCACATAAGCACATGTAACCACGTACATTTTGTACGTACATATATAAAGAGAGAGAGAGCGTGAGGACGCGTTTAAGAGAGTTGTTATGATTTAGTTTTGTTGCGAGTATTAGCTCTTGCTTTAGATTGCGATGGCTGTGCGAGTTGTGCGTATATTCGTAGAGTGAAAAGCGATAAAACGAGAAATGGATAAAGCGTAAAATCTTCACTTCGAAAACATATAAGCATAATAAAATTCGATGATGCGTAAAATCGACGGTTACAGGCTTAAAATTAATGGAGTGTCCTGTTTTTTGAGACATCGACTAGCCAAAGTGATTCGACTATTGCTTTGAGTTGGGGCACGCACTTTAGCCTAATAGGTAAATGCTCTCACCGCCTCGCGGCTAACGGCATTACCCTTTAGGTTACTACATGACCCAAATCATTGAAACAATCAAGACTTTGATGAGATTGAAAATCATTAAGTGGGGCGAGTTTTCAAGGTTCGGGTTTCACCCCTAACTTAATAACTTCAAATCCCTGGTTGTGGTTTCCCTCCTGGAACCATCAGGAGGTTTCCACCTGATAGAATGGGAAATTTCCGTTAAGATGTGGATTTCACTCCTAACTTAACGGAGAATTTAGTGCTAATCGGAATACACAGAGTGAGTGATTCGTCGAGAGTTCTCGGTTTTCACACCTAATCTCACTAAATCGACTCGTTTGTGTTGTACGAGTATCTTTGTGACTTCGTGTGTTGTGTCCAAGTCTTAGGAAAGACTTTGTATAGTATTTTAGTCCAATGAAAATGTTTTAATCGGATAAGCAAGGGATAAGCACATATGTTTCCTACTATAGACTAGGCAATTTACCTAATTCCCTATAGTTATGGCTCTGATATCAATCTGTCACACCCCAACCAATGGCGGAATTATTGGGGCGCGGCATTAAGCGAATCAGATTGTTCAAGAGAATCCATAACAATTATTATATGACAATATTTAACAAGGTTTAATTTCCCATAAAATAAACAAATATTCATACAACAATTGAAATAAATCCAAGTTTCACAAACAATAAAATAAAGTAGACAACTTGATTAAGCGTGTATCTAGAGAGTCCTAATCTTGATTCGATATAATCTGCATTTAACCTCCAACATACGTTAAATGTCAATACAAAAATGTATTGGCGAGCATACAGGTTTTCATATAATAGCATAGTAGAGAAAAGCGTTGCGAATTTCCACATACATAAACATGATTCACGTAACATATAAACTAAACAAAACAAATTTGACATGTTAAGCTCTCGAGAAGGCTGGTAAGCACGATGTGTCCTTCCTAGCTAGACCCCGTCGGGTGTCAGCCAATCTATAGTACCATACTAGCTAAGGTGGAGTTAACGAAAAAGTGTCCTAGTATATATGTTTCTAGCATCACGTATAAATATGTATAACAGATATTCGCGTGTGATAAATCAGTTTCGCGTGTGTTGTGTACTTTGATATGAACGTATGTTACACCCAAAAAGTGCATTAAAGCGAAAAAGGGTCAAGTATACTCACAGTGGGTGCGTAAGAGTGAACATCAAGAGTTGATGAGAGGTGAGAAGAGTGTCGGTTTAGCCTGCGCATAGAGACGGAAGTGCATTAGTCTTCCTGAGTGTTGAAACAGTTGAAACGGAGAGTCGATCGAGGGAACAGATATTTTCGTACGAAATTAGTTTTCGTGTGAAAATTTCGTGCTAAAATTCTGGTGATTCAACTTGCGAAATTTTAAAATTTTGGTGAAATTTTCGTTCGAAAATTTTGGTGAAATTTTCGTGCAAATATTTTGGTGATTCAACTTACGAAATTTTCTCACAAACATTTTGTGCAAAAGTTTTGGTGATTCAACTTGTGAAATTTTCTTACGAAAATTTCATGCAAAAATTTTGGTGATTTTCGTCATTCGTCGGGAAATCGCGTGTTCATCCCTCCAGCCTTAGGCCACTGACCGTGCCTTGTGCCGGAGAGGTCTTTAGAGCGAGTGAGTCATTTGTGGAAACTTGGACTGGTTCGTATGAACCAAAAGTGATTCGTATGAACCTGTCCAGTTTGCACAAGTGACTGTTCTTGCGTCTTTGTGCAACCGGAACTGAGATCCTGTCTGAAACGGATGTAATTTCTAGTCCATTTCATGAAGATTTTGACTATGCCTCATTCCACTACTTAGTGAACGAAACCTTTGTCGGTATGATCTGTTTGGTGTAAAAATCAATTTATAAACAGTTTTGTTAGGATAAACACTTTGTGAGTTTGAAACAACAAGGTTTTCGGGTCTGAGAAGCCAAAGCTAACTCAAACATGCTCGGTTAAGTGCTAAATCCTTAAGAAAATCATAAAGTTTCATGAAAACGATGAAGGTTTTCGTAAAACAGAGAAGTTTACATGAAAACGAAGATAATCTCGTGCCAAATCGTTGTAGAAACGTTGTGATTTTGTGGAAGAACGTAGTTTTCTTACTTGGAACAGAGAAAATGAGCTAGATAGCGTTTTGGTGCAGAAAGGCAGCAAGTTAGAACTGAATGCGGAGTGTTGTATTTATAGGCGGAGAGGAGTGGAGGTAGTCTGGTGAAATTTTCGTGCAAAAATGTCCATTTTCGTGCGAAAAAATGCATTTTCGGGTGAAGAATACCATTTTCGTGCCAAAAACACGCAAAATACGTCGTTTTCGCACGAAATACAACATTTTCGTACGAAAACATGAATTTTCCTACGAATTTTTTTTAGGCTTCGCTTAGTTAGGTTAAGTGCGCTGAAAGTTTTGGCGAATCATTAAGCATTTATATTAAATTAAATAAAATAAACAAGCAAGAAAGGATGCGTCTCAGTTCCCAAGTCTTGCGAGAGTCGCGTTGTTGTTTAAGCGAGTAGATATAGTCTTGGAAACATCACGCAGTAGTTTTGTTGTTTAGCGAGTGCGTTATAAGCGTTGTGAAATGCGATGTAGTGTGTTGAAATAAACGATGTAGTGCGAAAATATGCGATATAGCGTAGTAAGCGATATAGTTTACATTATGATCCGAACTACGATATAGTTTACATTATGATCCGAATCTCTGGTGCTAGGCGTAACGAGGGCAACGAGCTGCGAAAAAGCGGGTTGTTACAGTTGCAATAAATATTTCTATGCCATATGCCATATAACGTGTACCATCATAGCCAACGAACCCTAACAATACAGTCAATCTTATCTTCATCAAAACTTAAGTTCCCAACAATATGGCTTCCAAAATACATTAAAAACCAGCCATAAATACCCACCACAAATACAACACAATACACCCAACGGACAACCTGTGACAAACGGAACTTTCCGGTAATTTCCGTACACCTAGCAAGTATTTATATTATACAATTATGTGCTTTAAACGTAATTACAAGATGTTTGGACTTCATGCATCTAGAAATATCACTGAATACATTACATTATGCATGTCACACATTATATTCGTCGCGTTATGAAACAGATAAACAATGCACAAAACAATTAGTATATTGACTGTCTAGACTAGTTGTATTAGCATAGTTCTGGTACTTAGCTAAACGACGGATTTAGGACTTAGAATTAGTTCCAATATCAAAATTACATCAAACCCCAAGTGGGAAAACAAGGGTATGTGTTAATACCTTCCGGAAATTATACACACACTAAAAATGTCTGATCCGAACCATAAATAACATATTTTTTTCAGCAAAATTCAGCATCTTGCAATTTATACAGTGTCCAAAAATGATGTTAAACATCATAAGTTACATGAAAGATATTGAAAATATCATCTAAGTAATAAAAATCTCATACCATACATATTACACAAATTACATCTTAATGACTCGTTAACGAGATAAACACCCGATCAAGTACCTGACCGCTAACTAGACACAAAATATAAGCTAGTTAATATTGTTTGAACAATGTAAGACTAGTATAATCCATATAACAACATAATACTATAAGGAATGCATGCTACACATGATACTTACAAGTTACGACACTTACACTTTTAAAACACTTATAAAAATTTTAACTAAGCATGACCCCCCATCACCGCAAAACCGTTCACAAGTGTAGGCCCCCTCCCCTCTCTCTCTTTCTATTTAAGCACATGGGTTTAAGGTTACCTCTAAATGCCACCCTATTAATCTAGTGGGTTAGTGAGATTAGATGGAAAGAAGATAATGAAAGATGATCATAAAGATCCTAATCATATCCACACTTATCCTTCACCAAAATTCAAACACCTCTCTCTCTCTCTCTCTCCTCCTCCCATTCATGGCCACACAAGGAGCTCTAAGAGCTTCCATTTCTAAGTCCTTGCAAGCTAATCTAAGGGTACTCAAAGGTGTTCTAAGGAAATCTAAGGAAGGTGCAAGCATTTGAAGTTCAAGGGCCTTTTCAAGGAGCTTTCATCCACCATTTTCTTCTCATCTTCATCTTCTTTGTTCTTGAAGTTCATCCCTAGCCCTATGCTAGTGGTGAATATTTTTAAACCATCATTTAACTTCTTGTTATTAGTATATTAGGAATATATAAGTTGAATAATCAAGAAACTCTCATTCTAAAAATATGAACATCATGATCACAAGTAACTAAACCTAATGAAAATACATATCTTTGAAGTTGTTGTGAAGATGTTGATTTTTAATATGTGTTATAGATGAAAGGCACAATATGTATACTTGTTAGAAGGTGATTTAAGTGTAAACTAACAAGTATACATGTGGGTCTTACAAGAACCATGACAAACAAGTTGTTGAACATGATGAACATAAGAAGTTTCTTGGAAAAGTTTTTAAAATAAAGCATAGATTTTCATGATCTTTTTTTTAATGGAAGAATATAAGTTCATAAACTATTTCTTTTACAAAGTGTATGAAAGTTGGAGTTTAATGGCCCTTTAAAATGGATGAACATGTTAAATCATGAGTTTAAAGACCTACATGTTCATACAAAAAAACATAAGCTCATCATGTTATATTAATGTGCATATCTCTTGTTGTTGATGATTATTGTTGGTTATATTTTTTGGAAAATCGCTGATGACTTTTGATGAAGAAAATGATATGTTTTTGAACATTGAAAACCTCCCATTTTGGGGGAAATTATGGCCAGTTTGTCTTTTTGAAATTAATGTATTAGAAAAATATATTTCTAACAAGATTTGTACAAGTTAAATGTTTAAAGACATTAAACACAATTTTCTCAAAAATTTTGTAAAAAAAGTTAAGAAAAATAGAGTTTTCTTAAAAATAATAATGGATATAAATATATATATATATATTTAGGGAAAAATATATATATTAGTTGTCACGCTACATATGTGCAATGTGTATATTATGTGTAGTATAAATATAGTAAAAATTTAGGAACAATGAATCCTATAAAATACAACACAAAGATTACATAAAAAAGTTGGAAAAAGAAAGAAGTATATATATACATCCATACATGTGCACAACTACAAATTACAAAGCTAAAAATACAAGAATATATATTATACCCATATCGTGAATATCGGACAATTCGGGCAAACGGACCAACGAACAAATTTATATATATTTAGACAAAATATATATATACTATATCGAAGCTTGGAGTATATATAAACCGAACGAGTGACAAATTACATATTTTACAAGAATAGGATATATATTTATTTCTCACCAACATTGAAGATACATAATTTTCAAGAACTATAAAAATATATATCATCTTATCTTAAATATATATTTTGCCGGAAGAAACCTAGAAATATATATTTTCTCATGTTAATATTGAACACGAACCGTTTTTGAGAACTACAAAGACATATGTATTTTTCTCCAAGTATAGGAATATATATATATATATATATAATATATAGGGGATGGGTTAAATGAGAACCATCTCCGGTTGCAAGAAACGTAAGAACCACTTTTATCCATTGGATCTTGGATGATGGATGAGATTAAAAGTGATATTAAATGTTTTTTCTTATTATATTTGTTATATTTTATTGCTAAAATGGTAGTTTAGTAAATTTGTGTTTTTTGTCTTATTTATTTATTACTTTTTGTCTTATAATATTAATTGTTTTTATTAATATCAGAATATTATTATTAAAAAACATTTTGAAATTAGTATTTTTAACAAAAAAAATGTTTTTCAATATTTTTTACAAGAAAACATTTTACAATCCGTTTTCTTTACGTTCAGTTTTTTACGCACCGTTTATTACGCGACCATCTTTACGCCCGTTTTTACGCCCCGTTTTTATACGCCCCGTTTTTTCGCGCCGTTTTTATAGGCCCCCTTTTTACACCCATTTTTTCCGCCCCGTTTTACGCCCGTTTTTACTCACGGTTTTGTTGCGCGTCGTTTTTATACGCCCTGTTTTTACGCGCCCTTTTTTACGCCCCGCTTTTTTTACGCGTTGTTTTTTACGAGCCGTTTTTTACGCTTCGTATTTACACGCGGTTTTTTACACCTCGTTTTGTACCAAGATTTTTTTTACGAACAAGTTAAAAAAAAAAAATTTTACACCACGTTTGTAAACTTTTATTAAACCACAATTGAAAACTTTTTTACGTATCCCGGTTATAAATTTTTTACGGCCCCTGTTAAAAATAAAATTAAACCTTTTTTTACACCGCGGTTGTAAACTTTTTATACACAAATTTTTTTGTGTATAGCTTTTTACGGGTAGCGTAAAATTTTTAAATAAAGTTTTAAAAAAAAAAATTAACTTTTCATACACAGTTCTTTTACGTGTATTGTTTTTACGGGTAGCGTAAAGTTTTACGACCCGGTTTTTACTACCCCGTTTTGACGCCCGTTTTTACAACCGTTTTTACGTCTGTTTTTTACGACCTGTTTTTACACCGTTTACACGACTCGTTTTTACGACCGTTTTTACGCCCGATTTTTACGACCCCGTTTTTTACTCCCGTTTTTACGACCAGTTTTTACGCCCGTTTTTACGAGCCGTTTTTTACACCCCATTTTTACGGTTTTACAAAACATATTAAAAAAAACAAAGAAACTTTACGCCAAAAAAAAAACTTATTTACGACCCGTCTTTTTACGCCCCCGATCTCAGTTTCGGGTTTACAAGTTTGAGATCTTAACAAACGAACTCCCCCAAAAAGTCTTTTTACGCGTCGTTTTTATACGCCCTGTTTTTACGCCCCTTTTTTACGGCCCGTTTTTTTTTACGCGTTGTTTTTTACGGGCCATTTTTTTACGCTTCGCGGTTTTTTACACCCCGTTTTTTACGAAGATTTTTTTTACGGACAAGTTAAAAAAATAAACCGTTTTAAAACTACGTTTGTAAACGTTTTTTTAAACCACGATTGAAAACTTTTTTTACGCACCCCGGTTGTAATTTTTTTACGGCCCCTGTTAAAAATAACATTAAACCTTTTTGTACACCGCAGTAGTAAACTTTTCGTACACAAATTTTTTTGTGTATATTTTTTTACGGGTAGCGTTAAATTTTTATGTAAAATTTAAAAAAAAAGTTTTTTTAACTTTTCATACAAAGTTTTTTTACGTGTATTGTTTTTTACGGGTAGCGTAAAGTTTTACGACCCTTTTACACCCGTTTTTTACTACCCGTTTGACGCCCGTTTTTACAACCCGTTTTTACGTCTGTTTTTTACACCACTCGTTTTTACGACCGTTTTTACGCCCGTTTTTTTACGACCTCGTTTTTTACTCCCGTTTTTACGACCAGTTTTTTACGCCCGTTTATACGACCTGTTTTTACGCTCAGTTTTTTACGACGCCACTTTACACCCCATTTTTACGGTTTTACAAAAACATATTTACAAAAAAAACAAAGAAACTTTACGCCAAAAAAAACTTATTTACGACCCGTCTTTTTACGCCCCCATCCCGGTTTCGGGTTTACAAGTTTGAGAATCTTAACAAACGAACTCACCCAAAAAGTCTTTTATCGCGTCGTTTTCTACACGCCCTGTTTTTACGCGCCCTTTTTTTACGCCCCGTTTTTTTTACGCGTTGTTTTTTACGGGCCGTTTTTTTACGCTTCGTATTTACGCGCAGTTTTTTACAACCCGTTTTTTTACGAAGATTTTTTTACGGACAAGTTAAAAAAAATTAAACTTTTTTTACACCACGTTGTAAACCTTTTTTAAACCACGATTGTAAACTTTTTTTACGCACCCCGGTTGTAAATTTTTTACGGCCCCTGTTAAAAATAAAATTAAACCTTTTTGTACACCGCAGTTGTAACCTTTTCATACACAAATTTTTTTTGTATAGTTTTTTACGGGTAACGTAAAATTTTTATGTAAAGTTTTAAAAAAAGTTTTTTTAACTCTTCATACACAGTTTTTTTACGTGTATTGTTTTTACGGGTAGCGTAAAGTTTTACGACTCGTTTTTACGCCCGTTTTTACGACCCGTTTTTACTACCCCATTTTGACGCCCGTTTTTACGACCCGTTTTTACACCCGTTTATACGACTCATTTTTACGACCGTTTTATGCTCGTTTTTTACGACACCTTTTTTACTCCCGTTTTTACGACCAGTTTTTTACACCCGTTTTTACGGTTTTACAAAAACTTATTTACAAAAAAAAAAACAAAAGAAACTTAATGCCAAAAAAACAAAAAAAAAACTATTCACGCCCCGTCTTTTTACGCCCCCGATCCCGGTTTCGGGTTTACAAATTTGAGAATCTTAACAAAACGAACTCACCCAAAAAGTCACGACTCATAGATGTCTCAGATAAACTTATCATCATCGACTATAAAATATAAAAACCAAATAAAAAAATAAAAACCATGTGTTGATCTTGAAAAAAAAGGAGTTTGGCTTAGAGTTTCCAATAAAAAATGGCTGCAAAAGTGGGGTTGCAGGTTTGAAAACCTACCCTCCGCTATCCTCGCTGCGCGCCATCGTCAACCATCACTGCCAACTCAATCCCCAAATATCAAAAACACCAATCAATCACCGGAGATCCTCAAACAGAATCACTTTATGCAACCCCCAGAACATTGTGTGTAAAACAACCCCCCAACATCAAAAACACGAATCAAACACATAATCAAAAATTGTTTCAAAAAACTCAACAGAATCACTTTTATGCAAACCCCACTTCTCAAAACCCTAAAGAGAGAAACAACACCCACCAGTTCTAGAGAGAGAAACAACAACACCTACCAGATTTGCAGATGGCAGAAGACAGCCGGGGGCCGGCCAGCACTGTTACTGTGGCGCGGCAGTCGACGGCAGACGGCAGGGCCCCTGTTTCAAGCAATGGTATTATAGTCATTCCTGCCAACCACCTCCACCACCACCAGCTGCGGCGGCCACGTGCAGACAACAACCGGGGCCCAAAACAAATCAATTTATGCAAAAAAACAAAAGAATCACTTTATGCAAAACACAATAATACCAACAGCAACAACAAACACCCACCAGATTTTGCAGACGGGCAAAGGCCGGCCACCACTATTACGGTGGCGCGGCGGCGGACGACAGGGCCATTGTTTCGAGCAAGAGAGAGAGTGTGTGTGACAACCCCCACACCGTACACCCCCACACCTCCACGACCACCACCATACAACCCCCACATCGACAACCACCGTACACCCCACCCCACACTCCATGTCGGACCACCCAGACCCACCGACGGTCGCCACCACCGCTGGTGCTTTTGATCAAAAACTAGAAAAAGATTCAAAATTGACAAAAACAACAACTGAGTTTTGGTAATTTCAATCAGAAACTTACAAAGGTCTTTTTGATGTTTATAATTCCTCCCCGGTGGCGGCCTACCACCAACTCAGAATCTGGGATAACGCTGAAAACAAAACCTAGATCTGCCGCATCGAAAGTGGCCGCTGGAAGTGGATCTTGAATGACCGACCAGGAATCCGAGATGCGAGGGAGATCGGAAGAGATGAAGATGGTGGTGGGTTTTTTGAAGTTCTCTGATTTTGAAGAGAGGAGAGAGAGAAACAAATCTCTAAAATATGAAAGTGATTGAGAGAGAGTAAGGAGTTAATAAAGACATAGATTAGACATTTGGAGTAAATGACCAAAATATCCTTTAGGGTATAAAATAATAGTGCATATTTGGCATATTTTGATTGGTGAAAAATAGTTCTTGCGGTTTTCGCAATTTGGGATGGTTCTCTCTTGAACTGATCCATATATATATATATATATATATGGTCGGGATCATAAGAAAAGTCCATCCTATTTGAGAAACTTGAGAAGCATTCTGGACCACACGTTTTCCTAAGCTTTTCGTAATATAAACATATGTATAGTTTAAAATTGACTATATACACATATGTATATTGAATTATACACATATGTATATAGTCAATTTTAAACTATATATATGTGTATTTACTAAAAACTTTGAGAAAATGTGTGGTCCAGAATACGTCTCAAGTTTCTCAACTAGCTTAGTGCTTCTCACATGATCCTAACCCTATATATTAATTGAGAAGAAAAAGAAGAAATGGTACAAATGTAAAACATTAAATAGTTTTTCTCTCGTCTCATTTATTGTTTATTTTGACTAATTAATTAGTCGGAAAGACTATCATCATTCACACTAAAATTTTTTACCTACACATATCAAAAGTTATCATACACATTCTGAAATTTATACAACTAATAATTTATCCTACACTCTTAATTATTTATTTTAAATATATGTTTTGAAAATAAGTTATAAATTCAAATTAGTTAGTTATTAAAGAGGAGGACTACAAGTTAATAATCTATGAAAGTTTATCAATATACCCTAACAATGACATTAAGTACAAAAATTAATGAAACTGAATGAAGCATTCCTATTGGTTGAAATTTACTTTTTCTTCTTACAAAAAATTTATTCTCATTTGAACCATCCACTATATATATATATATATATATATGTGTGTGTGTTATACACGTGTTTCATAAGAACTATGATTCCGGAAAGGTTGAACAATACACTAAGTGTGGAAATATGTCAAAAAATGCATACGTATTCCTATACGTATAAATACGTGCTGACGTATAATACAAAATATTCAGCAAAAATACAAGAATACAAGTACTTTACATGAATGTAGAAATATGTGTATTAATATAAAAATACCCATAATATGAGTATACATATACTTGGGAATACGTATACGTACAATACTTAATAAACATAAGACTTGTCATGTATATGCACAAGACATGCAAAGGCAAATGTCTATATATATATACACATATATATAATATATATATATATAATATATATATATATATATATTAACAAGGCAAGTTAAAAATATAATATTTTTAGCTAACATATCGAATCTCGAAAATATATACATACATTTAGAGATTAAATATATATACACAAATGTACAAGACACAAAGCAACAATTTCATCAGATAAGAATACATTTTGATAAAAATATGTCATCTACATATACAAACAATCGTGTGAGACACGAATGCATATACGTGGGCTAGGCCCTACACATATACAAAGAAAACAAATAAAAATGGGTTATGATGAGAGAATTGTAAACGATCAAACAAATAAACCTTAGTGCCTTAACGCGAATATGCCACTTGTAGGTTGAACATACGTGCCGACGAAAAACCTACATTGAACTTTAGTAACTTACTCACGGACGCAGAATGTGAGTTCATGTCCCCTCTTTTAAATGCTTTTCGGTTTTTAAACTTTCAGTGGAGTGTACAAGTGGTATGATAAGCTAGGAAATGAAACAACTTAGATCACGTGCGAATAGGGTTGAACTTAAGAACCATTAATCACATTTAGACGAGGAACAAAAGGGGTGCTGTTGGGTTTTGGCGATCCCCACTCTTGGTCCGCGAGACCGGAAGAGTGCTTTTGTGTCCCAGTCGAGGGTAATCAACACATAATTCGTCAAGGGTTGGATTGCTTCCTATGTCGATACACATATTAATGTCTTTGCAAAACATTAATGATCAACGCTTTCATTGATGCTTAATATTTCAAATGTTTTAAAGAATCATTTGATACGAAAACAACTACATGAATTCACCAACTTCGTTGACGGATTTAAACTTACATGTATTTCAGGTAATTAGTGGGACTTTCAGCATGAAAAGAAAGTGGTCACAAGATTCAGGAAACCAAGATGAATGCCAACTTTTGGAGGCTTTTACCGTTATATACCGCCCCTTGCGGGAATATAGTGGCCAAATCCTCGATCCTTACAAACTATATTTTGTTGAAAATGTCTTTTATGAAATATTACATTTGAAGGTTGTAAACAATGAATCCATCTATGACATTGGCATGCTTAGTTTGTTTTTATCATATAGTTTGTTTACTAATATCATATGCATTGAGAATCAATCACGATCACACCTCGCGCTTCTGCCTACGAGCGGGTGTGACACAAAACCAACATACGCATAAACTAACTAATAAGCTTCGGATATGGTTAAACATATGCAAACATAAACAAACAATATGGATATGGGCAAACAATGCACACTAGCCCATAGCAACTAAATGTTGCTAAATTGTGATATGTAGATCACAATTGACTTTCTCACAGCCATAACCAAACATACAAAATTAAACAAATCAGGCTCAGAATTTTCAGTAGGCTGCAACAAAATGTGCCAAGCCAAAACTGAAGAACCATCATAGCGACACTCTCATATGACCATCAAACCATCTTCTACGAGACCAAAGGGTCATGCATTAACCAAAAAAACACCTTTAAACATATACAAGATTTGTTGGACCAAAAGAAGTCTCGGATGAACACCCACATGTTACGACACCGACTCAAAAAGCAACCAAATTCGTCAATATAATGAAAAGGTTTAATCAAAGAACCAAATAACTAAAACATACAAACAATCAAAAAACGGCTACAAGACAACACTTCATTACAAATCTTTAACGTTGGCCGGTAAAAGGAATCAACAAAAACCATATGTACCAAAGGAATCTATGTCATCAACGGTGATTACCGGAAAAATACCGATTGGAAAGGAGGGACGGCGATGGCGGATTGGTAATGTTGCAGCAGTGGGAGGAGGGAGGCAGAGAGGAAGGCGGTAGGTGGGAGAAGCTTCTCGTTGAAAATGAAGCCAAATCACCAAAAAACCACCTTAAATAACCACCACATACAACACAATAAATCAAAGGTGTAGGCAACACACACAAAAGCCAACCAATAAGATAGGGTACAAACAACAAATGCACTAACATGTTGCTAACTAATAGTATATAAATGTTTGCTTAATGAGTATTTCTATATTTTTTTATAATGAGATAAATTTATCTAGTGATGATAAAGAAAATGAAAAAAGACGATGTATCACGGGGTTCGGCTACAAAGTCCAAATTTCCTTAAAAGTGTAAAAAGTCATAAAACACTATGATTTCAACCATAAAACACGTATAACTCACAAATAACAGAGTGATGATTGCTAAAACACCATATTCAAACCATAATAGTCCATAAAAACTTCAAACACTCCAGCGTAGAACTTTGAGTATAAAACACAACATGCTAATCAACATAAAACACAATAATGTTTGTCATTTCATAATTAGATTCTTATCATCTAAAACACAACACACAAAACCCACATATACGATGTTTTAGTAATCTCATTATGTTGTTTGTGGGTTTTTGGTGTGGTTTATGGTTGAAATTTTGGTGTTTTATAACTTTTTATACTTTTTAGGAAATTTGGACTTTGTAGCCAACTCCTAGCCATCATCATTATGTTTATGTACGTAACTTTAATTTAGTTGAATCCTCGACAATTTAATGCAAATCTTTTGACCTGGTCCTTTTTGGCTTGACTCTTTCTAGCTTGATCGGTTTTGACATGACTCGTTCTAGCTTGCATCAAGTTTCGTCCCCACTGATGAAATATCTTGGACCCGTCATAGGTTGAGACACATGATTCTTGTTAGTAATGCACTCATGAAAACACCAGGATCCGCCGTTTGATCTATTTTTTGTTATCAATTACACTATTAATACTACTTTAATTATCCGTTGATCGGGAATTTGGCTCGACCGCATTTTCTTATCAGGTAGCATATTCTCAATGGAAATCAAGAGAATTTATTAAACGAGTGATTAATCAAGTTAGATGGTGAAGGGTCGAACATTTAGTTATTTCAAAAGTTGAATGTTTGGGAATTTTAAATAAAAATTTGAATGTTTGAGAATTTCAAGCCCTTAAATAAGCGTAGCCACTTTTAAATTATATACTATTGTTTTTATATTCTACAATGTCACATTCTCATAATAAAAAATAAATTAAATTAATAGGTGTAGAAACAGTTATAACACTAATAGGTCAAAGTCATAATAAAAAAAATTAAATGTAAAATTAAATAATGGTAAGCCGTGGAGCTAGCGTAGTCTCTCCATTAAGTCCCAACTTCCTAATAATAACTTTAATTATTATATTGATTATTCAACCTTTAAAGTCAATTGCATTTATAAACGTATATATCTTATGTTATCATCATCAATCCAGTTGTTCACACTACTTGTCTATCAAATTAAGTCTTCGTGTCTTTTTTCCAACAAAAAAGAAAAGAAAATAAAAATTAGAGTATTTGAATGATTCTGGATTTGTAGTATTATTTAATTAGTTATCTTAGAATACTAGTAACTCTATAAGACGCCGGGGTGTGGTTCGGGAGACACCATCGGGAGGGTGAGGTGGACAATGTCCCCGATCAGGAAAACCCCCCACCCCGATCTGAATTCGGTACATTCGGTAGCCCACTCCGATCGTCCCGATCTCTATCTCTCTCTCTTCATTCTCTCTATCTCTCTCTTGAATCTCTCTCTCTCTAGCTTTGATTGGATGTGGAAACCATTTCCTAGGGTTGGGAAGAGAAGAAGGAAGAAGAAGGTGATGATGTGGAAGGTGAGGTGGAGATGATGTGGCCATGGGGGAAGGGGAACCACACTCCATGGCCTAACACGGGCTTAAACTTGTATTTGATAGCTACTACTAATTCATTTGCTGATACTAGTACTAATCGTTTGTTGTCGATAATATCCTACGGGTTAGGGTCAAATAAAAAGTGCAAAATAAATAAGAAAGGTAATAAGGATTTTAGTATATTGATTCTAGTCTATTGATTTATCGGGTTTGTGACGGGTTTAGGTAATCCTAACCCCAAACCCGGTTAGATAAGCTTATTTCAAACCGTCGGGTTTCTAGCGGGTAAATACCTATCGGGTAAGTTCAAAAGCTTACCTGTTGGGTATACCTGACCAAAACTCATCGAGTATCTATCGGGTAACATTACTAATCGATTACATAGGGAACCTATTTTTGAAAATACCATTATGCAAGTCGCGACATCAATCCGGCATGACGCATTGCAGCTGTCGCCTGCCTTGAAGATTGGGGCATGCATGTAGGAGTTATTATTTTTCCAATATGTTTTTGCGTATACCCAAAGTGGTGCTCGCATTTTTATAGTACAGTTTATATTTTGTAAGCCGGAAATAATGTTAAAGGACACTTGATATGAATAAAACCACTTTGGCGAAACGCCTTGATTACAACTAATTGTGCCTTTACATATAACATTTGGACAGCCACAACTTATGTGCTCGTATGTAGAGGAGCTTGCGCATGGTTGTGACTTACATGCTCTTATGTAGAGGAGCTTGCGCATTGTGGTGACTAACGTGCTCGTATGTAGAGGAGCTTGCGCATGGTGGCTAATTACATGCTAGTACGTAAGGAACTTGGCATGGTGGCGCCTTAGGTGCTCGTATGTAGAGGAGCATGCGCATGGGGACGACTTATGTGCTCGTATGTAGAGGAGCTTGCGCATGGTGGCGACTTACGTCAGTGGCGGATCTTGGATTTTTTCCACCGGGTTTATTTTGGTAGATTTTTACTAATTATCACTAGTTTTTTCAAATCCTACAAGGTTTCTAATAATTTTTTCTATTTCTGTAGAAGAATCACATTTCATTTTTTTCTACTCGGTTTCCAGATCTGAGTTTCTTCATACATGCTTTTCTGGTTCAACTTTCAGATCTGTCCTATTGGAGCTCAAAAAGAAGGTTATTGACAAACATTTCATAGATCTGTTTTATCGAAGTTCAATAAACTAGATTTCTCTTTTTTGGGTTAAACACAAAGAAATGATCCAGATCTGAGATTTCTTTTAGCAACACACGATATATCCAGCAACAGTTTCTAGATTTATGTCTATTCAATACCTAAATGGTTTCTTAAGCCACATCGGAGGAGCAATCAATTACAAATCCGAAAAGGGGAAATCCCATCGTTTCATCACCATGCGGTTCTGATTTCCGAACAAAGTGTACAGATCCACACATGAGGTACTTGTTGTTTTGATCATATAAAATATATGTTTGCAACTTTGGTGTGTGATTTCAACCAAAAAAATTGGGTGAGAAAAAGACAAATTGCAAATCTCTCCAACCTAAAAAGTAGGGGTACAGTTCATATAGCTTATGGCACAAGTTGATCTTGCACCATCTAAATGGTCCTAATAGGTAAGGTACCCCTATCAGTATCCAACAGATATGTGTTGTGATCAGAGGCCCATGAATTTATGTAAAACAACACTCAGAATGGTTTTCTAGATGTTTTCTCTTTTAGGTGTAACTGGTCTGTCATTAACTCTGGAAGCAGTAGGTCGTGCGCGCGCGCCTTCATACTCCAGCCTGCTGGTGCGCGCGCCAGTGTGGCTCACATCCCTGCGCGAGCTTACTGGTGCGCAACCCCTTGTGCGAGCATCCTTGCTCCATAATCCTATTGCGCTGCGCGTTGCATCGCCAGTATGGCTCCCCATCCTTGCGCGCGCATCCTTGTTCCACGTCCTATTGCGCGCGCACGCCACGTCACCAGGGAACCAATCTGGTCACGCCACACAGTCACGCCATACTAGTTCACTTTAGTGTGCTACGCGCGCGCACGTCAGGCATCTGCGGCGCAACCTAGACTGTGCAAAGTGCGCCATCAAAGCGCCACATTGCGCCCATCGCCCACCCAAACGCGCGCGCGCGCGAGCGCGAGTTAGGGTGCTCCGCACCCTTCGCGAGTACACTTAGTGTGTGCTTCCATGAAACAATAAGGAGGGAGTGTTCCCACTTAAATACCCATTTAAGTTTGATCACTCCTCCTATATGGGACAAGATGCTATTTTCTCATTTATTTCAGCATTTAATGTTTCAACCACCAAACTTTGAGCATCGATATCTCATTCATCTTAGCTCCGTTTTGGACGTGGTTTAGTTTGTTGCAAAGTTCTTCCAACATAGAACACAAACCCGGAAATAAATATCTATATAAACCTCAGTTTATAATATTTATTTATCGTCCAAAATTAGGAAATACCAATTTCCTATATTTGTGAAAAATGTTATTTTCACTAAATTTCCAACAATCCCCCACATGAATGGAAATCGATCTTTCCCCTTTCAAGTTTCAACGATACAAATTCAACAGTCAAGTATTGCAAGATAGGTAGGCGTAACCTTTGAACCCTCTTTTGTGAAGCATACTTAGCCTCCTAGGGTCTTGTAGACGCGGTGTTCTTTGAACAATCCCCCATTTATGTAGGCGACAATATACATTCATACAATACTCTCCCTAGTTTTGTCATCTCCTCATGGTTGTGTCCGTTCATGGTCATGGAACACTTTTTTGGTTCTGCGAGAGCTTAGGATTTGCGCCTCCCCACAAATCCATTCGAAGCGACCCCACTTCTCTCTAACATAGGTGATTCGTCGTTAAAAGCAACATGGTTAATTTGATTTCCTCAAATCCTTAACCTCAACATGCTTAACCTTACTTCATGTCACTGATTGGAATGGACTAGGAATTATATAACTCCATTTATGAATCTTTTGGGGCACCCCCCACAGTGACTCCCTTTGGGTTTATGATTAAGTTTGCCTATTGAACCTAGATCTTGGGATCTCCAGTCAACTAGCTTAGGTTTCCCTCATATTCCCTTCATCCATGGGCTTTAGTCCCATTCCTCTTGACGTCGTATAAACTAAATCTTTGCTTAAGCCTTTCGTTAACGGGTCTGCAATATTCTCTTTTGACTTCACATAGTCAACCGAGATAATACCCGTTGAGATTAGTTGACGTACTGTGTTGTGCCTACGTCGAATGTGCCTTGATCTGCCATTATACATAGAGCTTTGTACTCTCACAAGCGCTATGTATTGTCACAATGTATGCAAATCGGCGTCAACGGCTTTGGCCATCTTGGAATATCTTCCACAAATTGACGTAGCCACTCCGCCTCTTCACCGCTTTTATCTAAAGCGACGAATTCGGATTCCATCGTGGATCTAGCTATAACAGTTTGCTTGGAAGACTTCCAAGCTATAGCTGCTCCCGCAAGTGTAAATACATATCCACTTGTCGATCTATGATCCTTTATATCCGAAATCCAGTTCGTATCAGTGTATCCTTCGATCACTGCTGGATGACAGCTATAATGTAATCCGTAATCTCTCGTGTATCTTATGTATCTTAGCACTCGTGTGATAGCTTTCCAATGATCATCATTTGGCTTACTACTGTATCTACTTAGCATGCTTACTGCATATGCTAAGTCAGGTCTAGTACATGTCATTAGATACATGAGACTACCAATGATCCTTGAGTACTCTAACTGAGCAACTCCTTCGCCTCTATTTTTCCTTAGACGTTGAGTATTATCAATCGGAGTTCGAGCTATACTCGTATCTTCCGAATTGAATTTCCCAAGGATCTTGTCCACGTAGTAAGTTTGACTTAAGATAAGACCATCTTGCGTTCTAGTGATTTTTACACCAAGAATCACATCCGCTAAGCCCATGTCTTTCATGTCAAATCTCGCTTTCAACATGTCTTTAGTTGAGTTGATCATATGATCGTTACTCCCAATGATAAGCATATCATCCACATAAAGACATAAAATCACATAACCTCTTGGTGTGTCTTTATAGTAAACACATTTGTCGCACTTATTTATTTTGAAACCATTGTCAATCATGACATGATCAAACTTTTGGTGCCATTATTTTGGAGCTTGCTTCAAGCCGTACAAAGACTTGACCAATTTACATACTTTGCCCTCTTTTCCTGGGCGGAAAAACCCTCCGGTTGTTCCATGTAAATCTCTTCTTCTAAATCGCCGTTTAGAAATGCGGTTGTTACATCCATTTGGTGAACTTCCAAATTTCTTAAAGCCGCAATTGCAAGAACCAATCTTATAGAGGTTATACGTGTCACAGGTGAGTATGTATCAAAGTAATCTAGACCTTGTTTTTGTCTAAACCCTTTTATTACTAGCCTCGCCTTGTATTTATCAATACTTCCATCAGCTTTCATCTTCCTTTTGAATATCCAACGATATCCAAGTGGTTTACAACCAGGTGGAAGATCTACTAACTCCCAAGTATGATTTTGCAATATAGAATCAATTTCATTCTTAATTGCTTCTTTCCATTGAGGTCCTTCCGCGGAAGAAACCGCTTCGCGATAGGTATTGGGCTCACCCTCAACCATATAGCTCATGAAGTCTGGCCCAAATGATTTTGCAATCCTTGGTCGTTTACTTCGTCTAAGGTCACCTTGGTCGACCTCTGGTCGATCATGTGTTTCATCTAACCACGTAGATGAACTTGGACCTGCTTCATCAACCATTGTTGGTGAGGTTTCATGTGGTTCTCCTAGCATAGGAAACACATTTTCAAAGTATGAGACGATGTTAGGATTTGCCTCCATGATAGTGTTTACGTGGACATCGGGATTCTTGGACTCATGTACAAGAAAACGATGTGCACTACTTTGATGTGCATATCCTATGAATACACAATCAACAGTTTTGGGTCCTATCCTAAGAGTCTTAGGAGGTGGTACAATCACCTTTGCTAGGCACCCCCACACTTTCAAGTATTTGTACGAAGGCTTCCTTTTTCTCCATAACTCATATGGAGTTTCGTCCCTATTTTAAGTGGTATCTTGTTCAAAAGATAATTCGCTGAGAGAATCGCGTCCACCACGTTTCTCGGTTCACACCCGAACTGATCAACATGGCGTTCATCATTTCTTTTAATGTACGGTTCTTACGTTCTGCAACGCCATTTGATTGTGGAGAATAAGGAGGTGTACACTCATGTACAATGCCACTTTTTGCGCATAAATCCGCAAAAGGTGCGACATATTCACCTCCTCGGTCGCTTCTAAACGCTTTTATCTTCTTTTTAAGTTGATTCTCAACTTCGTTTTTGTACAAGATAAACTTTTCTATTGCTTCATCTTTACTTTTAAGTAAATATACATAGCAATATTTAGTACAATCATCAATAAACGTGATAAAGTACTTATTTCCTCCACCTGTGGGAACCGCTTTTAAATCACACACATCGATATGAATTAATAAGGGGTTCGGTTATTCTTTCAACCGATTTAAACGATGATCTTGTAAGTTTGGATTCTACACATGTTTCGCATTTGTAATCGGAATCAATATGGAATGTTGGTATCATATTTAATTTAATTAAACGTCGTAATGAATTAAAATTTACATGTCCTAATCTACCATGCCAAACATTTGAAGACTCAATCATGTAAGTAGAAGTAGAAATTTCATTCATATTTTTCTTGGTGTTAACCACTGTTACATTCATTTTGAACATACCATTAAGGGCATAGCCCTTTCCAACATACATTCCACGTCTGGATAAAACAAATTTGTCTGATTCAAACACTAGACGAAAACCAAACTTGTTGAGCATCCAACCCGATACAAGATTCTTCCATATATCCGGGACATAGAGGACTTTGCTCAACATGAGCTCCTTGCCAGAAGTCATCTTCAAGATCACTGTGCCTTCACCCTTGATGTCGGCGGTAGCTTTATTTCCCATATAAAGCTTTTTTTCACCAGTTGCTTCCTTGAATGTTGAGAAAAGAGCCTTATATCCACAAACATGGCGGGTTGCACCCGTGTCAACGAACCATCCTGGTGGGTTGGCGCCCACCATGTTGACTTCTTCAATCATAGTCGCTTCCTCGGTTATCATTGCAATTAGAGGCATACCATCCTCATCAACCATATGCGCACGCTCACGCTTAGGTTTCTTGCATTCGTTAGCATGATGCCCCGTCTCGTTACAATTGTAACGAGTACCTTGGAAAGGCGCATACTTCTTTTTCACAGCTCCCTTTCTTGGTCCAAGGTTGTTAACTTTTGGTTTCCCCTTGTCCTTTTTCGTTAGTTTACCCCTTTTGCCTTTGGAGGAATCCCCAACTTCCACCATGTTTGCTTTAGCCGCAGCTTGCTCAATGGTGCCTTTTAGAGCGACCTTGTTGTCCTCTTCGATTCGAAGACGGACCACAAGTTCCTCCACCGTCATTTCCTTTCGTTTATGTGTTAGGTAGTTTTTGAATTCTACCCACGAAGGAGGCAATTTTTCAATTATTGCTGCCACTTGAAATGTCTCGCTAAGAACCATGCCCTCAGCGTGGATGTCATGAAGTATAATCTGCAACTCTTGAACTTGGTTCAAAACAGTCTTGTTATCGACCATTTTATAGTCCAAGAAACGGGCGACAACAAATTTCTTTGTTCCCGCATCCTCCGTTTTGTACTTTTTGTCCAAGAGATCCCATAATTCTTTGGAAGTCTTGACATTGTAGTACACATTATACAATGCATCCGAAAGGCCATTAAGCACATAGCCTCGACATATGAAATCCGTATGCTTCCAAGCGTCAACCACGCACTGAGCTTGAGCATCGGTCTCCCCTTTCGCAGGTTAGGCAGCGGTTTCAGTCAAGAACCTCGCAAGGTTCATGGTGGTCAAGTAGAAGAACATCTTCTGCTGCCACCTTTTGAAGTGGAGACCCGTAAATTTCTCGGGTCGTTCAGCATGATTTGCCACTGTGGTCGCTCCCACAGTGTTGGCAGGAGTTCCAACGACAAGGTTGTTAACATTCGTGTTCACATTGTTGTTGTTTTCAGTCGACATTCTGAAAAGTAAAATTAAATTTTTAGTCCGAAATTCTGTTTTAAACCAATAAAACAGAAGTAAACTCTTAATTTTAATTTACCACTAATTTACCGTTTGGCTTCTAAGTCCAACTTTGAAAACCAAAACAGAAAAACTCTTATATTTTTTAGTGCACACTAACTGTTTGGCTTCTAAGTCCAACTTTGAAGACCAAACCAGAAAGTTTTTATAACTTTTGTTACGAACGAATTGAAGTAATCCGAAATGGTTTTCAACCAAAGTCGCTCCTTTGAAGATGAAAACCGGAAAAAAAATATGTTTTTAAAAACACAAACTACCAAAACAGAATGGTTTTGATTCTACACGATCGGTGTTTTTAGAAATTTGTTTTAAGATTGTAGGAACCCGTTCGCATAAAAAACTTTTATAAATTCGAATTACAATACGGAAATAAATAAAGCTGTAAATTACAATACTTTTACAACTGAAATAAACGAAATTACAAGAACAAAATCAACAAAAAGATGAAGATCTTGGCTGAGGATCGTGTTAGACACGGGTCCCTTAAAACAAATTTCGAGTCTCCCAGGAGAACTCGTTTGTTTTCAGGATACAACAGCCCAAGCAGTTGCACTGCCGGAGATGACGACAACCCGAAGGTGTACCTTGCTGCAAGAAAGGAGAAGAAGAAAATTTCTATAGAGAATTCGATGGTGTTCAAGGTGTGTCTTCTGGTGTTGAGGTGATGCTGTATTTATACTGCATCTGAGTTGAAACAGTCAAAAGGAATTAACTTAACGAATTAAATTGCATTAAACGTCTTTAATGCACTTTAATTCGTCAGTTACATTCCTGGTCAAGACCCTTGACTCGTCTGTTTCAACTGCTGAAGTGTAACTGATCTGTCATTAACTCTGGAAGCAGCAGGTCACGCGCGCCTCCATACGCCAGCCTGCTGGTGCGCGCGCCAGTGTGGCTCACATCCCTACGCGAGCTTACTGGTGCGCAACCCCTTGAGCGAGCATCCTTGCTCCATAATCCTATTGCACGTGCGCCAGTATGGCTCACATCCTTGCGCGAGCCTACTGGTGTGCCAGCCCTTGCACGCGCATCCTCGCTCCACAGTCCTATTGTGCGTGCGCCAGTATGGCTCACATCCTTGCGCGAGCCTACTGGTGCACAAGCCCTTGCGCGCGCACGCCACGTCACAAGGAAACCCATCTGGTCACGCCACACAGTCGCGCCATACTGGTTCACTTTAATGTGCTGCGCGCGCGCACGTCAGGCATCTGCGGCGCAACCTGGACTGCTTGCACCATGCGCCACTACCTGTGTACCTGCGCGCCCCTTTGCCACGTTGCCTTCTAGGGTCTGTGCCACCTGGTCCTTGCAGCCTTTGCTGAGCCACGCACGCGCGGTAAAAAATACAAAGGCGGCTCTCAAGCGGCTCGCGGCGTTGCGAAGTGCGAAGTGCAAAGTGCGCCATCAAAGCGCCACATTCCGCTCATTGCCCACGCCAAACGCGCGCGCGCGGAGCGCGAGTTAGGGTGCCGCACCTTCGGGGTACACTTAGTGTGTGCTTCTATGAAACAATAAGGAGGGAGTGTTCCCACTTAAATACCCATTTAAGTTTGATCACTCCTCCTATGTGGGACAAGATGCTATTTTTCTATTTATTTCAGCATTTAATGTTTCAACCACCAAACATTGAGCATCGATATCTCATTCATCTTAGCTCAGTTTTGGACGTGGTTTAGTTTGTTGCGAAGCTCTTCCAACATAGAACACAAACCCGGAAATAAGTATCTATATAAACCTCAATTATAATATTTATTTATCGTCCAAAATTAGGAAATACCCATTTCCTATATTTGTGAAAAATGTTATTTTCACTAAATTTCCAACATAGTTCGACTCAAGACCACGCTCCGGTAACGGAGCGCTATGATAGTTCGACGAGGCTGCGCACATTCACGTGGTTGTGGGTTTGAGTTCCACCGATGGTGCCAATGAAGAAACACGGAATCACCACTGAGTGATTTGAACTGATTTCTCTAAGAGACCGAGAATCAGACCTTTTTTTCTCGTTGGATCCAGACCTGCAACGGAGAAAATAGAGAAAAGCTGGGGGGTAGAGATGGCTGGTAAGAGAGAATCCCCTTTTCTAGCTATAAAAACTGTTTGGATCCATATCTTCTGCCTTAATAATGAGGTGAAGACCTCCGTGTATAGGAGACGTGGGCCACCCTAACCTCAATGGGCCAGACCTAATTAAGAGTTATCTCTACAAGTACCCAGCCCAATGTAGTGTAAACAACATCGCGTTGGCCTCGTAGTTGGGTTAGTAAGCAATAATAATAAATATTTATAATAAAATGCAATAACCTTTTTCAATTTCCAAAAGAATCTTTTATTATGTCATATTTTGTCTTATATGCCTTGTATAGACCTATACGGGGTATAAACGAAAAAGGCCATTTTACCCCTGATTTAAGGTTGTACGAATGGGTAAATTGGTCTTTTCGGCTCTCTTATATGCCTCGTATAGGCATGTATGAGGCGTATATAAAGGGGTTTTTTTACAAACACTTTTATAAATGGCGAATTACCATTTTAACCTTGAGTTAGGCCTAGACTGAGGGTGTCTCAGGGCTAAAATGGTAATTTTCCATTTTCTTTTTTTATTTTAAACTACAGGGCAAGACTCGGTGTACAGGGCAAGAGTGAACGTTGTTTAAAAGACTGTTATACCCCTAAGTTAGGGCTAGATGGGGGCAACACATGGCTAAAATGGTCTTTTTGGACCACACTAGATGCCCAATCTTGCCATGTACGCGGCGTATATTTTTTTTTCTCTTTTTAAGATCAATAACACTAATATTAATTATAAAAACTCATAATATCAAGACTGGGCTTCTAGGTTATTTAAAATACTGTTATACCCCTGAGTTAGGGATAGACTGGGGACATCACATGGCTAAAATGGTCTTTTGGGCCACACTAGACGCCCTGTCTAGCCTGTACGCGACGTATATTTATATCTTTTTTTATTTTCTCTTTTTAAGATCAATAACACTAATATTAATTATAAAAAACTCATACTAATATCAAGAACACTAATATTAATTATACAAAAATCATACTAATTATAATAATACTAATATTAATTATACAAATATCATATTAATTAAGCGAATTGGCCCGTAATAATCCCAACTAGATATCGTTGGCCATTGCTAATCCCACCTTTGAATATTCTCCATGTCAGTCTCACATTTCACCTATTTTTCCTCCACCAGTCCTCCATTAAAAAACTTAACAGAGTTAATTTTTCTAAATACAAGTTGACGTTTTAGGGCTTTTGATCAGAACGAGGATACGGATCTATTGATGTAAAACTTACCTCAAAACGGTGCTCCAAATGACTTGATTTTTGTTAATTGGAAGTTTAAACACCCTAATTGAAGCACCGTTTTTGTGTTTGGAGGAAAATTTCAAGGTAAGTTTTAGATCATTCTACTCATATCCTATTTCTGATCAAAAGCCCTAAACGTCAGCTTGTAATTAAGAAAAAAGCTTAACTCCATTAAGTTTTTTAAACCGAGGGCCGGTGGAGAAAAATAGGTGAAAGGTGGGACTGGCATGGGGAATATTCAAATGTGAAACTGGCAATGGCCAATTACGTCTAGTTGGGATTATTACAGGCCAAATCCCCTATTAATTATAATAGGTGTAGTTTAGGTCCCGTATAGGCCTATACAAGACCTATAAGGAGACCTATACGAGACCTGTAAAACACTATATGATACGATACTACATCCATAGGCCTATACAATGAGATACAATACGATACGAGACTATAGGATAAGATACAACACTCGTATAGGCGTGTAGGTGTAATATAGGTCCCATAGAGGACTATAGGTGTAGGTCCCGTATAGGCCTAAAGGCATATACAAGACCTATAAAGGACCTATACGAGACTTACATTATACACTATATGATACGATACTATACAGTACTGTACTATATTGTACTGTATTGTACTGTATTGTACTATAGTATACTATACTATACTGTATTGTACTGTACTGTACTGTACTGTACTGTACTATACTATACTTACTTACTATACTATACTATACTACTATACTATACTATACTATACTATACTATACTATACTATTACTATACTATCTATACACACTATACAACACCCATATAGGCCTATAAGTGTAGTAAAGGTCCCGTATAGGACTATAGGTGTGATTAGTTCCCGTATAGGCCTATAGGCATATACAAGACCTATACGAGACTTATAGTATACATTATACAATAGGATACGATATGATAAATACAATACGTACTATAAGATACGTTACAACGCCCGTATAGTCGTATAGGTGTAGTATATGTCCAATATAGCACTATAGATGTAGTTAGGTCCCGTATAGGCCTATAGGCCTGTACAAGACCTATAGGGGACCTATACGAGACTTATACTTCACTATATGATGATACGATACTACATCTATAGGCTCATACGAGACTTATACTACACTATATTTTATGATACAATACAATACAATACGATACAACACCCTAATGTTCTCCACCGCAGTTTTCATCTACCCAAACCCAAATCTGCAAAATCTTCACACCATTTAATCTATTCCTCTGGCGATTTCTCAAGTTCTCCAAACTCCCTGATCCGTTTAAAAACCCTAATTTTAAAATCCAAAGATCTACCCAAAAGTTCCATTAATCTGATTATTAGTTCACTGCAAGTTGTTTGATCCTTGAGGTTGATCATCATGGACATCGAGCAAAACCAAGAAGAGCTGATCGAAAACTTCGTGAACCGCAAGCGTCATCGTGACATACATACTGCAAATCTCTAACTTCATGTTTATTGTTTAGAGCTTGCTGGATATGATTTAGTTGTAACTTAATCATGTTTTATATTTTAATTATTACAGAAACTTACAGCTTTGATTGTTGACTATTTACTCTTTTAGCAATATTTTTCTTTGAGTTTATGAAAGGTGAGGGTCTTGTGCCTTCTATAAAGGAGGTACCATGTTATTTATTTATATGAATTACTGTTTTGGATTAATCTGAACTCTCTTGTTAATAGTTATTATTGGTATTGTAATTTTTACAACACATGTGTGATAATGTAATAGTAAAAATCATATTTTATTCATTAAATATTGCGGTAACCATACGTTCTTAAAAATCATGTTATTCATATATTAGGTTTTTACATGTAATATAGTGTTAAATTCATATATTAGGTTTTTACATGTAATATAGTGTTAAATGGTTAATTTTCTCTCTCTCTATTGTGAATTTCTCATTTTATCATTTTGCTTTTTTGTTTTAGGCGTGCCCTTTTTTACGCTTTAGTTTCCTTTCTTAGTTTGTTGTATCCGTACGGTAGCTACCCAAATCCACGACTTTCTTTTTTAGCCCGAATTACTACTATCTTCACCCAATAATGATACCGGAGCCCATTTGTCATGTTTTCTACATACCTCCCACACGTCAACATGATGAAAACCACTCGGTTATTTTGATTGGTAATTTTAAAGTCTTTTTCATGACATCAATATCGTCACACCCGCTACCACATACACGATCCTACATATTAGAACAAATATAAACTAAAAAATATAAACAAAAATAATGTTATAGAAAATATAAAGTTCTAAATTTAAAAAATAAAAGTTATACCGTTTGTTGCCAAAGGTCGTTGAAGTAGTTCAACTGCCTCAACATGGGGAGCCATTTTGAACACACTTAATGAACAGTTGGGTCCGGTACCTTTAATGCTCGAGAATATTTCTCCAAAAATTGTCTGATTTTTGTTGATTGCCTTTCTTCTTGTTTAAAAAACAATGAACCATATCTTGCCTAAGACCTTTTCTTGTTTTTTCTTCCAACTTTGACGCTACATCTTTCCTCCCTTGCATTTCAGTTCACTTGCTTCACCAACATCTTCGTCATTGTCTTCCATTTCATATTCGTCTTCGCGAGTATCTTCATCCAAAGTTTGTGTTTCGGGGACAACATCTTGGTCTTCATTGTCATCGTAGATCGAAACCGAGCGTTCAACATTCTCTCTTGGTGATTGAATTGGTGGGTTTATATATGCAAACGGGTCGAATGAGTTTTGCGCTTCCATGGAATACTCGTACGACCGTGTGGGTGTGAAAATAATTGTGGCGGATAATTAAGTTGGGGTTGAGTGTTGTGAAAACTTGGTTGTTTATCTTGGGAGTAAAAAATGAAGGTTGAGAGTGTGTTGAATAACCGAGTGGGGGTTGAAATGGTGCACTCGGACCGCTCGAACCGCCTCGCCTACTTTGCAAACCGCGTCCCCTCAGCTTCGAACCGGATCCCGAACAATGTTTATCCATGGTGTGTGAGAGGTAGGGGTGAGCATGGTGCAGTTCGGTTTGGTTATTGCCTATAACCGAAACCATAACCGCACACTTCGGTTATCAAAAAATCATAACCATTCGGTTCGGTTAGTGCGGTTTCGGTTAATCGGTTATTTGCGGTTAATGCGGTTTTGTTCGGTTATATGTCGGTTATTTTATCGCTTGTAAAGTTAGGCTTTAAATGTGTGGATTATGCAAATATAATGCGCAAAAAATAAATATACACAAGCTTGTAGAATTATCAATTTCCACGTGTTATGCGGAAGCATACATACGAACACAAAGTGGCTAGAGTTTTAAATTTAATGAGGTTGGGACATGGTTAAAAGACATAAACACTTCACCAAAAACAAATATCGATTGAGCCATGGTTAAACACTCAAACACTAACTTAAAAACCTATGGTCTTATGGATTCGGCCATGTTTAAAACATTTGGTTTCGTTCGGTTATTTGCGGTTATGAAACTAATAATAACCATAACCGAACCGCAACATGCGGTTATCAAAAATATAAATACCGACCCTTCGGTTATTTCAGTTTTCGGTTATTTCGGTTCGGTTTTTTCGATTATTTCGGTTGCGGTTTTTCGATTTTTTGTTACGTTTTTCGATTATTTCGGTTGCGGTTTGGTTATTTCGGTTTTATGCTCACCCTTAATGGAGGTTTGTAGTTTTGAGTTGTGAGAAAAATAGAATGTAAAAGTGGTTTTAAAACAAGAAAACAATTTAATGTTATATTTATTAAATTAACGACATATAGCCTTTTGAAACATGTAAACGTTCAAAAAATCCCCAACGGTCAAACAGTAGAGGCGGTGACTACTCGCCGTCTTTATACACTCACCGAACAAAAGAGGGGTCGGCAGCGGTGAGCTCCGCGGGGAATCCGTTCACCAAAACTCTCCCCGCTGGTGCCCCACTCATTTCCTAATAAAGGTTTGATCAAACTAAAGAACATTTTTTAGTTGCACATTAAAATGTTACTAATCATAGTGTTGATAGTTTTTAACTAGAAGCCAAAGATATGGCTGCCTTTTCATTTAATGTGGTTCTAAATCCCAGCTCGGTATATGAGCCGGACATTTGATGCAACTAATTACATTGTCTTTTAATCTCGTACACGGAGGTGGGGTAGCTCTGGAGTTACTGATAGGTTAACCTCCGGACTCGGATCATAAAGATCCGGAAGTCCTGATAAGTTAACTCCCGCGTTTGACTTTGATTCTTTGCCCTCAACACAAGATCTAGCTTCGGAAGATCCGGTTGGACGCACAACAGGTTATTTTAAATAATCAACATATATAGTGAAACCAGGTATATAAATACATGAAAACCCAACCATTTTTTGTAATATATGAAACTCAATGGCGAAACATATCTGATAATAAAAGGTTCCAATCTAGGCCAAAGATTTGATAGATTTCTTTTAACTTTTTTATTATTAAGAGTTTTAAGAAAAGCTAATAATATGTTTTCATTCACATGACACATGATATTTTCAAATTTATGCATTATTTGTTTTATCCTACTTTTGGATAAAAAAAAATCTGGATGGATCTTGATAAAAATATAAAGAAGGTTTTGAGTCTCTATGAGCCTGAGAGAGCGGCGAAATATTAGCAAAACATTAGAAGGTCCACAGGGCCGACACCCACCCCAGAGACACTATGTTGGTCAATCAAGTCTGTATACATGTACGTTTTGTATGTATCAGTATGGACATGTGTATGTAAATATGTATACCATAACCATACGTATGTATTATATGTTGGAAAGGGAGAAAATATAGGGAGAGGCTTGTAAGAAAAAATCCAAGAGGTGAATCTTTTATAAAGTTGATAAGGCTCCTTGCTTGCTTGTTATAGGGGCAACTGGGCCAATTCTAATGGGCCGCTTAAAGATGTGTCAAAGCCTATTGGACCTGATAAGAGGGCGAGGGTCTCTTTTATATCAAGCAGGGAATCAAATTTGTGCTCTTTGTTGCATTGGAAATACACAGACGCTCGAATGGGCACCACCGGGAGTGTTTTAGAATTTAGATAGGGTTAGGGTTGTAAACGGACCAAACGTTCAGCAAACAGTTCGTGAACTCTTTGACGGGAAGTTCATTTACGTTCGTTCGTTTAATGAATGAACGAACATGAACAAGATATTTCGTTCGATTAATTATATCAACGAACATGAATAGAGGTCTCGTTTGTTCGATTGTGTTTGTGAACGTTCGGTAAATTATCCGTAAACATAAGTTCATGTTTGCTTGTTTATGTTGTTGTTTAGAGATTTTTGTATGCTTGTTTATGTTGTTCTTTAAAGATTTTTGTACTTTTATTTTATCTAAACTTTTTATACTTTTTAATTTTTATTTATTTTATTACTCTAACAATCAAAATATGAAATCATATTCTCATTGTGTTTACAATAATCAAGTGTTCCTCAATGTCAACTTTTCGAATCTCAATTTTATTTTGGCCAACAAAGAGAATTTATTAACACAACCACCTTTAGCAAGCTGGTAAAAGGTGGCCAACATACACCACATAGAACAAAAACAAACGGAAACAAAGCCATAAAAAGGCGCATCCACCATCCCCCTTCACACTACCCAGATTATCAAAAATATTCCGATCCTCCAGAGCTATAACCGTGAGCTTCGCTCTTTTGATCGCCCAACGCTATACCCATGAGCTGGGCTCCTTTAGAATCTCAATGAGTTTGGATATTTGTGGGTTATTAGCACAAGTTCAAGAAAATACTATCTATCTTACCTCCAGCTCTTGGCTAATTTCAAGAGAATTCTCACAAGCCAAATTGTGTCTTAGAGCTGCAATGCACGCATGGCATCCTTATTAAAATAAACACAGATGAGATCACTTTCTTATAGCTTGTAAATTGTAATTGCAAACAAAATGATAAAACAATCATAAGTTATTTTCATAAGCCAAACAAGAAAGCATATCGATATTACCATCGAAATAGAAAAGGTGAGAAAGGACGAACCCCAATATTTGTCCCGGTAAGGAGGGCCTGTATTCCTTCTTGCATCTCGCTATCCATTATACATCAAAGTAACAAATTATTAGCTACATCAGAGAGAACAATAATAACTATTGAGAAGAGTATAAATAATCATAAGTTATTTCATAAGTCTATAAATATATATTTAAAAAGTAATCCTACCCGGGAGAATAAATCCTCCTTGCTCAATTTCTAAATAGTTATTTATAAAACTCACATAAAAATATAATGAAAATGTTGGTAGCTCAACACAACACCACCTGATCCATATACTTTATTACTAAGAGTGTCCATTGTGAGCCAAACATGTTTCGGATCATTACCTACCTGCTCATTTTGCCAACATTACAAAGAGTGCAACACATGCCCTAAACAATGCATTTGGATGGATTCCCAACTACCCATCCCTAAAAAAGAATATGCTCGACCATAAAAACTGTTAACTTCCCACAAATGACTTTTTGGCCCCTGAACTTTTAATTCTTTAATTCTTTACGTAACAAAGTACAAACCACTATAAGTTAAGGACCGAATGGCCCCTGAACTTCATCCATTCACACGTCTTGCACTCCTACAGCTTGTAATCAATCGAACAACTTCCGAATCACCCTTCAAGCTGCATATATCATCATCAAGCATTCCACTTCCACTTTAACTCCAGTAACTTTGCCAAGTTACGTGTTTTACCTGCAAAATAACTATATCTCGTAGTTAACTTATTCTAGGCAAGTAAACACATCAAACACACATAATATTAACCATTTAGACACTTTAATGCTCGGCCTTCACCCTCTACATCACATTCCCACACTTACCTTTGATTGTCCTCAAGCAAACCAACTAGAACTAATCACCACAATACTCAACACCTCTAGACCCTTGACCAATTCAACCTGTTCAGTTCCCAAGTCATACCTATCCCATAGACTGACACAATCAAGATTTACAGCCTGACAAGCAATTCATGCAACTTTAAAACACAAGACTTGTCTATCTAAAACTAACATGTTTAGAATACTACACATGCTACACACCTCTCACAATATTCTCTCCTCTCGGGTTATTATCTGAACTTGAGTGTAATGTGCTAGTATATATAATCACTCCAATCAAGCACACATGAAATCCTGCAATCATAAGCTTGTATGGCAATCACACCTCCACTGTATCATCTAACATGGCAGATATCAGAAGAACTTTTCTGGTTTTGGGCTTAGGCTAAGGTAGGGAAATTTTTTGGTTTTTCTTTTCTAATTGGCTCACAAACAATAACTAGATCATGACAACTTATTCAACTCAACTTGGTTGGTTTCTAACCAAACAACAAATAATAATCAAACTTCTTTTTGTTCTTTTTTTCTATATTTTTGCATTTTTCTGTTTTTCTCTCTTTTTTTTTCAGTATCATCACGGTCGGTCTTCACAAAACAACGGGTGAACAAACGAAAGGTAATTAGGCTCAACAGGGCTACTAAGGAACTTTAGTGGACACACAATAACAAACACAAACACGAACAACAAATATCCTAATGCCTTTATCACATATGTGCACATGTCAAACCCACAGTCTCAGCACGCATCAAATCACAAAGTTCTAACACAAGATAACACATAGCCTGCACTCAATAAACGAATTCATCATAAAATGCATCCTATCCATCTACAGGCTCCAAGATCTCACCAAGAAAAGGTAAAAAGGGTTAATGACATGTAGCATATGCAATTAGAAACATGTTACCCCTAGATAGAAATCTCTTTTTACTCAGTTCCTAAAAAAACGCTTGCCAAGCCTACTCTCATGAAACTTAAAGGAACAACCATGACAAGGGAACTAATCTAGTCTACTACCAGTAAGGACTCTACTGTGATTGAAACATTAGGTTTTCATATCCAATTAGCAAGCTTAAGGCGATGAAAAATTTTGCGAAATTTTCAAAATTTTCATTTTTTTTTCAGTTTTCATCGATCTCCAATCACTATTTCCTCTCTTCAAACTTTTCTCCACAAATCCCTTCTCGGGCTTCCCATCCCCACAATTGGGATACATTGTCCCCAATGTATGGTGCTTTTAGAATCTTTACCCGTGAATTCAACCAAACCTACCCGACTGAGCGACTAACTCCTAACCGAACAAACTAAACTCACTCCCATACCACATAAACACAAAAACAAATAAAACACAAGATAGATAAACCATGCACCTGATCATGCGTCTGTAATGATGCGGTTAATATACTCCGACCGGAATTAACGCATCCCATAGATTTCTTGATATCTCACCGGGGATGTTGCAAAACATCCCCACACTTGAATCATTGCCTCCGTGAAGATGAACGCGTAGAAACCTGTCAAAAGACAACACAGCAAACGAAACCAAAACGAAATACAATACTCTACATCCTCGGGCTGCCTCCCGAGAGCGCTAAGTTTTAGGTCTTCAGCCAGACCGTACCTGACATGCTCAGGGTGGTTCAACCACACACTCCTCCACCCCTTTTACGTCATACGCCTCAGTCCAATATTGCGGGATTGTCATTGCTTCATGCCTATTAGAACAATCCTCAGCTTCCTCATCTCTAATATCTTCATATCGATCCATATCATCACCTAATGAACCCCAGCCATCCCAATTACCTTCGCTCATGTCTTGCTCTCCCTGTATATCATCATTCCCCTCTGCACCCAACCTTAACATTCTACCTCACTAGAACTGGATTCATCAGAATTTTCCACACTACCAACATAATCACAGGGATCATAAGAAATAGTACGTAGCAAAACATTAAAATATAGCTTACGAGTTTGGTAACTTAATGTAACAAAGCCACCTCTACAGTCAATCTGCGCATTTGCAGTAAACAAAAATGGACGACCTAATATTACCTATGGTTGCTCGTTCGTCCGTGCTGGGGCATAATCAATAACGAGGAAATCAACTGGATAGTAAAACTCACCCAATTTGATAGTCACATTTTTCACCATCCCTCTAGGCTGCTTTACACTCGCATCCGCAAATGTTGCTGTACTATTTACACTTTTACAAAGGACCAAAGTCGTACTGGTCATACAGACTTCCAGGAAGAACACTTACCGATGCTCCATAATCAAATATGCTTGATGGATTTTGAAACTGCCCACTTGAATTGGAACAACCGGCTCTCCTAAATCAATGCCACAGCTTCCAACATCCATCTCGTTGATACCTGCAACCACATCACATACATAAGATATTAAACTCTGATCATTCAATTCATTATTTGGAACAACACTTACTCCACTAATTGGCACACTCTTCACATTCTTGGGATTCAGTTGTGTGTCACAAGGAAGTTTTCCACTATTCTGCTTCAACTCTCTCATCTCAGTCGCGAGTTGGCCCATCTGTGTAGTCAATGTTTGAATGGCCTTATCTCGCATCTCGTCCATTTGAGTCCTCTTCTGTAAATCTTGTTGGATGGTTTTTAACATTTCCATTACCTCACTGCTCCCAACGTCATTAGAAGGCCCCTTAGATCCTCCTTGATTATTCTGATAGCCTCCTTGAAAATTACTTGAAACCTGTTTTGATTGAAATTCCGTTGGCCACCAGATTGGTTGTTTCCTTGAAATCCAAGGTTGAGCTGATTGTTCGCGTTCCCATAGCTCAAGTTTGGATAATTCCTAAGGCCCGGATGATTTGTGTTAGATTGCAAGGTAAAATTCCTACCCCCACCGCCACCTTGAACAACGTGGACATCATCACTTCCCCCCAGAACCAATGTACACTGATCTGCTATATGCCCAAGATCTCCACAATGTTCGCAATAAGGCATCGACCCACTAGCTTCGAGTGGATTTTCTACAGCTTGTACTACCGAATGTCGCGTGCTTCTCGAGGACTGTGCCTTCCGCTTCAAGTTCCTAGCAGTTCGCTCAAGAAATTCCCAATCTACTAGTTCATCATTAGTACCAAAAGTTTCATTAGATGTAGAACTAATTTTTCTCGCATCTTCCTCGGTTAACCCCTCATGGAATGCATTAAGAAGCTCCCACAATTGAATTCCATGATGTGGGCAGTTCTTGAGCATCATCTTGAAGTGATTAAGTGACTCATGAAAGAGTTCGCCTTGTTGTTGTCTAAAGCCACGAATGTCCTTCCTTGCATTGTTTGTACGCAAGGCAGTGTAAAATTCGTCCAAAAACGACTGCTGCATTTCTAGCCATGTGAAGATCGATGCTGAAGGTAGAGAGTGGAACCATTTCTGAGCTTTGTCTTCTAGTGTGAATTGGAATAGTACCAATTTCACGTCATCAGCTGTAAATCCTTGACTTGCTATTGTGTTTGCACCGAGCGTCATAAGCTGCCAAATGAAGGTAAGGTTCCTCGTGTGCATGGCCATGGTACTTTGGTAAACTAGTGATCGATTTTCATGCACCTCAAACGATCTTCCTCCTCTTAACTAGGGAACCACTACGGGTGACGGGTTATTGGCTATCGCTGGTTTAAAGTGGCTTTCCACCCCTCTTAATGGTCCCCGATTGTATCACATAGGAATACCTTCTGGTGGATTAACTTGGTGAGCTAAATTTCGAGGAAGAGGTCTTGCTTGACCTTGCATCTAAGGTACTGGTGGTGGTAATGGAATGTCCAGTCTATACGGATGCTGATTTAATGGCTCTGGTTGCTGAACTGGCTGTTGTTGTTGTTATGGAACTCGCTGATATTGTGGTAAAGTGCTACCTGGTTGCTGGTTCAGCTGATGTGTTGTCTGAAAGGGCTGTTGCTGCCCTACTGGTTCATACATTCCCCTACCACTTGATCGAATTCCTACATCAGTCCCAACTTGAATTCCCAACCCCATCATTTGCCTATCGAGTTGATTTCCTCCATACCCTTCGTATCTGTCATATTCGTCCTCACGACCATTCATACCTTCTTGTGGTTTCAAAACTGTAGGCCCTGCCGAATAATGTAGGGGCATTTGTGAAGGCTGGAAGTACGCATATTGAACTGGTGGAAGGCGGTTAGTAGTGGAACTAGATGGTCCGGGTTTGGTCTGGTAGAGCTGTAGTACCACTAGTTACAACTCGAACATATGGTGAAGAGTGCTGGAACGTCGAAGTCTGTTCGTAGGTTTGGCTAGGATAAGGTGGAAGGTCACTCAGGTTCGGAAAACGTGATGATGGCATGGGTGGCATTTGAGTAACTACAGTTGTGTGGTTTGCGTTTATGATTGTGGTTCAGGTGGTATTGTTGTATTTGGAGCAGGTTGTGATGGTGTGGATGTAAACTGGGTTTGTGAAGAGGGAGTGACTGGTTGCGTATCGTAACTACTTGAGTTCTCCATTGTTTTAGAGGTGGTTCTGGTGATTGCAAAACTCTATTTTCCCGATATACCACTCGAGTTTGTCGAACTATTCTCTCGATTTCCGGATCAAAAACTAGCGGTGACGAGTTCCCGGAGTTCCGAGTATGATGCATAGACAATTGTGATCACCTGCACACACAAACCAAAGAAAACCTCGCGTAATTCCTAGTGAAATGCAAATAAGAGAAATATTTTTGTATTTTTTTTAAATCTGACTAAACTTAATACTTAAATACTTTGCGCACGCCTCCCCGGCAACGGCGCCATTTTTTATGTTTGTCGTAAGGAACATGTAAAAAACCAACTAACTCTGTAGAAAGGGTAAGTCGGCTATCGAACCAGAGGAGGATTGTGGAGAGTGTTATAATGAAAAGTATCGATTAACTACTACTGAATTAGAAAATCTGTTTGTTTGATTGTGGAAATTATCTAAATTTAACGAAATAAACCGAAGTAAAATGAGATTGTAATCAAATGGAAGAAGAATGGTTCCTCTGAAATTCAGGTTATGCAGTTAGCTTCAACTATGTGTTTAATCGTGACACCTACATAGACATAAGTGTTAAACCTGATTGACCAATTGTGATAATCAACGACTAAGTACTCCGGTCAATACCTGCCGGGAGGTTATCGAATAATTATCAATTGCAATTACCAACCCTAACCCCGTGACAAATATATCCCAATTACTAGAACTCTCAGGAATTGAATGCTTAGAAATCAAGGTTTAGATAAAATGCAATTGTTTACAATCAATAAATCAAATCAAAAGTGAAAGCATCGAATGCTTAGATCACCAAGTCAAAACGATTATAGCAAACACATAGTATCATCTAACTTACAAAAACCCTCCATCCGGAGGAAACCATAAAAGTTTAGTCGCTCATCTCACTTGAGAAATCAAACAAAGTTCTTGATTGATGATAAATTCAGGATCGACTTGATGATTTGATGAAGAATTGTGATGAATCCGGTGAAAAAGCTTTGAACTTTTGAGCCTTCGAAGTGCCTTGGTCGTCCTTAGAAGTCAAGATGATTAGTGGAATACTTAGAAACCCTAATATATGCCAAAAAGACCACAATTTTGCGTTTTTTCCGAAAACAAAACTGTCACCGACGGTCCTGGACCGTCAGTGACGGTTCAGACTTGATGTTGGTTCACCTGACCCAACCGTCAGTGACGGTTGGCCAAGTCAATGACGGTGGACTGTTGCTGTTGATTCTTTTGAAAAACCCTCCTAACCGTCGGTGACGGTTTGAGAACCGTCGCCAACGGTCGCGATCTCTGTGACTCTCTCCTCTTTAATTCAACTTCCCACAAATGACTTTTTGGCCCCTGAACTTTTAATTCTTTACGTAACAAAGTACAAACCACTATAAGTTAAGGACCCCCTGAACTTCATCCATTCACGCGTCCTACACTCTTACAGCTTGTAATCAACCGAACAACTTCCGAATGACCCTTCAAGCTGCATATATCATCATCAAGCATTCCACTTCCACTTTAACTCCCGTAACTTTGCCAAGTTACATGTTTTACCTACAAAACTACTATATCTCATAGTTAACTTATTATAGGCAAGTAAACACATCAAACACACATAATATTCACCATTTAGACACTTTAATGCTCGGTTTTCACCCTCTACATCAATTCGCCAAAACTTTCAGCGCACTTAACCTAACTAAGCGAAGCGTAAAAAAAATTCGCACGAAATTCATATTTTCGTACGAAAATGTTTTTTTTCGTGCGAAAACGACGTATTTTGGCCCGAAAATGGCATTTCTCGCCCGAAAAAATGGCTATTTTCGCACGAAAATTTCACCAGACTACCTCTCACTTTTCTCCTCCTATAAATACCTCACTTGTGCACTCATACTTCTTGCTGCCATTCCGTACCAAAACGCTCTCTAGCTCGTTTTCTCTGTTCCAAGTAAGAAGACTACGTTTTTCACACAAATCACAACTTTTCTACAACGATTTTGCACGAGATTATCTCTGATTTCATCTAAACTTCTCTGTTCTACGAAAACCTTCATCTTTTTCATGAAACGTTCTGATTTTCTTAAGGATTTAGCACTTAACCGAGCATGTTTGAGTTAGCCTTCGCTTCTCAGACCCGAAACCTTGTTGTTTCAAACTCACCTATCCTAAAAAACTGTTTATAAATCGATTTTTACAACAAACATGGATCAGACCGACTAATGTTTCGTTCACTAAGTAGTGGAACGAGGCACTGTCAAAACCGCCATGAAATGGACTCGAAATTACATCCGTTTAAGACAAGATCTCAGTTCGGTTGCACAAAGACGCAAGAACAGTCACTTGTGCAAAGTGGACTGGCTCATACGAATCACTTTGAGTTCATACATGTAACACTACATCTTTTTACGTCCAATAAATTTCTGACATATGTCACATTGATCCTCGTATGCCACGTGCTAAACGAGAGGGACAAAGTTTTCGTTATAAATATTAATAACCTCTGAGCGTAAATTCTCTAATTTAAGGACTAAAAGTGTCAACATGTTTAATTACACCGCTGAGTGATCTTTTAGATCGAAACCGGGACTTTCATTATTTGGTTATATTTTTCTAGGATACTTATAACTTAACTAGGAGGGTCATAAGTGCCAAAATGAGAGTTATATGAGCTAAAAGAGTACAGGGACTGAAATTGCCAATTTGAAAACTTGGATGGGTGACCCGGAGCCTAGGCGCGGGCCGCGACCACCTGGGCTCATACCTCTCGCGCCCCGTGAGAGGGTGCCAGCGACAGCTAGATTCACTGAATCATGGCAGCTTACATGTTCTGCACATTTTCACGAATTTTCCACCTTCTAGCACCTCAAGACACGTCCCTTAACACTTGTGCACATCCTACATCAGTTCCAAACACCAGGCAACACCTCTTAGCTCCTCATCAACTCTTTTAATGATGCATTCTATGTTGCAACTTAGTGTTCTTCACCAAAGTGCATCAAGATCTCTAGAGGAGTTCCTGGTCATTCTCAAGCATTGCATTCTGTTCCTAGCACTATTTGAACCATATGTAAGTATTCAATTTCGTGCTAAGTTGATTCCATATGGTTTTGAGCTTAGATCAAAGTTCCATCGTAAAAAACGCTTTGACTTTGATCTAAATCTGTGATAGTGCAGCCAATAAGCGTAACGAAAGTGGCTACGTGATTGTAATGATGTAGATGTTAATCCCTTAAGAGGGCACCTCCTGATTACCACGAATTCTTGATCAAGTGACGAGTCAAACTAAAGTCAAAAAGTCAAACTGGTCAGATTTCGTAAAAATCCATAACTGATATATAAACGATATCAAATATGTTCCGATGCATAAACAACCTAAAAACAAGTCTTAGAACTTATATAAACTAATTTGACTTGTCAAGACTCGGTCTAGAATCGGTTACAACCGAAAGTCGCAATATTTGACTTCTCCTTTGACTTTCGCTTCTGACCCGGTTTAGCCATTTTGGCTGCTGACTTTTGATCACTTCAAAATCATAATTAAGTTTAGGATGACCTCCTAAAGTTTCGTCACTCGATCATTAGAAATCTGAGTTTTTATATTAGTTCCATAAATATTTATTAAAACTTTGCAAAAAGATCCATTTCATATAAATTAAGGTTTTAAACATACATGCATATAAAAATACGTTATAAATTGATTCATAATCATAATTTGATTATATTGATGTCAAGAATCTGATTATAATCTGTTTTCACAAAAGATGCGTTTATGACATTAAAATGACTAAAATGCCCTTTACGGCATCTTAGAAACACTTAACATGATTTTATGACCAAGATGATATATTTACTGATGTAATATGATAAGTAGGACCATTTGGGATGTTCATTCAGATTATAACATGAATAAAGGCTTAAGATTCGTTAATTGCCGATAATGACTAAATTACCCCTTTTTCACGCAAAATGATTTAAAACAATCTTTTTATGACCAAAACTTAAACTTACTGATGTAATAAGTTAAATGACATATTATCGGTATATAAAACAGGTCATAACTTCTGTTTAACTTAAACATCGATTTAAACGCCATTTTAGCGACTTTTACACCTTTTCGGCGCATAGTATGGTTTAAAACCATAACTATGAGCTAAGACTTGATACTACTGATTTATAAACTTATTTTCAACATTTTAGCAGTAAGTACAAGTCTCGAACTCAGAATCCCAATTTTGGCTTCAAAGCTATGTGTGAATTTACCAAAATGCCCTTACGGGACATAGATTATTTCAAAATCGTCAAACACACATATATTTGATATCCTACTGTTATAACATCATAAAAATATTTTTACAGAATATTAGCGACCTTGACATCAGATTCATTTTAAATATCTTTTATAAACACTAAAATGACTAAAATGCCCTTGTAAGGCATAATTCGGTTTTAAATATACCTCGGGCCTATCTTTTGCAAAGCTACTGATTTTATAACATATCTTAACATATTTATATGGAACTTGTATATGACTCTCTCGGTTACCCGGTTTCGCCTATGCTCGTTCGGTTAAGCTTACGTAGCTAATTTACCTACTTAAACCTAAACGGGTTTAACTTTGTCATTTCTCTATCCAAATCCAGAATGTTGTTGGTTTACCCATATTAGACCAGTTTATATACTTGTCAGGTCCAACTAACATCCTATTCCGCACCGCTTAATCTAGCACATCGTACCGTATTGTTTTAGCGTAAGACTAACCGGTTCAAGTCTAAGACTTAACAAGGACCCGTTAGCATTCTAATATTGGTTAATAATTACCATCACTCCAGACTGAACGCCTTCCGGTAAATTGTGCTTGTACTTATCTTGGAATTTGCGGCTGAGTTGTGGACTTCTCGAAGACTTAGCTCAGGTAAATACTATTAACTTATTTTCCCTATACGGGCTTGGGATACGGTAAATTATTACCGCTTGGTCGGGTATGGAAGTTATGTTTATCCACTTGTGATAATTAATTAAATTGCATAACCCGGTTTTGATCTGTATTGTTTGAAACTAAAACATTGGGGTGGGCTAGACCGTGTCTGGGATATCCTTGGCTCACTAAAGTGCTAGTGGCCACGACTTAAGAAGGTGTAGGCATACACCGGTAATTGCTATTATTTATTATGTTTGCTTTCTGTGGGAAAGTTCAGTAGTGGTGCGTCAGTCGATCATGTCTTGGTTTCTGTACTGGGCCCCATATGTAAAAGACAAACATGTAAATCTGTATACAAGGTCTTTTGTACTATCCCTAGTTATTTATGAAAATGTGCCTCGTGCACTTAAAATATTTAATAAAGGATTTTCAAAATGAGTCGGTTGATTGTATTTACCAGTGTAAACCACGTATTTTCAAAGATTAAAGCACAGGTACAAGTACGCAATAGGCCGGAAGCTGGTGGGCGTTGACATTAAGGAGTTGCGACCTTAGAGTTGAGCCTGTAGTGACTGTTTTCATTTTGTATGTTATCTGATCCGCCTGTGGATCTTATTACAAACTTTGTCTGTATTTATTATGTTTCGAACTTTGGACGATATGGTTTGTATTAGTTTATATTTACTCCAAGCCTTCAGCTGTGCTCTGTGTTGTAATTGGTTATGATGATATCAACTGTACGTCATGATTTCCCCACCGGGCCCACCGGAATACACGTGGAAATCGGGGTGTGCAATACGACCTAGTCCGAGTTTCCACGAACGACTCACTCGCTCTAAAGACCTCTCCGGCCAAAGGTCGATCAGTGGCCTAAGGCTGAAGGGATGAACACTGATTTCCCGAAGAATGACGAAAACCACCAAAATTTTTGCACAAATTTTCGTAAGAAAATTTCGCAAGTTGAATCACCAAAACTTTTGCACGAAATTTTCGTAAGAAAATTTCGCAAGTTCAATCACATTTGCAAGTTGAATCACCAAAATTTTTGCACGAGAAAAAATTTCGCAAGTTGAATCACCAAAATTTTCGCAGGAAAACTAATTTCGTACGAAAATATCTATTTCCCTCGCACCGACTCTTCGTTTCAACTGCTTCAACACTCTGGAATAATGATGCACTTCCGTCTCTACGCGCAGGCTAAACCGACACTCTTTTTCTCCTCTCATTAACTCTCGGTGTTCGATGTTACGCACCCACTGTAAGTATACTTGAACCCTTTTGCGCTTTAAACGCACTTTTGGGTGTAACATACGTTCATAACAAAACACATCAAACGCACAAACTGATTTATCACACGCGAATATCTGTTATACATGTTAATACGTGATGCTAGATACATATAAGCACTCTCGACCTTTACTCGTTGATTTCCAACTTAACTAGTATGATATCATAGTTCGACTCACACCCGATGGGTCTAGTTACGCACATCACAAACGCGCATCGCAGTCATCTCGGAACTTAGCTGGAGTATTTGTCCATCGATTTATATCTTATGTAGTATCTCGTTTATGTATATGTAGTATTTCGCGACACTTTTATCTATTATGCTATTATATCAAAACCTGTATGCTCGCCAATACATTTTTGTATTGACATTATTTTAATGTATGTTGCAGGTTAAACGTAGGTTATATCGAATCAAGATTAGGACTTCTAGATACACGCTTAATCATGTTGTCTACTTTATTTCATTGTTTGAGAAACTTGGATTTATTTCAATTATAGTATGAATATTTGTTTAGTTTTATGAGAAATTAAACCTTGTTAAATATTGTCACATAGTAATTGTTATGGATTCATCTTGAACAATCTAATTGGCTTAGTGCCGCGCCCCGATGATTCCGCCATCGGTTGGAGTGTGACAGATTGGTATCAGAGCCATAACTATTGAGAATTAGGTAAATTGCCTAGTCTATAGTAGGAAACTATGTGCTTTTCATTGCTTATCCGATTAAAAACATTATCCTTGGACTTAAAATACTATACGAAGTCTTTCCTAAGACTTGGACATAAACACGAAGTAGCAAAGATACTCGTACATCACAACAGTTGATTTTCGAGATTAGGTGTGAAAACCGGAACTCTCAACGAATCACTCACTCTGTGTATTCCGATTTGCACTAAATTATCTGTTAAGTTAGGAGTGACATCCACGTCTTAACAGAAATTTCCCATTCTATCCGGTGGAAACCTCCTGATGGGTCTAGGAGGGAAACCACATTCAGGGATTCGAAGTTATCAAGTTAGGGGTGAAATCCAAACCGTGAAAACTCGTCCCACTCAACGATTTTCAATCTCACCAAAGTCTTGACTATTTCACGGATTTGGGACGCTAGTAACCGGAAGGGTAATGTCGTTAGCCGCGAGGCGATGAGAGCATTTACCTATTAGGCCAAAGCGTGTGCCCAAACTCAACGGAATGATCGAATCACTTTGGGTAGTCGTTGTCTCAAAACCCAGGACGCACTATTAATATTAAGCCTGCAATCGCCGATTTTACGCATCATCGAATTTTATTATACTTATATGGTTTCAAATTGAATATTTTACTCTTTATCGATTTCTCGATTTATCGTTTTTCGCTCCATAAACGTACGCACAACTCGCACAACCATCGCAATCCAAAACAAGAGCTAATATTCGCAACAAAAGTAAATTATAACACCTCTCTTAACCGCGTCCTCACCTCTCTCTCTCTCTCTCTCTCTCTTTATATATATATATATATATATATATACGGATACATAAATATATACACATACAGTATATGATTACATGAGCTTATGTGAGTATGTGAAGATCTAGGAGATATGTGTTTCCTATGTGAATTTAAGAATGCGTGTTACTATATTAACTATAACAAGTTTTAACGCGCTAAATCGCATCGCAATCTCAAAATCATTATGATCGAATCTCATTCCAAAATCTCTTTGTCTATATTCTTCGAACGCTTCCAACTCGGACGTCAAGCCAGAAGAAACGTCCATAAGAGGATCGCCTCGCTTGTGGCCAAGGAAATGGTCAAAGTCTTCCTCAAATCATCACCCAAGTTCAAGCCCTCAGCAATTCTCAGACATCGGAAGACTCTAAGTCTGATGCACCAAAGTCTACTTTCTCTTACAAACAGTTCAAGGCCTGTGACCCAATGGTCTTCACAGGTGAAGGAAGTGTATCTCAGATGCTTCGGTGGTTTGATGCAATCGAGGTTACCCTCTGACAGAGTGGGTGCCCTGAGCATCTTCATACCATGTGTGCTAGAGGAGTATTTCAATCAAGAGCACTCGACTGGTGGACAGCCGAGCGCATCAAACGTGGGAACGATGCAGCTTATGCGTTATCATGGGAAGAACTGAAAGAGCTCATGAAGAGAGAATATTGCCCTCCCCACGAAGTCCAAAAGCTAGAAAATGAGTTTTGAAAAATCAAGCAAGTCGAAGGTGACAACGCCGACCTCACAGCAAGGTTCAAACAGCTTAGCATTATTTGCCCTAGCCAAGTCAACACTCCTGAAAAGGCTATCAAAAAGTACCTACGTGCTTTGCCTGAGTATGTGGGCGATTTTGTCGAAGCTGAACGACCGGCTACCATTGAAGACACTTATCAGTTGGCCGCAGAGATCAATGACAAGCGAGTCTAGGCTGGATTTTTCTCTAATAATCCCCCCAAGAAGCTGAACCAAGCTACTATCAAGTTATCCGACGACGACGACACACTGCCGTAGGCCACCACCGAGCCTAGCCGCAAGATAAAGAGCTCGAGTCTCAACTACTCAGCAACTGCACCGCTCAACCTGAACCTCTCCAGGCAGTTCCATTTTACCCAAGGCGTAACTACACAGGGACTTATCCCCAGTGTCCGAAATGTACGTATCACCACCAGGCCGGAGCCAGTTGCCGCTATTGTATCAACTGCAACTGTTTCAGTCACTTCACCAACAACTACCGCACAAGGCCACGACAACAAGGTATGCTAGCCCTTCCAGCACCGGTGACTCAACTCACAGCCCTAGCATCTGCCGCACCAGCAGTACCAGCAGCCGCAGCCCCTGTAACATCCGTCAAAAACGGATTTACCAAACCCGCTCCGTTTATTAACCGAACAATCAGTTAAAAATTTCGTTGCGAATTTAATGCCCAAAATAATTTTAAACGATACATAATTAATTATTATATGGGAATATATAATTAGTTTTTGAAAAACTATTAAAAATAAGAAAATAAAAACAAATTGTTTCTGCCGGGTTTCGAACCCGGGTCAGTAGCCGGGTCACGGTTCAACAGACTTAACACTTAACACTTAAACCACTGCGCCACTTGTATCTTTTGTTAATTATTAGAATCATTTAATTCATAACGTGTCTTTCCGAATTCAAAACCGGCGCCCAAATTTCAGTCGTCGGAAATCCCGACTAACTCGCCAAGAAATTACGATTCCTTCAGTTATAACGTAAACTTTAAACACACATCGGTTATAACCGACGCCTGAGTCCGCGACACAAACTATAACCGCCGGAAAACGTAATGACTTTGAATCAAGTCGGAAATTGGACCAAGTTCATCGATAACCTGCCTTATAAATACCCCCTCGAACCTCTGCAAACTTTTTCGCTCAAAACCGCACCCTTTCTCGGCGAAAACTCACTCGCCGGAAATCTTCTGTATCTCGCCGGAAAACCGAGACCTTCACTTTTAAGCCTTACTAAACCCCCTGAGCTTATACCGAAGTCACCCACATCCTTTTCAAGCTTTCTGAAGACTCGCTGCTGCAAGACACACGTCGCCGGAAGTGGTTGCTGTCGCCGGAGTTCTACCGGAAAAAAAACAGAGGAGTCCAGTCGGTATACCTTACGCCTAATTTCTCTTTCTTTTTATTTATATCTCACTTGTAGTTAACTAAAGAACCCTAAAGAAACCGATTAAAACATTGAACCAGTCGGACTTCCGATTCTGGTTAAAATCGACGAAGAAGACGAAGTCCTGTAATGTTTAAGTACAATTAAAATCAAGTTATAACTCGGGTTAGACACACAGTCCAGCGGTGGACTGTGTGCACAATAAACACACTAACGTCTCGAGTTCGAATCTTGTCACACGCATGCTGCCTTAATAAAAATGTATTTTTTTTTGTTAACCGAACCGGGTCACCGTGGTATATGTTAAGTTTATTAATAACCGGAATAATAACCAAGTTAGACACACAGTCCAGTGGTGGACTGTGTGTATGTTTAATCACAGGACACGAGTTCAAGTCCGGTTCACTGCACCGATCCGGACAAATATCTAACTTTTTAAATAAGTCAGAAATGAAAATACTTAGTTTGTGTTTAAGTATAATAAAAATCAGTTAAGTTAACAAGTTGGACACACAGTCCAGCGGTGGATTGTGTGTTAGCATAAGCCACAGGTCCCGGGTTCGAGACCTGTGGAGCGCACCGAGTCTTGGATTAAAATCGTTTTTAAAAGAATAAAGGATTTTCTGTTTAAACTAATTAGTATATAAATATAATTAAAAACATAAATATTTCGGGTTAGACACGTAGCTCAGTTGGTAGAGCTGCGTGCACGCGTACGGGAGGTCTCGGGTTCGAGCCTCACTCAGCGCACACTTATACGCATACGAACCGGTCAACGGTCAAGGTCAGGTCAACGGTCAAAAAAGTCAAAATTTTTTATTATTTTTATTTATTTATTTTAATTAAAAATCAATTAAAAATACTTAAAAATAACATTTTTAAGGTTAGAAAATAGCCTTAAACTCACAAAAATACACCCAACAATCCTACTAAAATGGATTAATAAAATCCGTTTACTTACCGAACCATAATGCTATTTATCTAGGTTAATTTCACTCGTGGTTAAAACCACTTCGCGTGCATTCAACATCATCAACCGAACGCACCCACTGTGAGTGAATCTTACAACTCCCCCTTTTTAATTACACGTTTTGGGGTGTGTCATGTGTCACAAAATAATTAACTCGTTTATTTAAACTTGTGCCATACCATATCGTGATCTAAACTTAGATTGTTTATATTGTTGTGATTACTTATTTCATTTTGTCAAATTATATGAAATTCATTCATTAAGCCCATCAGTTCCTCGTGGGAGACGAGTTGAACAACGCGTGCCTCAAAACCAATCCATTATTGTTCATGTGTGTATTATTGAGTTTATATTGTTTGTAGTTATGTCCTTCATATTATCATGTTTATGCAATTCATTCATTAGGCCCATCAGTTCCTCGTGGTAGACGAGTTGAACAACGCGTGCCTCAAAACCAATCCATTATTATTCATGTGTGTTTTGTTTGATATTAAATTGATTTATGAATAAGTTTACATCTATTTTTACTCATGTGTGGTTGTGCACTTATTTCATAATCATTTAAATAAACTTGTTCAAATGTTTTCCATAGGATTCACTCGCCAACTTTTTGTTGATCCAAAAACCCTTTTACACATGATACAGGTGAACAGGATGAAGCAAGGAAAACATAGGAAATGCCTTAGAAGAAAACAAAGAAGCTTAGATTGATGTTAGGTCATGATGTATTTATGGTTGTAAAGTTCCTATTAAATTGTATTAATGAATATGAAACGTATAATAAATGTCATGAGCTTTGATGATAACCCAATCATGCCCCGGTCACCTTTTCCGCTGCGGGTCGGGGTGTGACAGATTGGTATCAGAGCCATGACTATAGGGATATAGGATAGGTTATAGTCTGCCTAAATTTTAATTGATTAGGTGGTTACATAAAAACTTGTGATATTTATTTGTTTCATATTTGTTTATATTTACAGTCAAACATACATGCTTATATACATATTCATTATACATATATCAATGTTCATATATTCAATTCATTTTCATACTCTCATTATTCAAAGATTTTGTTGCAATTTTCAAATCTCATCAAAGTAAGTTCTGCGACGGGCATGTAGTAACTGGAAGGGTACAAGTACCGGTAGTCGGAACGTCCTGTCTAGGTTGGCATTCGTATAAATCCAATATAACGGACCAGTTTGCCTACCTGGGGACCAACGATGAGAGTACGAAGGACCTATTAGGCCAAAGCATGCCACACCAAACGTCGTTCGAACTAACCTACTTTGAGGTGTCGCCGTGTCTACACCTGGACACATTCCGAATATCACACGTTGTATACATATTTCTCGATTTTCTCCGGGTTTTAGTGTACGCAACCAGGCAAACCCATGCGAACCATATGAAGAACCAGTATTCATGGGGGCCCACATGATTACAAAGGTGAAGTATGGCGGCATGTAGGGCCTAATGGCGAGCAAAGCCCAAGACATCCTATGGATGTAGTAGATTTATTTTTCTATAATTATTTTATGAATGTTCATTCCTGAATGCGACCCATGATCCCAAAAGCATCCAACTCATACTCTTGACATGTATTCCTTGTAGATGTCTTCTAACCACGCCCGTAGGAAGACAAGAGCAGGAAAAGCCCGCGAACGCATGGCTGCCCTAATCGCTCAACAAATGGCTGCAGTAATACCCAACATTGTAATCCAAGTCCAACAAGCACTTACCTCTAATCCTGTCAATCAAGAAAACCAAAACATTATCAACTCTCTCCCAAATACCACTAAATGCACCTACAAGCATTTCAAATCATGCGACCCTCCGAAATACAAAGGGACTGAAGGCGTCACCGCTCTCCTCCATTGGTTTGAAGAAATGGAGAACACCTTTCTAAATTGCGATTGCCCCGATGATCGCAAAGTTCGATATGCTACCGGTCGATTATATGGGATAGCACTTACTTGGTGGAATACAGAGAAGGCCAAACGAGGTGTTGAAGATGCTATGACTTTAACTTGGAATGAATTGAAGGAAATCATGACCAGACGATTTTGCCCAAGGAGCGAAATCAAGAAATTAGAAGATGAATTTTATTCGTTGAAGCAAAAGGAAGGAGACCACACCACGTACAACAAAAGATTCCTCGAGTTACATCAAATGGTTCCCAACATGTTCACTCCCCTTTACCGTTTGATCGAGCACTACATTCGTGGTCTTCCGTCAAAGATTCAAGACTCTGTAATAAGTACCACGCCTGCAACCTTGGAAGCGGCAATGGAGTTAGCAACAGAGCTCACCGAGAATCGAATCCGAAACAAAGACTTCAAGGAGGAGAAGAAGAAGGATAAAGAATCGACTGAAACCTCCGACTCCACCCAAAACGAATCCCCTTCTCAACCCAATCCTAAGAGAAAAAGAGACGGGCAACTTTTCGCTGCTATCCAACGGAATCAACCAATTTCACACGCCATACCCATCCAAGCTATCCCAATCACTCAAGTGGCACCCAACTCAACTTACCCAAATAAGAAACCATATCTTGGACCTCACCCTCGATGCAACAACTGTTTTTATCACCATCCCCTTACTCTACCTTGTCGACTATGTGCAACTTGTGGACGCTATGGTCATTTGAGCAAGGTTTGTCGCACCTTTCAAAACCAAATCTCCCCCCTACTCAAACCATGAACCAAACCTATCAACAACCCCGATACCCCATGTTTCCATATGTTCGAGTTTGTTTCAATTGTGGCGACCCTACCCGCTTTAGAAACACATGCCCTCAATTGGTTAATGTCATCAACACTCAAGCTCAATCAAACCCAGTTAACCAAGTAAACCAAGAAAACCCAACCGCTAGGCCACCAGCAAGAGGAAGAGTTTTCAACATCAACGCCAATCCGGTCGAAGATAATGACAGCCCAAGCGAAGATACTCAACTAGTCCTCTTCACCGAAAATCCAGATTCAACTCTTAGCGTTTAGTTTTATGTTTTTCTTTATCACATAGAACCAAACATAACTTAAGGATAAAGCCAATGAAACTTTGACAAGAATATGGTGGATACGCCGCTGGTACTTCCTATATATAAGTATTCTTGCCAAAGGATCAGAAGCATTATCTGGCGGTTATGAGAGGTTCCATGTGTAGACTGTTAGAGTAATTATTGTTTATTATTTTCAGTACATGCAATTTCATAGGCCGCCGCTCCCCATTACATTATGAGCGTTGAGCATGTTCCCCATTTTATTATGAGGTTGAACCTGGCGTGCCCACATACGATCGGCTCCGTTTGATTGAGCCTTGATCGCACAGACATTTTCATTATCAGTATTTTGTGGTTGTTGTGTTTGTAGTAGAGTCACATAGAACTAATCATAACTTGTGGATAAAGTCAATGAAAATTTGACAAGAATATGGTGGATACGCCGCTGGTACTTCCTATATATAAGTATTCTTGTCAAATGATCGGAGGCATTATCAGGCGGTTATGAGAGGCTCCATGTATAGGCTGTTTGTAGATTAAGTTTATTATTTTCAGTACATGCAATACGATCGGCTCCGTTTGATTGAGCCTTGATCGCACAGACAATTTCATTTTCAGTACATGCAATACGATCGGCTCCGTTTGATTGAGCCTTGATCGCACAGACATTTTTCATTTTCAGTATTTATGAGTTTGTTGTATTGGTTGTAGAGTCACATAGGACTAATCATAATTCACTGATAAAACCAATGAAAATTTGACGAGAATATGGTGGATACGCCGCTGGTACTTCCTATATATAAGTATTCTTGTCAAAGGATCAGAGGCATTGTCAGACGATATGAGAAGTTCTATGTAGAATTTAGTAGTTTCTTGGTAACTAATCATAACTTGTGGATAAAACCAATGAAAATTTGGCAAGAATATGGTGGATACGCCGCTGGTACTTCCTATATATAAGTATTCTTGTCAAAGGATCAGAGGCATTATCAGGCGGTTATGAGAAGTTCCATGTAGGATTTAGTATTGCCTTGGTTGAAATTTGTGTTACATTTATATCATCTTGCTATTTAAAGAGATTGGATTGTGTTCCATTTCTACATAAACTAACCTTTCCATCATAACAAACGAGAGAGGAACTGCCACCATTCAAACATATATGCTATCAGAATGTGGATTCAAATATTAGCTGTTGTGTTTATTTATGTTCTATAGTCATAGAACCAATCATAACTTACTAATATTAGCTGTTGTGTTTATTTATGTTCAAATATTAGCTGTTGTGTTTATTTATGTTCCATGTAGGTTGTAGTATTAGAAGTTTTGCCTTAGGATATAACCATACCTTCCAAACATATCCAAACTCTTATGCATGATATCATAGTTAGCGAATCAATTCTGCTTATCAATACTTTTACAGTAGGCAACAAAAAGCGATTCATGTAATAGGGTACTTAACCCTTGCAAGGAATGTTACCGCCTCAAACAAAAAAACTTAAAACCTTACTTCTTCTAAGCATGTAACTGTCAAACTAAACACCATCATTCTTTTAGTCAAATATATCACTATTTAAATTTCGGGACGAAATTTCTAAAAAGCAGGGGATACTGTAACATCCGTCAAAAACGGATTTTACCAAACCCGCTCCGTTTATTAACCGAACAATCAGTTAAAAATTTCGTTGCGAATTTAATGCCCAAAATAATTTTAAACGATACATAATTAATTATTATATGGGAATATATAATTAGTTTTTGAAAAACTATTAAAAATAAGAAAATAAAAACAAATTGTTTCTGCCGGGTTTCGAACCCGGGTCAGTAGCCGGGTCACGGTTCAACAGACTTAACACTTAACACTTAAACCACTGCGCCACTTGTATCTTTTGTTAATTATTAGAATCATTTAATTCATAACGTGTCTTTCCGAATTCAAAACCGGCGCCCAAATTTCAGTCGTCGGAAATCCCGACTAACTCGCCAAGAAATTACGATTCCTTCAGTTATAACGTAAACTTTAAACACACATCGGTTATAACCGACGCCTGAGTCCGCGACACAAACTATAACCGCCGGAAAACGTAATGACTTTGAATCAAGTCGGAAATTGGACCAAGTTCATCGATAACCTGCCTTATAAATACCCCCTCGAACCTCTGCAAACTTTTTCGCTCAAAACCGCACCCTTTCTCGGCGAAAACTCACTCGCCGGAAATCTTCTGTATCTCGCCGGAAAACCGAGACCTTCACTTTTAAGCCTTACTAAACCCCCTGAGCTTATACCGAAGTCACCCACATCCTTTTCAAGCTTTCTGAAGACTCGCTGCTGCAAGACACACGTCGCCGGAAGTGGTTGCTGTCGCCGGAGTTCTACCGGAAAAAAAACAGAGGAGTCCAGTCGGTATACCTTACGCCTAATTTCTCTTTCTTTTTATTTATATCTCACTTGTAGTTAACTAAAGAACCCTAAAGAAACCGATTAAAACATTGAACCAGTCGGACTTCCGATTCTGGTTAAAATCGACGAAGAAGACGAAGTCCTGTAATGTTTAAGTACAATTAAAATCAAGTTATAACTCGGGTTAGACACACAGTCCAGCGGTGGACTGTGTGCACAATAAACACACTAACGTCTCGAGTTCGAATCTTGTCACACGCATGCTGCCTTAATAAAAATGTATTTTTTTTTGTTAACCGAACCGGGTCACCGTGGTATATGTTAAGTTTATTAATAACCGGAATAATAACCAAGTTAGACACACAGTCCAGTGGTGGACTGTGTGTATGTTTAATCACAGGACACGAGTTCAAGTCCGGTTCACTGCACCGATCCGGACAAATATCTAACTTTTTAAATAAGTCAGAAATGAAAATACTTAGTTTGTGTTTAAGTATAATAAAAATCAGTTAAGTTAACAAGTTGGACACACAGTCCAGCGGTGGATTGTGTGTTAGCATAAGCCACAGGTCCCGGGTTCGAGACCTGTGGAGCGCACCGAGTCTTGGATTAAAATCGTTTTTAAAAGAATAAAGGATTTTCTGTTTAAACTAATTAGTATATAAATATAATTAAAAACATAAATATTTCGGGTTAGACACGTAGCTCAGTTGGTAGAGCTGCGTGCACGCGTACGGGAGGTCTCGGGTTCGAGCCTCACTCAGCGCACACTTATACGCATACGAACCGGTCAACGGTCAAGGTCAGGTCAACGGTCAAAAAAGTCAAAATTTTTTATTATTTTTATTTATTTATTTTAATTAAAAATCAATTAAAAATACTTAAAAATAACATTTTTAAGGTTAGAAAATAGCCTTAAACTCACAAAAATACACCCAACAATCCTACTAAAATGGATTAATAAAATCCGTTTACTTACCGAACCATAATGCTATTTATCTAGGTTAATTTCACTCGTGGTTAAAACCACTTCGCGTGCATTCAACATCATCAACCGAACGCACCCACTGTGAGTGAATCTTACAACTCCCCCTTTTTAATTACACGTTTTGGGGTGTGTCATGTGTCACAAAATAATTAACTCGTTTATTTAAACTTGTGCCATACCATATCGTGATCTAAACTTAGATTGTTTATATTGTTGTGATTACTTATTTCATTTTGTCAAATTATATGAAATTCATTCATTAAGCCCATCAGTTCCTCGTGGGAGACGAGTTGAACAACGCGTGCCTCAAAACCAATCCATTATTGTTCATGTGTGTATTATTGAGTTTATATTGTTTGTAGTTATGTCCTTCATATTATCATGTTTATGCAATTCATTCATTAGGCCCATCAGTTCCTCGTGGTAGACGAGTTGAACAACGCGTGCCTCAAAACCAATCCATTATTATTCATGTGTGTTTTGTTTGATATTAAATTGATTTATGAATAAGTTTACATCTATTTTTACTCATGTGTGGTTGTGCACTTATTTCATAATCATTTAAATAAACTTGTTCAAATGTTTTCCATAGGATTCACTCGCCAACTTTTTGTTGATCCAAAAACCCTTTTACACATGATACAGGTGAACAGGATGAAGCAAGGAAAACATAAGAAATGCCTTAGAAGAAAACAAAGAAGCTTAGATTGATGTTAGGTCATGATGTATTTATGGTTGTAAAGTTCCTATTAAATTGTATTAATGAATATGAAACGTATAATAAATGTCATGAGCTTTGATGATAACCCAATCATGCCCCGGTCACCTCTTCCGCTGCGGGTCGGGGTGTGACAGCCCCAACAGCAGAAGACTTCAACATCAAAACCGACCAGGCGCATAACGACGTCGTTAATGGTACGATTTTTGAAATTAGTACTTATGCTTTATAATTGGTCTATCTTCGATTTCGTTTCTACATACGACACATCTCTATCTCTCTCTAGTCATCGCACTTAGTCTAGGCTCACACACTAGATCTTATTACTAACGCTATATAATATATCACGATATAATATGTTTTTACCCCTACTATGCGCCTTTAGAATAATTTACGATAATCATACAAACACCAATTAATCACGGGTGCACACGGGATTAACCTGGTGGGTGCATGGGGATCGTAGTAAGTTCTAATGGTGCCATAATGTTAACAGCATGGTTAAGCGTGGTGGATACGCCGCTGGTACTTCCTATATATAAGCGTCTTAACCATGTCGACAAAGCGTGACATCTATTCACGGGACGAAGGCGGTGTGGTTAAAGCATGGTGGATACGCCGCCGGTACTTCCTATATATAAGTGTTTTGCCATACTAACAAACTCCCGTGGAGACGTGCCATGTGTAGTTGAACGTTATTAGACCTTTAATACTATGATGATTATTTTCACATGCTAACTCCTTCGTGAGGCGTAACATCTCATCAATTCTCGATCGCACCATCACTAGAATTTTCATAAGTCTACAGCAAGGCGTAACATCTCATCAATTCTCGATCGCACCATCACTAGAATTTTCGTAAGTCTACAGCAACGCGAACTCTCTTTCGATGAAATCTATATCGCTTTCTCCTCTCGACGCTTAAACGCTATCGCATCGCTTATCGTATTCTCCTCCCAACACCTTAATACTATCGCTTCACTTATCTCTTTTCCCTTTCGACGCTTTAATGCTATCGTATCGCTTATCGCATTCTCCTCTCAACGCTTTAACGCTATCTCTTCGCTTATCGTTTTCACCTCGTGACGCTTTAACGCTCATCGTATCCCTCCTTCTTGCCGCTTCGCTATTCCAATCGCCAAACCATTTCCGCGCACTCTCATCGCTAACCAAGTATGCAATCCACTTCACCGCGCAAGATACTTGGCTTACTATTCAAACTTGGTCCAACCTTTCGCCGCTTGGGTCAAAATCCATCCATGTCATGTCGGCACACATGACATCATTCCACGGGACGGAGACGGTATGGCTAAAACATGGTGGATACGTTACTGGTACTTCCTATATATAAGTGTTTTAGCCATACTAACAAAATTTTGTGAAAAGATGTCATGTGGGGTTCGACACTATTTAAGCTTTTTAATTACTTGGTCCTACCCTTCACCGCATGGACCAAGGATACCAAAATTTATCCATATCATGTCAACACACATGACATTGATCCACGAGACGGAGGCGATATGGCTAAAACATGGTGGATACGCTGTTGGTACTTCCTATATATAATTGTATTAGCCATATTAACAAACTTTCGTGGAAAGATGCCATGTGGGGTTCAACGCTAATTAAACTTTTTGATACCGTTAAAAATTATTTTTACCATTATGTTTTGGAAATAAATGGAAAAAAATTTTGAAAATGTTTTGATTCTTTTATCTTAAACCTTTGGGCAAGTAAAATCCTTCTTATAATGTGAGTGTAAATCGACTCAGCCTAACGCTGTGTTGTGAGGAAGTTTTCATAAATCGAGTTTCATTTAAAAGCCTTTTCGTAATAGTTTAAAAAAACTTTTCAAAAACTTAAAAACATTTTTTGATCGCCAACTTGTGAATTATCAACCACTAGTCAATTAAGTTGCTTTTACTCATCGATTCCCTACACCACCGATACGTTTTCACTTGTCAATCCTCGATCGATTGCTCATTCATTCTCAACTTACCCTAACGCCTTATCCCTATCTATTCGTGTCAATTCTCAAGTCTTCCTTTCGAATAAATTTTGGGACGAAATTTCCTAAAGTATGGGAGACTGTAACAACCCGCTTTTTCGCAGCTCGTTACTCTCGTTACGCCTAGCACCAGAGATTCGGATCAGAATGTAAATTATATCGCTTACTACGCTACATCACATATTTTCGCACTACATCGCTTATTTCAACCCACTACATCGAACTTCACAACGCTTACAACGCACTCGCTAAATACTATAAACTTTGCGTGATGTTTCCAAGACTATCTGCTCGCTTAAACAACAACGCGACTCTCGCGACACTTGGGAACTGAGACGCCTACTATCTCGCTTAATTATTTTATTTAATTAAATTTAAATGCTTAATGATTCGCCAAAACTTTCAGCGCACTTAACCTAACTAAGCGAAGCATAAAAAATCGCACGAAATTCATATTTTCGTACGAAAATGTTGTTTTTCGTGCGAAAACGACGTATTTTGGCCCGAAAATGGCATTTTTCGCACGACAATTTCACCAGACTACCTCTCACTTCTCTCCTCCTATAAATACCTCACTTGTGCACTCATACTCCTTGCTATCATTCCGCACCAAAACGCTCTCTAGCTCGTTTTCTCTGTTCCAGGTAAGAAGACTACGTTTTTCACACAAATCACAATGTTTCTACAACGATTTTGCACGAGATTATCTCCAATTTCATCTAAACTTCTCTGTTCTACGAAAACCTTCATCTTTTTTTCCTGAAACTTTCTGATTTTCTTAAGGATTTAGCACTTAACCGAGCATGTTTGAGTTAGCCTTGGCTTCTCAGACCCGAAACCTTGTTGTTTCAAACTTACCAAGTGTTTATCCTAAAACAATGTTTATAAATCGATTTTTACACCAAACACGGATCAGACCGACTAATGTTTCGTTCACTAAGTTGTGGAACGAGGCGTTGTAAAAACCGTCACGAAATGGACTCGAAATTACATCTGTTTCAGACAAGATCTCAGTTTCGGTTGCAAAAAGACGCAAGAACAGTCACTTGTGCAAACTAGACTGGCTCATACGACCCAGTCCGAGTTTCCACAAACGACTTACTCGCTCTAAAGACCTCTCCGGCACAAGGTTCGATCAGTGGCCTAAGGATGGAGGGATGAACATTCGATTTCCCGAAGAATGACGAAAACCACCAAAATATTTGTACGAAATTTTCGTAAGAAAATTTCGTAAGTTGAATCACCAAAATTTTTGCACGAAATTTTCGCACGAAAATTCCAACTTAACTAGTATGATATCATAGTTCAACTCACACCCGACGGGGTCTACTTACGCACATCACAAACGTGCATCGTAGTCATCTATAAACTTAGTTGGAGTATTTGTCCATCGATTTATATGTCATGTAGTATCTCGTTTATGTATATGTAGTATTTCGCGACACTTTTATCTATTATGCTATTATATCAAAACCTGTACGTTCGCCAATACATTTTTGTATTGACATTATTTTAACGTATGTTGCAGATTAAACGCAGGTTATATCGAATCAAGATTAGGACTCTCTAGATACACGCTTAATCAAGTTGTCTACTTTATTTTATTGTTTGAGAAACTTGGATTTATTTCAATTATAGTATGAATATTTGTTTAGTTTTATGGAAATTAAACCTTGTTAAATATTGTCATATAGTAATTGTTATGGATTCTCTTGAACAATCTGATTCGCTTAGTACTGCGCCCCGATGATTCCGCCATTGGTTGGGGTGTGACAGAAAACTCGGTCATTTTATATATAATTTTGTTACCTAGAAGGGCAATACGGTCATATAAAATGACCGAATTGCCCTTCTCGTTAACAGAAAAATTGAATATAGTTAGCCCAGTGGACTAAAATGGAAACAATGAAACCTCTTTGGACCCACAGACGAAAAATATAATTTTTGATTAAACTGGCAAAATGGGTCAAAGCACAGAAACCAAAATGGCATTTAACTCTATTTTAATAATATTGTTTTATTTACCATTTAAGTTAAGTTAAATACATTTTCACATTTTTCTTAACTTTAATTATTTTTTTTATCATTGGTTGGGATAAGCTTGATGTCAACTGGTATCGAATCGGTACTAGTATAGAAAATACCAGTACGATCTTGTTCAGTATCGGTACATGAAAATAAAAATCGGCACCATCCTGTTACAGAAAACATCAAAATTAGATACCAAATTGATCTTGAGAATCTTTTAGTTCAGGAAATTCGATAATTTTTATTAAAAAAAAACCATTAACATATAAACCCACATCGACTTTATCAATATCTAAATGAGGCTCCACCACCAAATTTAAACTCTCTCCCTTTCCATGTGATCCACGTGGTATCGTCATTAATGGCTTTTGAGGGGAACTAGCAGAATTTGGAAGTATAGAATTATTATCAATATAATTGGTATGTATATCCACATTCATGTAACTCTAGTATTTCTTTTTTTTTTTATAACTTTGAAATTGATAGTCCCTATAATTAGCGATTCCTCCATGATCGTCGGCTTAAAGGTTGAATTCCTAAAACCGTTTCATCCGTCCAAAAAACTCATCGCGACCGGTTGTTACCTTATCTCCACCGGTGGTCACTATGGAACCGCTATTAACAATGGAGTGGCCTCCAAAAATTCATCAAAATTTCCGAACGATACATGGACATACTCTAACAACTCTCGCTTCAATGGTTTTTTATTTAAACTTGAGGTGTTCATCAAATAGAATAGCTTTCGAATTACTCGAATCGAATTTTTCAAATATTTTTTTTATTTTTCCTTGAATTCGTATTCGATTAAAAACTGGCCAATTTGATTAGAATAAAAACTCCGATTCGAATAGAATTAGGATAAATTCGTTTTGATATAAATTCATTTAAAATATGTAAAAAAAAGTACCAAAATCATAACTTTAACACCGAGTATAGATTATAAAGTAGGCACAAATCACAACATCACATTAAAAAGTTCAGAATTGGTGCAACGATGCGTGAGGGTGGCGGGTGCGGCGATGGGGATGGAAGGCGGTAGCTGGTGCGGGGATGCGGAATGTTGGTTGTTGCGTGATAGTGAATGGTGATGGTGCACTGTGGCTGATGATGATGGGTGTCTGTGGCATTGTTTTCTTAGTAGGTTTAATTATGGTTATGGCTGATGTAAATAAGTTAGGTCAGAATTGGCTATTTGAGCTTGGTAATTGCTTATTTTATGATTTACGATAAATTTATAGATTAATTTATATTGTAATCCAAGTTAAATTCATATGATTGTATTATATATAAATATAATAAATAAATTATGTATAATTGGAATTCGAAATCGAATTTAAAATTATAAATTTGTATGCGATTTACTATACTTGAATTGTATCGAATTAGAGTTCTTGATAATTGAAAGGAATTCTTCATAATCAAATTAAATAAGTCGAATTTCCAATTTTTTTTTTATTCTGAATCGAATTCTAAACACCCCTAATTTAAACCCAATATTTCATTTGTCTCGCAACGATCCAACACATGATAAATTTTATGAAATGAATCAAACATACCAGAACTGATGAATTTTCATGCTCATTTATGGCATCCTCTTCTTCGTCTTCACAATTGGCAACTCCATTAATAGTAAATTGCGCCCACAAATATTCTTCTTCCTCCTTCATATCATATTCTTCAAACGTCAGTCCATCTTCTAAAGGAAATCCGTAGGTTAGTTCAAGAACCGGTGTGGATAACGACTGGAGCGCTGCTGCTCTCTGTCACCACCTCCGTCCCCAACGATGGTGTTCGACACGATTTCCGTCTAGCACATATCCTATTGCAACTTGAGGTGTCAGATACTTTTTTTGGAGCCGTTTAATCTCCTGTTCCAACTCGAGATCTCGGACTTGTTACTTGAGTCGTTTGATCTCAAAATCCCGTGTGTCACGGTTCCCGATCTACCTGCCTCGTCCGGCATATGTATAAGTGTTTGGTCCAATTGAATTGATCTTAACGAGCACATGAATCAACAATGTTCTTGTCTGTCACACTCTGATTTCCGGTGGGCCCGGTAGGTGGGTTTATGTGTGACGATTGATAACAGTTTCACAAATATGCAGCGCAAGATAGCATGATAAAGTAATAATATGTAAGTTCAAATTAATAAATAAAATTCATAAGTGTTTGGTCCAGTGTCCACAAGTAGGATTCGAAATAAATGCGAGCTTAAGGACATCAAGGCCTTTAAGCAGAGGAGTCGCAAATTAATAAGCTTTTCCTATGACCAAGCCATTCCACCCTATATTCAGGGCTTGTTACCTGCGGTTTAATCTTTTGAAAATACGTCAGCTTTCGCTGGTAAATAAAATTAACCAACCCGTTTTAAAAATTATTTTCATAAATCATTTGATGCATATTATGATAACCCGTGGGTTAATCATTTAGTATTCTTTTAGGATAGATTTCTTGTCACAAGTTTTACATGCTTGTCAATACAGTTGGGTACCAGAAATCTATGCTAGTATTGATAATGGTACACACCACCTTTAATACAACGTCTTCTGGGAGTATGCCTACTACCCTGCGGGTTTTTTATATAACCATTCCTAATTGATGAGTCGGCATGCCCGGACACGGTACCATTACCCCTAGTGTTTAATGTTTTCAAGCAATACCTAATAAACCGGACTCTTATAATTATGAAAGCATTTGCCCATTTATATAATACCTGTTCCAAGCGGTTAATGTCGTATCCAAGTTTTCAAATAAAATTAGGCTAAGAGTATTTACCTTTGCTTAGCAAATATTCTGTTTAATAAGTTCTTTAAAGCAAAGTATATTTCAAGTTGTATATCCGAGGCATGATTATCTAGAATGATATAGTCAAGAATGGAGCAGATATAAATATCCGTTAGAATGTTCACCAGTCATTTTGTAATTAATATTATTTGACTCGCTACTTAGTTTGGTTTCGCTAGATTAAGCGTTGACCGGATAGAATGTAGTTTATATCCTTCGAGTGCGAAGCCTATGGGTTATTTAACCAAACATTCTGATTTGGAGTGATTTTGAAAGGTTTAAATCCAATTCGACTAGTTTATATATTTTATATATATTAAACTAGTTTGTTACGTAAACGTGACATTGGATGGTCGAAAGGGTCTATGACAAACCATTATGTCAAAATACATTTCCAAATGTTATATAATCAGTTTTGAGGTCAAGTTATAGGCCTCACAGTTTTAAAACCATTTCTACGCCAAAAGGGCGTTTTTGACATTTTTAAAGTATATATAGTGAACTTGTCGATCTATACTTCAAATGATATGACCATAAGGTATAACCTCAGAGGATTATTTCCTATAATATCATGGTCACAAAACATGCTTTGATTGGGCTTTAAAGGTAGACCAAACGGGTCGGAATCGAAAGTCAAAGCAAAAGTTAAACTGCTTGACTTTCGATATAGAATTAAGGTCTAAACTGAGTATGATGAGTTGAACATGTTAAAATATGTTTTATAAGTCTATACAAACCGATATGGTGTTAAAACAATTGGTTTAAATAATTAAAATTCAATTAGCATAAAATGCATATAAAAGTCCCAATAGAGTATAGTAGAGCTGAGCTGGTAGTTCAACTGTACCTCATGTCCTTCAATTGCTCTGTGCACCATAGTTGGTAAAAGAGATGGTTAAAAGATCCAAAACTTATCATCTTTGATTATGGTAGATACAATTATAACTCATAAAAACATCAGTGTAATCAATAAAAGTAATCCATCTTCCTTATTATCTCAGCCCATATCTTCACCATCTTCCTCATTATCTAAGTTCTTGACATCTGACCATAATCTGATTAGTATCAAGAGTTCGGTTAATATGTATATATTGTATATTATATAGTATTTACTATAATTATGTCCATCATGTATTATTATGTAAGTCAAGCGTGGAGGTAGGATGATTCTCATCTATACACCTCATTGTGTGATTCACCAAAACACAAACTCATTAACTTAGTTGATGAGTTCGGTTGGTTATGAATATAAGATTGAATTTAACTAACTAACTAAAACAACCAAGTGAGCAAACTAGATTCGCACATCTCGATCATTGAAAGTGTTCGAGGACGTGATGTAGCCTTGTCACTTTATGGAAGTTGTTTTTACACCAAAATATGCAAGTGAGGTAGTGGAACCAGTTTGGAGAGCCAAGGCTTCCATGGTTTCACACATTACTCATACACAAGTCTTTCAACATTGAAGGTTGAAAACTTGGATGTTTCAATACTTAGAACATTTTGGACAGAATTTTAAAGAGGTTTTGAGCTTTATTTCTTGGTGAAAAACAACCACAGCAAACCCACAACAATGAGCTTAGTTGGGAGCAAGATGGGTACAAGATTCTACTAAGTTTTAAACATTATATATATGAAACAAAAATATATATTAGAGCAAAATTTTATGCTTCTTTGGATCTCAAATATGGTGAGGTTCCACTTAGTTTGCCATGGAATACTTGTGGAAACCTTCCTAGAGGTTGCCCAAGTAGTTTGAAAGAAGATTAGAAGAAGAAAGGTGAAGAAAAGTGAGTGAAAACTCACTAAGTGCATTTTGAAAGCATCCTCCTTGCTTAGAATTCTTGAGAGGATTAGAGAGTCTGGGAGTAGATTAGTGTACGGAAAGTGTTTAGGAGGTAGTGGGGGCTTGTATTTATAAGTGGAGATTAGGGTTTGGGAGTTAATGAAGGTGGAAGGTGATTAGAGGAGAAATGAGGTGGAAAAATATGAAATATGATTGGCTAAAGAAGGGTGGAAGGTGACTGGTGAAGAAAGTAGATGGAAAAGTGTGAAATCTAATTGGCTTAAGAGTGGAAGGTAATTGGAGAAGGAAAAGGTGGAAAAGCTTTTGGTTTTGTTCACTTTTAGTCCCTGCACTTTGTAACTAGGTTATTCTATGTCGTTTTCTTGTATTTTAACTTGTTTTTTGGTATCCAAATGTATTTTAAGTCTGGTTTTGTGTATAAACATATATTATTGATTGATTGCGTATATAACACAAATATGAAAGGTTACACGTATATGTATAAAATGAATTTCCATTATTATCAAAGCCTCAGATTACAAGATTGAAAAGAACCACAAATACGAAAACCATTATAAGTTTCTAAAAATAGAAATGCAAATACAACTTTCTAAAATTGAATTATGAAAATACGAAGCGTTACACAGATTTCTGGTCCACAACGTTGCTAACATCAATTCAGTCTTCACTACCAACTCTTTTGTTAGGCATTAAAAGAGTATAAAACATAATTATACGTCAAAAAATACATAATAAATAATAATAATAAATAATAATAATAATAATAATAATAATAATAATAATATATAATAAAATTAATATAAAAAAAACTAAAACTAAGAAATGGTGAAAAGATTACCATTCTCTTTCTTACAACCACATTAAAGGTTTTCCTAGCATCACCATTTCCTCTTTGTACAACCAAATTAGCGTTTTCAACATTAGCCATTATAACAAAATTTTGAAATATAAATACAAACTTGAGCAAGAAAATGTTTATAAAAAATACAAAAAGGACTTAACGTGTTCCAATCAACCTGGGTAGAATCCGAACCCATAAACAGATTTTGCAACCCGCAAATCAATCATCTCGATTAAACACTACCAATTATCAGACGTTCTAATCAACCAAACATCATTCTAAAAATGTTAAGTAAATTACCAACGCATTATTGGACGAACATAGGAAAAAACGGGTATGAAAACAAATCTGAACCATAAGACTAATATAAACTTAAGATTAATTTGAAAAAAAATCTGAAAAAAAAAAATAAAAACCTAAGATTTAAATAACGAACCTGTAAAAAATGAATGGTTTGTAAAATATGAACACAATCTCCTGAAAAAGATTGTTCATAAAAAAATTCCCTAATCTAAAAGAAATCTTGATGGATTCAATAAATCGGAAGTTAAAACATATTGGAACATCAGTTTAAAGAAAGAACAATACAAAATATTTTAATTATAAAAAACTGAAATTGGATAAATTGGTTTTGAATATAGAGATTGGAAGTGTCAAAAATCATACCTGTAATATCGTAAGAAGGTCGGATTACAAAGATGATCGATGACAGTGAGAGTGGCGGTTGAAAAACTTGATTCAATCTACAATTTGGAGAGGGGGTGAGAGAGATATTACGATTGAAAAGCTAAAGGATTACCTGAACATAAACAATTCCGAATCATTCATTTGTTGATGTGCAATTTTGGTTTTTAGGGTTTAAAAAAAGGATGATGAAGATCTGGAGATGAATTTGAGAGGGAGGATTCTGGGTGTTTGTAGGAGAAGGGCGAGGAAAATAATGGTGTAAAAAAATAATAAAGGATCCGTTATACATTGGATCGGGTCAACCATATGATTTGGGTCATGTGATTTTTTTAAGTTCTGGTCAAATGGTCAACACATGAGAATACATGAAGGAGTGTCTAGTATCCCCATGTGTTTTACTTTATCATATACTATAGATATACATGTTTTTCTTGTTCATGGTTCATAAACTATGCTAGGATTTTTAATAGTTTCACTTTCTCCACCAAGTTTTATACCAAAATTTTGATGCTTGAGTTTGTAAAGCATATCGGTTAAATACTTGATTCAATTCAGATCAATTGAAGTTATGTAACTTTGTACTTGGTAACTTGAATTTTGAATACTTGAAGAGAGTTGATATTACATAATTGAATGTATAATTTGTTTATGTGATTGTTGTTTGTTACTTTGTTAGATTGTAGAGAACTAGACTTGGTCACTTGATTATTGGTTTTTTATTATGTGATTTAACCCAACTCGACTCAATCCAAATATTTTGACTCTGGGTTATCATAAATCCGAGTATCGCAGAAAAAATGATACATCATGAAAGAAATTCTTAGCTCCGCCCTATTTGCACTCAAACCGTATGTGCAACTATAGATCCCGCTTCACTTGATTTTGCGTGTGAGCAAAGTCTAAGCATAAACTTAGGTGTTGTTTGTTTTTTAAGAAGTAAAATGTATGCAGTCTGCGGACGTAGAAAAAGAGGTGGACAAAACCTCTACAGTCTACAAGAAGAAGATTGTGTGTTTTTAGCGTATGTAGACTTCTAAAATAAACAAGTGGTGGTGGGTGCTGGATGTGGACTGTGGGTGGTGGTGGTGGTAGACAGTGGTGGGTGGTGACGGACGGTGGTGGACGGTGGTGGTGGTGGTGGTGATCGACCGTGGTGGGTGGTTGTGTTTAACCCTCTGCAGACCTTAGAAGATCTTGTAGTGGTTGGGCCAAGTATGCACCAAGAAGAGCTCGCGCAGACGTTTTTTAATGAAAGATCTTTGGAAAAAATAAACAGTCTGAAAATGATAATGTCCGCGCGTGGTGTGCGCGTTGCAGACAGAAGAGCATGCGCAGATCTTTTTAGAAAAAACAAATATGTAACACCCCAAAAACGGGTTTAATAATCAAACCACGTCAATATTAAAAGACGGGTAAAATATCAATATTGGTAAAAGTTAACCCGATAAACATTAGGATTTAATTAAATGAACCTAATGTTAAATAAAAATGAATAAACGTTTTATAAAGATAAAATTTTATGATTGGCCGGGCTATCGGGACAGAATTTAAGTCGGGTAGTGGCATCCCGAACTTAGTAAACTGAAATATCGCGTTCACTCGACAATTGACATGAAGTGTATAACTAGGAACATAAACCTAGTTAGCAATACATGGCTAAGTAATAAAACAATGGATGGTAATCTTCCATTGTTATGTGAAACAAACTTGAGGGACCAAAGTTGTCTAAAAGTGAATTTGGGTTTTATAAACAAAAATTAAAACATAACACACACCAAAAGTGTGTATATGTCGATCCTCAGGAGAAGAAACAAGGGGAAACCCTTGTTCAACCTTAATCCATAAAATTGGAGGGCGAATCGAACCCATAATTGATGCATGAACGCATTTTAATGATCACCCGAACTAGGGGATCATGAGGTATGTCGAATTTTTGATATTGATGAAGTTGTGAAATTTGATGAACATCACAAGAAGCGATTTGGGTATGAATCGTAGAGGCTATGGCCGAATTAGTGATGTATACTTGTTTAGGAACAAAACCGTAAGTGAAAATTCTGCATAGGATGTTATAATTTGGATGTTTAGATGATTTAACACACTTAGATAAGTGGGTTTTAATAGTATGATGAAATTGATGATATAAACATGATTAGAATCATCATGCATGATGGTAATAAGAAAGTGTTTGATTAATTTAAGAATTCGGGTATATGTTCCTACTTGCCATTGAATGGGTTTTTGTATGATAAAAGGGAATTGATATTTAAAAGAAAATCATCATGTTATTGATGCTTGAAATCATATTACCTACTAGTGAGTATGTAAAATTTGATTTCATTAAGTATTCGAATGAGATGCCTAAGTGAGTTCGATGAACCAATTTGTGCATTCGTGTATGTTAATAAGTCAATTGACTTTTCAAAAGTCAAACTGACCAATGATATGGTCGAATGATAATTCAACATAAAACTCGTAAGGTGGAATAGTTGTGATTGATAATGACTAATCTAACTATCTTACGAATTATGATGATAGTTTGACGCTTGACAAGCTAGGTGGAGGCTTGGGAAGGAAACGGGTCAAACAAATCAAGTGTGAAGGAAAAGCATAATTCGGATGCAAGGTAAGTTTACCTTACACTCTTCTTAAATTGTAGAATATTCTCTTATCGTATTAATTACGAATAAATTAGGTACGCAATTGAAATATGATGTTCCGACGCGTAGTCGTACGGAACGAAATAAGTGAAAAGAATAAGAAACCATGTTAATGGCTAAAAAAGAAAATAATATGATCATTTGGTCATACAATGACAAATATGCAAGGAGATTAAAATGGTTACCTTATAGGGTAACCGAAAATAAATAATAAAGGTAAAACGATAATTCGGTCACGTGTTGACAATAACCGTTAGTTGTTGAAAAAAACACTTTATGGCGTAAGCCATAATGGGTCAAAAGAGCGAAAAGAAAAAAAAAGATTTATAAATACTATGACCGTACGGTGTCAACCGGAGCGAGTCATGTAGATGAGATGGTAAAAAAATATCATCTCGCAAAGATAAACGGTCACTTAGACCAACTGGGTCAAAAGGTGAAGATGTCACCCTTTGACAATATCGACTAATGATTATTTGTCGAGTTATATGCTTATAGGAATAGATATCGAATGGATATTAGCATCGCTATTAATTAGCGGTTATTAAGGCAAGGTATTAAAACGGGTCAATGCTATGACCCGAGCCAGGTATATGTAATGGGTCAGACTCCCAAAGAGGACTTAAGGTCCGATGAGCGTTAAACGAGTCATGAGTGAACATTGGATTACCTAAAGTAAGGTAAAATTAATAATTTAAATTGTAAACATTATGTTCTTAGAAACATAATGATTTTAAATATATTATAGTTAAGAGAGCTACTTGGTCAAATTACGCTTATAACAGTCTTTCGTCGTAAAAAGGACTAAAATTGACCAAAACGCCCTCAAACGCTAAAACCAAGCAAACGACTATTGAGGGTAGTTTAGAATGAGGTTTATAAGTAAGTACACTCTTTCGGTAGTGTAAAAGCAAATGGCATAAGCCATTTTGGTTTAATGCCTCATAACGGGTCTTTTTTCGTAAATTATCAAACCGAAGGGTAGAATTCAGGAATATATGATTTACTATAACAAATCCATTACAATTATAGTCGTGGTGGGAGATAATAAAAGTCTTAGAGTGGAAATGGAAAGTAAGAAAAGGAGTGAGATTTTAAGCTTAAGTGCTTAAATCCCTTAACGGGTCAAAATGAATATGTGTATAAACCGGGTATTGATTGCGTAATTCATGAAGGTTATGAATCCGGGATGAGGATTTTGGGTTAATAATGTAGACAAATGTATTACGGTCAGCTAGAAACAAGTTTCCAGCTAAGCGGATAAATATCAGAGACGTTACGCAGCTTTTACTAAAAGGGGGCAAAATGGTCAAGGTCTGTAATATAATTAAATCTATGCCTGGGTTATCAGTTGAGGCACAACCCAGACGAGTTAAGTGGTCATCTGGGTTATCAGTTGCATAACCCATATGAGTTAACTGGTCATCTGGGTTATCAGTTAAGGCATAACCCATACGAGTCAACTGGTCATCTGGGTTATCAGTTGAGGCATAACCCATACGAGTTACCTATTCATCTGGGTTATCAGTTAGACATAACCCAGGTGAATTGTCACAGCCCAGATGTTTAGGCCTTCGGGTCTATTCGGTTATGTTATAAGCTTATTATAACTAACATATTTCATAATTCATGAAATATAGGAAATGAACTGAAGCACCGGATGACGATCAAGCTCAACGAAGAACCGAACACGATCAAGATACAAGCTTACGCACTACGTCCTGTCGTCATTTTTAAATGACGGACCCATTTACATTATGTTGTGTTGTTTCAATATGAAAATGTTTTAATTAACCCGTATTTTCAAATGTTTGTGTAAACGTAATTACATAATTATGATCGAAACCATACGAAAACTGTTTAATATAAGTAAGGGTCTTACAAAATAGCACATTAGTTTTGCATGTACACCTACGTTGCGCATGAGCTTTGGAGTGCCATGCTGACTTTTCACTTGTATGTTGACCAGTTTTGACTTAAGAATCCGAGTATCGACATTCTTCAGTTTACAATCTATTAGAGCAAAGTACTACATCGATTTGGAGCGTAGTGCTACAAGTTAGAAAATTATGTTACTAAAAAAATAATAATGTTTTGAAAAAGTATAATGTTGTTCCAAAAAATAAAAATAAAAATATATTTAAAAACAATTCAAAAGAAAACATTTCAATAACAAAAAGAAACTAAAAAAAGTTATTGTTTTTTAATAATTATTTTATTGAATTTTTTTTTAAACTATACCATTGAACGAATCATATGTAATTTCTATCTTATAAGTTTTAATGGTTTGTAAATTTGACCCGATTTCGGATGAGACGTCACATTCTTTTATTATGTGTGTGTAATAATAGTTTATTTTAATAGTTGTATAAATAAATAGCCATAAACGAATTGTAAATGGTTAGGTCAAAGCCGTGGACATACCGTAGAGTATCCTTCCACGACCAGATCTTCTAAACAAACTTAACCATTCTTTGACTTTCCTATTTAGGCCTTTACAAAGTCAATAGCGTTCTCATACACATACACATACACATAAAGTATCATAATCGTATGTTCACACTACTTGTCTCCATCAAAATTATTTTATAATCATTTCACCTGGAAAATAAAAAAATAAAGTAATCGAAAGATTCTGGATTTGTCGTATTATTAAATTTTGTCATCTTTAGTATTGTAATTTATAAAATATAAAATGTGAACCACGAGGTTTATTGTATTTTATAACTACAAATAATTCATTTGTCAATATCACTACTAAATGTCTGTTCTTAATAATATCCGACCATGTATTGAGTTATTACAATTTATCATAAAAATAAATAATATCCGACCATGTATTAAATTATTACAATTTATCATAAAAAATAAGTTATATTAGTAGCATAGTTGCAAGAAAATTTATACTTGTAAGGTTGAAACAATGATGTTAAAACTGAATAGGACGAGTCGGTCAGCCCGAGATATGGTATTCGGGCCCTTAACGTCGTCAATAGGCTTTGGTTGAACCGCCACTGGTTGTATAGGCCTGTCTTTTACGAACGGTGGTTAAACCAATGAATCGATTTTGTGGGTTGAATAAGGATTTGCGTAAAAAAATATAAAAATGCTTTTCTTTAGATTATATGATTCATTGATTTGGCGTTAAGACGTTTCATACACTACTAAGTATCTTTTTTTATAATATACGAAAGAATAGAAGATTGTGTTGAGTTTCAGCCTAACTAAATTAAATATCTTTCTTTTAAGCTTGTATTTTTGTTATTAGTAGAACAGAATTTTGGTGTTGAATTTCTACCTAACTAAATTAAATACTTTTACTTTTAAAACAAATTGGCTTACCATTTTGTTTTGTTTTTTTTTAATCTAAATTTATTTCTTTTTCTCAAACAGAGACAACAAATATTGAAAAATAATATATAATTCAATTGTTGATATAGGGCTGACTCACATAATAAAGGCTCTTGCTTCTTAGTAATGTCTTGAGTTTAATTTTATGCAAGATGATAATATGATGTAATTTAGTTGCGTATCGTTATTTATTTTATTTTTTTCAAAAATAAAACTATAGTTCAATCGTATGGAATAACCGGTGGCGGCGAACAAGTAGTATGGTTGGTTATAAGAACCTTTCGTTCGAAAATATTTATTTAGTAAAACACATGATACAAACAAAATACATTGTTTCCATTTGTCGGCATGTCCCCCTTGACATGTGTCATGTGTGCTACTACTATTCCTGTTTTTAGTGTATTTTTTTTTTCACCATAAAATAGTTAAATAATCACAAAAGATAGACTTGCTTTCGAAGCTTTTTATGTTGATTAAATAAATGTGCTACATATGAACTTGTTTTTGATTTTCAGATAATATATTTTATTTACCTTATTGTAAAAATAAAGTGTACACAAATTAACGTGTCTAAAAAGCTATTGTTTCTGTGTGAATTCACGGTTTAATAAAAACAAGAATTTTGGTAAACTTATTACGGTCATTCTATCCTCATTGATAAATCATATATAATAAAAAATGTGTCATGATTTTAAAGTTACATTTAAATAATGTTAGCAAGGTTGTATCCATATCTGAACTCCTCAGAGCCGTCTCCGAAAACTCTTATAAAATTTAGGCATCGGGCAACAAAAAAATTGGGCTCAATTGTGGTTAAGGAGAAATGAATTCAAAAAAATAAAATCTTAGTGGATGAGTGAAGGAATACTTGAACTTGAGACCTTTACATTATCTTGAGATGGTTTTTCCGATCCACCACCAACACTTTTTTCCATAATAAATAGATACATATATTAAATATCTAATTTAGTAATATATATATCAAAGCTTATAAAAACCTTTCGGGCCCTTCGAAAATTTGGGCCTCGAGCGATGGCGCGGGTTGGCCGGCCCAAGAGCTGGCCCTGGAACTCCTTATAACCTTCCTTGCTTGCGTACGTATTTCATGTGTATGTATTATGTATATATTTGTATTAGATAGATGATGTGTACATGATATTGCTTTCGTATGTAGTCAATTGGTCATCCAGACCTACAAGAAATGGATACGGATGGGCAAAGAAAACATGTTATCCTGAGATGGTAGAATAACTGGTATGTATCAACGATGATACACACCTATGAAGAAAAACACACAAATATGTCTAAATGATATTACGTTCGGAGATCGAAACTCCATCAAATAAGATGGAACTATAAGACTAAGGGTTGTGGGTTCACGGACCCCCTATTAACGACGCCACGAAGGTGGTTAACGGCCAGAACACCATGCCAGTCCGTTAACCTGGGTCATTAACGGGGTGTTTCGTTAATGTGTTAACGACGGCTGGGGAAGACAAAGGTATGTTTTGGCACGCGGATCAAGGAGAATTTGAGTAGTTAGACATTGGTTAGGTAAATAATAAAAATTATTTGTGTAGTGTAGTTAACCCATAACACCCACACCCAACTAATGACGCGGTGATGAATTGGCGCTGATTTGACAACACTTTTTCTTAATTAACAAAAAAGTTAGTTAACCGATAACACATAGTCTAAAATGATAGTAACACTTTTAAGTCATCTATTCCTTATCTCTACATGAATCATATCAATGGTGAATGATAGTGGAAATTTGACCAAAACCTTTGTACATAAATACTCCTCAAAAAGAAAGGTAAACATCCAATACCCAAACCCAAAATTGTGAATCACTCTCTATTTTTCTACCTCTAGACATATTCTCCTAAGTCCTTGGAATTTGATCCTCATGGAAAGGTTAACGTTGTTCATAGACATCCCGAGCTTCAAACACAAGTAGAGCTCCGAACCAAGCAGAACAACAATTCTTATGTTTCGTTATGTCATATCTTCATGGATTTCCCCACATCTAGAACTATTTTATACATGTCATATACACACAACTACTACTCATGCCTTGTCAAAACTCCTACCAAAATTAAAACCATTGAAGAAGTCTTGTCTTCAAAATTAACTCTTTTTATGTTGGTATTTTACATTTTATCGGTTTACTTTGTATGTTCGTAGTATGATATATTAATGTGGTTAAACCTTATTATATTGTACATATATGGCATGATTAAAATGTAAAATTCTAATAACTCTAGCTTTGTTTGAAAAGTTTTGTGAACTTATGATGGTCTTTCACAAACATAGCACGTCGCCACTTATAATGAGTGTTTGGTAAAGGTAAAGTTATCTTACAAAGTCTCCTAAGTATAAGAAGGGTACAAAGATACAATAAATCTCAAAATATAATACAATGCCAAGAAATATAGTACAATGCTGAGTAAAAAAAGACAATGCATTGCAAAAAAGACACAATGACAAAAATAAACAAAAAAACAAAATGGCAAATAAAAAGACACAATACCCTAAACAAAATTCTAAATATACAAGCTAGAAATCCAAAAGCGAAAGCCTAAAATCTAAGATCATAGAGTTCGCAGAGATGGTTACAATGCAGCTAGAATGAGTACAATCGAAGTCTATTTGATAATATTCCTACGTCTTCCTAATTACTATGTATTTAAATCTTTTCCTACTTGGAAACACAATCTTATTGTGTAAAAACATCATAATATTTTAAAGAGTAAACTGCCATTTTGGTACCTGAGGTTTGGGCAGTTTTGTCACTTTAGTCCAAATCTCAAATTTTTTGCATCTGAGTCCCTGTGGTTTTAGTTTTATTGCCATTTTGGTCCAAAAGTGATATTTGTCTTCTTAAATCCTGTTATTTTGTCATATTCCTAGGGGCAAACAGTTTATGTGTTATAAATAATTATATTCTTAAGTCTTAACCTCTTCGTCCTTTTCAACACGATTGTTATTGATAGGTTTGTGTTATGTTATTCAGGTTTGGTCTTGAAACAAACCCTTAGTTATATTTTGATTTCAGTTTCTTCTTATAGGTTCCTAATCTCAATGTGGGATCGATTTCTTCATATGGGTTTGATTCGTTGATGATTTGGATTTTTTTTATTATTTATGGATTTTGCTTTTGTCGATTGATTTTGTAAGCTTCCGAATTATTGGTTTCTTCTTATAGGTAACCTTAGTTATTTTGATTTCAGTTTCTTCTTTTAGGTTCCTATCTCAATGTGGGATCGATTTCTCATATGGGTTTGATTCGTTGATGATTTTGGATTTTTTTATTGATTATGGATTTGCTTTTGTCGATTGATTTTGTAAGCTCCGAATTATTGGTTGTGGGTTTGGTTATGGTTCTTGGATTTTAATCTTCACTCGAGGCGTTTTGGATTTTAAACTTTCTAGTTTTAGACTCGTTTTAAATCGATGGCTTCAGTTTTAAATTGGAAGGGTATTTGGAATAATGTTTACACATTCATCGGACACTTTTATACCATTAGAATGTTTCTATAAGATATAATAAGATATAAGATATGTGAAGAAATTAATTTCCCTACGGATAAGGGAATGAATTCCAATTCATTGAATCAAACATATCATTTTAAATAAATTAACTCCGATTCCAATTTTAAGGAATTTTGGGAACTGTTACTCTCTTCAAGAATCAAAACATGATACGAATATAACATGGTTGTTATTCTAAATTAATTATTGTTAAGCAAACGATTACGGAATTCTTTGAAAGAATTAAAAGTTGTCAAAGAAAATGAATTTGGAAATGAAAGTTATCAAAAGACTTTTGGAATTTGAACTGGAATCTATCAAATGAATTTGAAGTTATATTGTATTGTATCTGGCTAACAAAACAATGACAAAGGGATTAGAGTATATCACTACAACTAACGCCTACTAGTCGACATTGCCACTGCCCCACATCCCCTAGGTTGCGGCCTTCAGTAAGTAACCAGTGTCTTGCTTATCACCCTTCGCACCTCTAGCATCACCACCCAATCTTAGAGAATGATATGAACGCCACCTACACCATAAATATTATAGGCGCTGGTAGGGGGGGAAGGGGTTGTGGTAGCGAGGACGGTGGTGGTAACGATTATAGTGGGGTCATGGCGGTGATGACAACAAAGTAGGGAGTGAGGGTGATTGTGATGACAGTGGGGTAGGAGAAGTGACAACAATGTCAAAAGGAGTACCAATAACAATGATGGTTGGGGTGGATACTGATGGTGGTGAAGGGGTGTGTGGCGAGGGGCGGTGAAAGCGACAACGATAAGTGTTCAAAGATTCTAATTTCTTTGGTCATCACCACTGCCGTCCTAACCACTCTACCACCGTCGTCATTGTCGCCATCAATCCCCATCCCCGTCGCACCATCCAGCCCGCCTCATAGTCGACACGTCCATTAAAGTTGTCCCCTTTGTCAATCCAGCCACCCAGCAGTCACCGCCATGGTGATAAATTATAATTTCTTCAAAAAGAATTGTAACAAATGCACCCTTAACTTATTAACTACATAAGGTTTGAAGATTAGAACCAACTACTGGATAAGGTTCAAATATATAGTCTTTAAAAATAGGAAGTCGTAGGAAGGGTATCAAATGGGCTTCAATTGAACTCATTCAAGCGACATTAGAACCGTCTCATCGAACTCTATTAAATGAGATTTTAGGGTTTCGCTTTTGAATTGTTAGCTTTTGGATTTTAGAATTTTGTCTAGATCATTGTGTTTTTTTTTCTTTTAGCATTATGTCTTTTCTTTATTTGTATAATTGGTCTTTTTTCATTGACGTTGTATTATATTTCTAGGTACTGTATTATATTTTCGATTCATTGTATTATATTTTATAATCTATTATGTCTTTGTACTCGTTATAGATTCAATAGACATGTAGGATAACTTTATTCTCGAACTACTAACCTTTATTATGTATATATATTTATTCTTATTTTTAATATACCTAATGCATTTAAGTTATAATATCATCAATCATTTTCTTTATTTTAAATTTTTAATACAAACTACTAATTAAGATACGATACATTAAAATTTTATTCAAATAAACAAAACCAAACCGTTTAACCAATTATTTTGATTTGTGGTTTTATGATACCGTAATTCATGTTTCCGTTCAACATTTCCATTAAAACCGACTAGCCAACACATTATATACATATTAATTATATACATAATATTATTATTATTAATTATTATTATTAATTAATTAATTTTCAAACGATTTCAACAGTACTTTTATAATAAAAAAAATAATGTCAGCAGCTACTTTTATAATAAAAAAAGGAATAGTGCCAGACGATATACATATTAATTTTCAAACGATTTGAGGAATGGTGTCAGGCAGCTACTTTTTATAATAAAAAAATAGTACCTACATATTATTAATTTTCAAACGTTTTGAACAGTACTTTTATAATAAAAAAAGAATAGTATCAGGCAGCTACTTTTATAATAAAAAAGGAATAGTGCCAGGCGATATACATATTAATTTTCAAACGATTTGAACAGTACTTTTATAATAAAAAAATGAATAGTGTCAGGTAGCTACTTTTATAATAAAAAAGAAATAGTGCCAGGCATCACTTTAGTTTTGGCAAATTACGATTTTACACAAGTGAAAAAATATAACTTTCCATTAGTTAAAAATAACAGTATTGTCATTGTTTTAGTTTTTTTTAGCAAAACTATAAAGGTGTTATGTATTGGTTTACTCGATTTAATTTTTTTCTCGTTCAATGAGCTGCCTAACACTCGCTCATTATTCGGCTATCGACCCGCAACGCGGGCGGCGCATCTAACTAGTTCACTATCAATCACATGAAAAAAAAAGTAAAAGTAAAAAAAGTTGTCATAAGACCGTTGGGTGTGGGCTTAAGTTTAGCGTGGCTGGCCAAGCAACGCCGTTATGGCCACACTGAACCAGCATGGGTAGCGGCGTTGCCCCGCTGGCGTGGTGTTGGTGCTTGGCGTGGGCGGGTTGGCGAGATGAGGTGGACCGCTGGGATTAGCCGTTGTTCCTAACCGTTGGGGCTAGCCGTTTGGACTAGTCGTTGGGATGGCGGTTCCCTTAAAAAATCAATTTTTTTATAAAAATTTTACTCTTTATTTACATATAAATACCACCCTAAACCTTTATTTTTTTTACTACTCACTTTATCAATCACAAACCCACTTCCAAAACCAACCAAAAAAAAGAAAATGGTGAAGTGGATTGAAGAGGAGGAACTTGCGCTCGTGACATCGATCGTCGACGCGCAACTGCACTTGGTCATGGCCAAACCGCGTACTTGGCACAAGCTTTTGGCCAATATTAACAACATGTTGGTAACACTCGTCACAAATTGAACGCGTGCCAACATAAGTGGCGTGAACTAAAACCGAAGCTGGAAAGGTTTAATACATGCTACAATCGTGTCCCTGCGGGCGAGCTTAGCCACGATGATCGGGTGGAGATCGTCAAAAACACAAGTACCATGGGAACCCGGAAATTTTAGGGTTTATTACCTAGTATTTTATTATTTTTTAGGATTTAATAGGATTTTTTTAATTTGTTAGGATTTATGTAGTTGTTTTTTCTTAATTTGTTAGGAATTATGTAACTTTTTATTTAAATTTAAGTGATGTCTTTTTTTATAAAAAATCACAGTATAATAAATAATATATATATATATATATAAATCCACATAGCTGGCTACGCCACCAAGCCACGCCAGCCCACACCGCCAAAAACCCACGTCAGCCACCCACCCTCTCGGCTGGACCTCACCTCCGCCACATGTTAACCCAAACCCAAGCCCCATCACACCCCATACTCTAGTTTACTTAAAAGCTAACCCATAAGGCCAGTGGGTATGGGGGCCGGCTTTGGCCCGGCCAGGCACGACGCCGGACCCCCACACCGCCCCCTAGGCTCGGCAGCGGCAACAACTGCATTCTCTTGCTGCTCACGCTGTTCCTCATTTCAAATATATATCCGTTATTTTAATGGCTAATTTCATTTTTTTTTAATACCTTTTTCCCTTTAAAATACCCGTCTTCACTTTTTTATTCCATACTTTCAACCAACCCAAAACACTCTTTTTATACCCAACTTAATAAAAAAATATCTTCTACCCACAATGAATTCTTGTGGTCATCCTCTTCGGGGAAGGGAGATTTTTACACAAGCGCCATGATTCCATACTTTCAACCCAACCCAAAACACTCTCTTTTTATACCCAACTTAATAAAAAAATATCTTTCTACCCACAATGAATTCTTGGTGGTCCTCCTCTTTGGGGGAAGGGAGATGTTTTACACAAGCGCCATGCACAGGCTGCTCAAATTATTATTGAAGAGGAAGAGGTGTCGTTTGAAATACGAACTGGGCAACAACAGATTAACAGAGACCGCGAAGGAGCGCACGAAAAACTGGTGAACGATTATTTTTCGGATGCACCCTATAGGATGCCGGGATTTTCAGGCGTAGATTCCGTATGACTCCCCGGTTATTCACACGGATTACCGATGACTTGGCGGCGTTCGACCCTTTTTCACGTTGCGGTACGATGCTCGTGGTAAATGGGGGTTCACCACTTTACAAAAATATACCACGGCCATTCGGCAACTGGCGTACGGGACAACGGCCGACGCTTTGGACGAGTACTTACAGATGTCGGAAAGAACTACGCGGGAATGCTTGTACAAGTTTTGCGAGTTTGTAGTGAAATTGTATAGCAAAAAATATTTGCGAAAACCAAACGCTAATGCCGTTCAACAATTGTACCAAGCTCATGAAGCACGACACGGGTTTCCTGGGATGCTCGATAGCATTGACTGTATGCACTGGCTGTGGCACAACTACCCGAATGCATAGCGGAGCCAATATACGCGGGGCGATCACGCCCATCCATATGGAACAATGTAAACATCTGGGACAGTGACAAAGACGATAACGAGTAGTATTTATGTTAGTGTGTTTTTTTAAATCTGGTCTTTTTATATAAATTTAATGTAGTGTAACCGTTTTTTCCAAGTGGTGTAATTTTTTTTCCAGGTAATGTAACTTTTTTTACTAATGTAATGCTTTTTATTTTTTTAGTTTAATAAAACATGTTATTTAAAATCATAGATAACAAAATAAAAAAAAGTTAATAATAATAAATAAATGGTGGGGTAGGCTCATCCTCCACCCCCTTCAAATGTTAGGAGGGGCATCCTTGAGAGGATGTGGATGTGTCATCCTACGTGACGGCTCATCCTTATGAGGATGACTCTCCCCATACCCCATAGCCTTAGGGTATGGGGAGGGACATCACAATGGGGATGAGCCGCCACGTAGGACGCCACATCTCCATTCTCTAAAGGATGTCTCTTACGTAAAATTAAAAAAAATTAAAAATCCTAAAAAAAATTACGGATCCTAAATAATTAAACAACGATTCCTAAAAAAATTAAACTACGAGGTCCATTTTCTCTTAACTTCCTCTTTCATCCTCCGGTAGACCTCGCGTTCATGTTAGGATCGGTTCGGGTTGGGGTTGTTCGGGTTCGGGTTGAAAGGATTCATGTTTTCTTTTTTCTTAAAGAGATGAAGGATTTAAAAAATTGATGAAAAGAGTGGGTAGAATAAGGTATAAAAAATGGGAGAGTTTGTGTATTTAAAGTAATAATTTTTATTAATTTAGCCATTTGAAAAACAGTCAAATTATTGAAATTGATGAAATGTGACACAGCAAGGGCGACAGGTATTGGCCAGGTGTGCCGAAGCCAGGCCTAGGGGCGGGGCGACACCACTGCACCGGGCCAAGGCCGAGCCCCAAACCCATCAGCCTAACCGTTCAAAAAAAATCCCATAAAAATATCATGAGATAGTTTAACAAATCATTTCCCATGTCAAAAATAGTCTTTATCACCGCACACAAAGCTTATTGTGACACTGACACGTATTCTGAAAGACATGACGTCACTAAAGAAGATTCTACCAAACCGTGTGTGAACGCAACTTCGTTTGCCAGCTCACACTCCGCTCAAGCTAAGCAACGGCTTAGCTACCACGTGCGTGAGCCGAATAGCTGATCCTATCCACTAATAAACCCTTTTCAGGAGGTTTTCATTCAAAGCCGTGTCCCAACAGCGTCTGAGCTGGCAGCTATCTCAACACTCTTCATTTAAATACTTTGACTTCCCTCTATCTCAAACTCAGACTTCAAAATCCTAAACACTTCACTTCTCTCTCTACAACTTTCTCTCTCTACAAAACATGCAAAGGATGATGCTTAATAAACCCAAGGACGAAGCAACCGCCACCGTCGCCGGACACCAGCAGTTCATCCCGCAGCCGCCGTGGCGCCGCCTCACTAATGATGAAGAAGCTTTGGTTATGGTTAATGCTTTGAAGAATGTAATAATGGGAGGACATCAAAATGGATATGATTTTAGTTTATTGTCACAGCCTGAGTATCCCACTACTGCCAACAGAACAGCATTGGGATACTCTGTACCCATTACAACAGGAACAATTACAGGGACAGTTAATATCCCAGACACCTGTCAGGTTTGTAAAATCAGTGGGTGTCTGGATGTAACTACTTTCATGACGATATGAATTTAAACGGGGTCGGTATCAGTATCAGTACCAGTACAGTCAACGGAAATACTGGTGGAGCGGGTGGTCCGATAAAGAAAAAGAAGAAGAATTACAGAGGAGTAAGACAACGGCCGTGGGGAAAATGGGCTGCTGAAATACGGGACCCGCGAAAAGCGGCTCGGGTGTGGTTGGGGACATTTGAGACGGCTGAAGCGGCTGCACGGGCGTATGACAGGGCAGCTATAGAATTCAGGGGACCTCGAGCGAAGCTGAATTTCGCATTTTCTGATTACACGACGTCATCGCCAGTGGCTGAGAGTGCTCAGCCAGTGACGACGACACGCAGAGAAAATCAAAATGTAACAAGAAAGAAGCTGGAAAACAATAGTCGCCGGAAAGTGGAGGTGGCCGGAGAACTGACGGTGACGGAGTATAAACCGGTTGTGGAAAATGATATTTTGGAAGTAATGGGGGAAGATGATATTCAAGAATGGGTGACGATGATGATGGATTTTAATGGTGATTCTTCTGACTCGACCCTTGGTGGGACTGTTTATAGCGTTTGATGCATAATAAAAAATAAAAAATAGTTTGACCAATAATTTGGTCAAAACTATATAATTCATAACTATTTAGTGTTATGGGTCTAGACTTATTTTTCTTTTTAGTTGCAAATTTGCAATAAACTTTTTGTTTGATAACGAACATGAATCCATTTTCTCCTGATTTTATTAAAAGGAGTTTGAATATTATTTAGTTTTTGAAGTTTAAGTTTTATAAATGTAAAGCTTAAAACTCGCAATAGTTTAATGTGAAATACAGAGTTTGGATCTTTGATGCTCCACGTGACATGAAAAAAGTTATTTTTTATTTTTTATTTTTTATTATTCTTGAAAACTAGAGTAAAGATTAATCACCATTTATAAATTTTGTAGAAAAGAAGTAAGCTCAACCATTACAAATATAAAAGTGGATTCATGTGGCTTAAGTTTAACATCTAAATATTTAGTTTATTAAGTCCAGTATCACATGGCATTGCTAAATCTTTTTATATGTTGTACATGCATTTCACATTCGAGTGAGACCATTTCACATTTGTGTGGAGATCATGTATATTCAGCCGACAACATAGTTAAAATTAAAGATATGACAGAATTTTAATTTTTTTATAAAATTTTAGTATGAGTTGAATCGAAACAATTAATATGCGATTACCATTATGTGTATTTTTTTTCACTGAGTAAATTACTTTTTTAGTTTCTGTGTTTTAGTGGGTTTAATCAATTGAGTCCAAAACCAAAAAGTTTAACGCCTTGGTCCCTATTTGTTCATTTTATACCGTTTTGAGTCGCTATGTATTGGTGGTTTTAACCACTAATCAATGTACTAGTGTTAAAAAGTTGGACTCAAAATGTTATAAATGAGTTGTTAGAGACTAAGGACGTTAAACTTTTTGATTTTGCAATTAAATAGTTAAAACCACTAAAATACATATACTCAAAAAGTAATTTACTCTTTTAATTATACAAGACTACCATTGTGGTTATTTTTTTAATTGTAAAGTGTACATTTTATTAAAATTCTGATCAACATGGATTGATTTTAATAACCCCAATATATTAAAAAAAACATCCCATAGACATTAATAAATAAAAAAAAGCTCCTTAGATCCGTAACATTATATGTAATGTTTTACTGTTGAAGTGTTTAACACGGTATGTCAAATAGTTGTACACATGTCTAGCTAATTTATTTAAAATTGAAGCACGTGTTTTGCTAAAGTATATTATAGTACAAGTGTACATAAATCCATTAAAATCTCCAACGTCAAGTTTACCTTTGGTAGGCCAATGGGGCCTCAACCGATACCATTAAAAATAATGATTGGGGTCGGAAAAAAGTGATTGTTAAAGAGAAAAGAATAAAAGTATACAAAAATAGAAAAGAAGTATAGAACCATCCACTTGGATTCCGCATCAATTTCACGTGTGAAAAAAATGTATTTCAACATGTGTTTGTTTAAATATTCATGCGACAATTGGTGACAGGTCGGCAGAATCATGGGACTTGCTAAACAAGGAAGCGAGTTCCTACCGGACAAAAATATGCTGTTTAGGTTTTATTAAGGAAACGTGTGGTAAATTAGTGTGCTTCTCACTCGGTATTGAACCTTAAAGAATATAAATCATGAAAGTAATATTCTATTTTTAGATTTGGTTAAATTAATAGAATGTAGAAGAATAATTATATAGTTACGCGGTACAACTAAAGATTTGTTGTGTGTCCAGTTTGCCTAAGGTATCTCATGCTAAAAATCACCATGTATATTTCTTGTATCGTCATTTGTTTTTGTAATATCAACAAAACGTATGTTGTGGTATCAGGTATCGGTTCTGAATTTCCCGAATCGAATCGATTTTTGGTATTTAGCGTTCTCCGTATCGGTTCATACTGGTATGGTACCGGGTTTTACCTTCAAACACTGGTCCGTACCGGTACCAAACCGTACCGGGTATTTGCGGTACCGGTTGGCATGGTTGAAAAAGTTGCTAGGCGCTCCCTAGTCGGTCGATCGAGGAGTTGAGAGTACTCGGTCTAGGCGCAGAGTCCTCAGGGAGTACTCGGACATGTTAAATTATAAAGAAATTATCTTTTGGAGATTAAATATATGTCAAATAACATAAATTTACTAATATTTATAACAAAATACGTGAAAATAATACTCATTCTTTAATATTATAAGCATATAAATTATGTTTTATTATTATTTAACTCAAACTAGGCCCGAGTTGACCTACTAGATCCAATTTTGGCCGAGGTTGACCGTGTTTGACTGACTCCGAGTAATTAGGCGGAAGAAAGTCACCTCGGCAGCCTACCTTGTAGCGACTACTCGGGGAGTACTTGGCCTTTGAAACCTTGTTTTACAACCATGCCGGTTGGTAACGAACTCATCCCTAGTTATAGACAGTAACCGATTAAAATATAGTATAAACCTACACCTATATCTATCAAGGAATTAGAATCTCCAACAACTTGAGGATAAACACCTTTATAATATACGATCTTAAAAAACAAATATTTTCATATTATAATATTTAAAATCATTTTATACACACCCCTTACTCTTTAGTTAATTATGCATAAGAGTGACAATCATGTATGGTTGGTGTGTTGAAGGAGTTTAGATTGGTCAGTTTAATAGGTGAACGTGAACACAACCTATATATTTAATTGTGTTGTGTTAAACACGCTTAAGTTGTGTTGTACTTCGGGTTATAATGTTTAATGCCTAGTGATTTGATGACTACTTACATAACAAATAACCACAAATCAAATGAAATGGTGTCTTTGAATAAGTAACATTTTAACCCTCTCAGATCATTGATCTGTAGCTTCATATACCTTGAAAGCTTTAGATTTTCGATCCAATTTACCATATGTATGTAGAGTTGTGTGAATTTGAGATGTGGATTTGTATGAAATTGTTCTATGAATTTGAGATGTAAAGTTGTAATGGTGATGATCGGATGGTAATGTTGGTTAGCTAAAGATGTTGGTAAAGTGAGAGAGAGAAAGAGAAGCCTGACGGAGAGAGTGTTAGAGAGATGAGGTTTATGTTTTTATAATTTTAGAAAATTCCTTTTGTTTTAAATAAGAGGTGTGAAAAGACATAAATGCCCTTATATGGGGTCTACATGACATCATACGTCTAAAATTAACATGGTTAGTGTTAAAGGACCTAGGGTGTAATGAGTTTTACAAAAAAAGGACCGTGACTGTAATTATTAAAGTTAAAGGCGATTCATTGCAATCCAGTACAAACATAAATGACGAAAAGTGTAATTTACCCTACAAATTACAAGTGAGGGTATAGTGCCAGGCAAGCTGGACCAACCAATTAATATTTTATACTTAGTTTCAAATTACGGTTTCGCCCTCAGTTTAAATTTACGCTTTTGCCCGAATTGAAAATAAAGTTATGCTTTTGCCCTTAGCTAAAAACTACGATTTAACCCTCGATTCCAAATTACGATTTTATCCTCGATTTAAATTTACAATTTTGCTCTAAGTTCAAAATTACGTTTTTTGCCCCTAGTTTAAAATAAAATTATACTTTGGAATAGTGTTAGGCAGCTTGCCTGACACTTGCTATTGGACCAACCAATTTACTATTTTATACTCAGTTTAAAATTACGGTTTCGCCCTCAGTTTAAATTTACGCTTTTGCCCCAAATTGAAAATAAAATTATGCTTTTGCCCTTAGCTAAAAACTACGCTTTCGCCCTCGATTTCAAATTACTATTTATCACCGGTTTTAATTTACAATTTTGTCCTAAGTTCAAAATTATGATTTTTGACACCAGGTTAAAATGAAATTATACTTTTTCCTCCAACTAAAAATTAAGATTTTGCCATCGATTCACAATTATGATTTTGCCCCCAGTTCAACATAAAATTATGGTTTTGCCCCCAGCTTAAAATTACGATTTTGCCCTCAGTTAAAAAATATGATTTTGCCCCCGTTTTAAAAATTGTGATTTCGCCCTGAGTTCACAATTACGTTTTTGCCCTCAGATCAAAACAAAATTATACTTTTGCCCTAGCTCAAATTTACAAATTTGCCCTCAGTTTAAATTTCTGATTTCGCCCCGTGTTCAAAATAATTTTACGGTTTTGTCCCCAACTTAAATTACGATTTTGCCCTTACTTCAAATTACAGGCTACTGCCTAGCACTCTTCCATTGGTCAGGGTATATTACATTTATCCCAAGTTCAAAATTATGAACTTGCCCCTGTGCAAAATTACGATTGTGTCCCTGATTCAAATTTACAGTATTGCCTTCGCTTTCGCTTTTGACAAATTACGATTTTATCCCAGTAAAAAAATACAGTTTTGCCCTCAGTTCAATATTACAATATTGCCATTGTTTTAGTTTTTTTTTCATAATAGGTTTTTTGTTTTAATTTTAATTGCTTTACACGATTTAATTTTTTTTTTGTCAAGTAGCTGTCTAACACTCGCTCATTAGTCACAGCAAATTACAGTTTTGCCCCGACCTCAAAATTACGGTCTTGCCATCGTTTTAGTTTTTTTTTCTACCAAAACTATGGTAATGTTTTTTTAATTGGTTGAGAATTATTCGGCCTATCGCCTCGCAACGCGGACGGGGCATCATCTAGTGAAAAAACATGAAACATAGAGGGGTGAACAGGCTAACGCATTTATTAAATTGGACGAGTTCAGCTTAACGCATTTGTTAGTCGTCTTTGGGTTGTTGTTAGTTTAGTAAAAATGTTATATTAGTTAACTCAAAACCTGATTATTTTGTGTTGTAGTGTTGTATTAAGAATTATCGGTCCTAAGGTTATATGGTGTGGTCATGACCCAGATGACCATCACCGCCCTCCACGTCAACGCTATATCACCCCACCCTCATTCACCAATCTAATCCACCACCCTATATGGTGTGGATCACTATCCTTGATTTCCTCCCTCCACCAATCAAAATCCCCTAATTAATTGAAAGAGGGTTATGGTTGTTATAGAATAAACCATGCATTAAAAAAAGAAGTAGTAGCTTTCAATCTTGAAAATCTTAAGAGTAAACACTTGTCCATCAAGTGTCCTTATATCCACTTTTCCCTTAGGCTAGTTAAAACTTTCAATCCACTTTTCACAGTCCTCAGGCAGAATCTGAATACGTTAACAATTATTTCTAGCTCAAAATAATAGATTATGATGATAAACGATGATTTCATATGACAAATTAGGAAATCCTCACCTGAGACTTCTTTTGGTTGTTCCAGATGTAGCGTGCAAATCCGTAAACCATTGTACGTTTTGACGTATATTATTTAAGACAAAAACAAATGAAAATCAATAGCAATAAGAATTAGTAAATGAAAAAAATAAAAATAAAAGGGTATTATCATGATTTTGTAATGGTTCCGACTGAACAGAGGATTACACAGGGATATATACAAATGAGATTAAGCAATAAAAAATACGTACACAACATGCTCGGATCTCAACAAACACCAAAACAAAGATCATTGTGTATCGGATTAATAGTTTATTCATTTGATCAAAAACAAACTATTTATTCAATTGCTCCAAACATATAAACAATCCAGTTTTGCCAAACTAAAAGTGCTTTCTACAAAGATTACTAAACGAAACAAAGATCTTCAAATTTAAAATTCAAACAAAGATCATTCTCTTACTAAAGAATCGAACAAATAACAAAGATCATCAATGTTTAAAATCACGTAAGAAAAGATAAACACTCACACTTCATACTCAACCATTGATACTTAAATCAGATTGTTTTTAAAAACCTAACTAACAAAATCGTGCACTTGATTACCGCATCGAGCAAATAACAAACGAAATCAACGTTTAAAATCAAATAAGGAAACATAAACATTCAATCTAACATGAAAGGGAAGTTAATACCATCGATTAGATGCTATTGTGAAAACGAAAGTGAAGATTGGTAGATTTGAAATCGTCGCAGACAATGGTTAAGAGAATTCTTGAATGGGAGATTAGGATCAGAGTGGTTTATTTGGGATGTTATTACAAAAGGAGGTATATTAGGAAAGTTATTAAAATCCAATCGGGTATCCATTAAAAATCGGGTAATCCGAAATTATAAGTAAGGTTATTATGTTAAGGTATCAATTAGGCGGGAAAACACAATTGAGGTTAAACCAGGAAGTGACACGTGTCACCTAATGGTTTCCTTTATATTATATAGATATAGATATAGATTGTGCTATACTATATCGTTGTGTTTTTTGTAAGAACATTGAATTTTTGAAGAGATTATGTTCTTGTAGAACATTTGTGTTTTTTATATGAAATGATATACTTTTTTACAACATTCAAAGAAGTCGACTTTGAGTTTTTCACTTATATTTCCTTCCATTATAACATGTATTGGCGGTTTAAAATTCAGGTAATATGTTTTTGTAGCTATTGAGCATGTTCTCCAACAAAGGTGATAATATCAACTGTTGTGTTCATGGTTAATAAAACCTTCTCACCTGATAAATAAATAACCCCCTTACCTGACACCAACTTTAACTTTCTTCATAAGGTAATCTGGAGTGCTTATTATTGTGTTTTTGTAGAACATGGTGTTATTGTGTGAGATGACATATTTTTTATTTGTATTTTTTACAACATACAAGGTATTAAAGGTTTAGTATTCATGTTAACCTTTTTTTTCTGGAAGTGGGCCATGTTCTCCTACAAACCCGATTACATCAACTGTTATGTTAATGGTTAATAAAACTCTTATTTCATGATTAATTAATAATCATTCCCCTTGAATGCAGCTAAATTGTTCCTTCTTGATTTCATTAAGAAACTTTTCTCACTTATACTTGAATATAAATCGTTCTAGGTGTAAATAATATTACTTGCAGTGAGAAGTGCACAAGGAAAGTCTGCACCCATCATTGGTTTTCAGAAAATCCAAAATCCGAACCAAAGTTCGAACCCAAAAAACCGATCCGAATTCTTATTCGGATGGATCCCATTCGAATCTGATTTGCATATTCGGATCGGATTCAGATCTTACAATATAAAAAATTCGGATTATTCGGGTTATTTGGATATTAGAATAAACCGAATAACATTTAATATGTTTTTAATAAAATAATGTTCCAGTACATAATTATTATTAGTCTAGCCCATACGAGCCCAATACTAAAACACCTAAATCACACTTCATAATCAAAATCCCTTAAACTTTGTATTTGTGTTTTAATACTTAAGATTAGTTTCTATTTTTTCGGTTTTGTATGCTTATTTTGAATTTAAATTAGTAAAATGCTAAAACCCAAAATTAGGGGAAAATAAAAAATTTGGAAAAAACTTTATTTAGTTTTATTTGGATATTCGAATATCCATTTGGATTATTCGGATTTATCTTAATCCAATCCGAATTGAATTCGGATAGATACGGATCGGATCGGATTTCGGATAGGTTCCTAAAAATTGAAAATCTAAATAATCCGATTTGAATAATCTGAATAACCCGTTATCCGATCCGATGAACACCCCTACACCCATGTAGAAAAATATCTATATATAGGCATGGACGACAAAGTACTACCATTAGTGATCTCAATCTTGACTTACTTGTATATGAGATATTAATCAGGCTTCTAGCAAAGTGTGTGGGTCGGTCTAAGAGGTATGCAATCAATGGCTATCTCATCTATAGACGCTTCAATTTGCTAGATGCCTTGTTGGCACATATCTACGTCCTATAACAGGAAATTTATAGCGACCGATTCGCACTAATGTTTGGTTTTTCCCCCCTTTCGTGTGAGCAATCAGATGATTTATCAAACACCACAATCCCATTTCCATTTGAAGTGGCTTGACCTGAAGTAAAGATTCAAACAAGTTTTGATGAATTGTTAGGTGTTTGTCTTGGTAAAACTGGTAAGTGGATTATTTGGAACCCATTAACTCATGCATTTTATCAAAAAAGCAAGTTCTAGATGAGTAGGTTGTAATACAGTCCAATGGTACAATATCATGGAATGTTAGTCAGGGTTGTTAATGGTAAGGTTGTCATCACGGATGGTTGGAGTTAAGTGTTCAAGGATTGTATGCTCAGAGCATACGACTTAGTTGTTTTTATGGTTATTGAACGCACAACCTTCGTTATGTCTTATTTTCGACGAAAGGTTTGTGGTGAATCTTTTTACAAAATTCTTGCTCCTCCCATTCTCTCTGACCTGGTATAAACATCTTTATTTAACATTTAATTTAATCATGTCTCTTGAATTAACTAACTTTTTTCACACAACTGCAGAGGATAGATTCCTGGTAGTTTTGAAAAATTACATTTCCGACGTTTAAAACGCTTTGTTAACATATTGTTTGGAGAATGTTCATGGCGTGTGAAATATTCTGTCAGAGATGGCCACTAGTAGTTCGGTTCAGGGTGAAAAAGATGTGTGAAAATTTAATGTTTGATGATATATATATATATATATATTGATTTTCAGATTTCATTCCATTGGAACTTTTGAGCTTACAGTCAATACATCAAATTGTACTCAAATATTTTTTCCGAAGAATGAAGCAATGCAACTTGATGAAGAACCTGGTACACCAGAAGAAGAATACTGTTGGTGATCATAATCGGGTTACGTACTTCTAAATTTATATTATTTATTGTGACGCCCATTCTTTCACCCATTCTTTCACGCGGTCGAAACCAAATATTAAACAACGAAATTTAGACCAAATTTTAAGGGCATGTCTAACAACTAGACTTTAACTACATAAACAACCAAAAGTTTTGACCCTTTGCATAAAATAGTTCGGAAGAGCGTTGAGGGCGAAAAAGAGTTGTGCGTGTGTTCGTTCAAAGCTGGCGAGTCTGCTTATAGTGCGGTTTTACCTACAACATAAACAAAGATTTATTTAAGTAAGAAAAGGGTAAAGTCCTAACTTTCATTGAACATGATTTTCCACCATTTTTATTATTACCATAAACTTCATGTTTATATCCCTTTCATTACATTAGATTTGGCTTACTTATCTACTCGATTTCATCACGTTAATCCGTTCAAATAATAATCAATTTATAAACATTTAACCCGCTCACAACGGAATAAATACATGACTATTTCAAACATTATATTCTAGCTTGTTGACCCGCTTGTACCGGATTCGTCTACATGATCATTCAAACAAAACATTCTTATTTTTTGACCTGTTCGTACCGGATCATCTACATATTCATTCTAAACATAACATTCTTATTCTTTGACCCATTCAAACCGGATCGTCTACATATTACTTCTAAACATAACATTCTTGTTCTTTAACCTGTTTGTACCGGATAGTCTACATATTCATTCTAAAAATAACATTCTTGTTCGTTGACCCGTTTGTACCGGATCAACTGTATGACCATATTAAGCATTTTATTCTTGTCCATTAACCCGTTTGTACCGGATCAAACATATGGCCATATTAAATATTTTATTCTAGTTCATTGACCCATTCGTACCGGATCAACCGTATGACCATATTAAATATTTCATTCTAGTTCGTTGATCCGTTCGTAGTGGGTCTATTACATGACCATTCTTTAACATAATATTCTAGTTTGTTTGACCCGTTCGTGATGGGTACATTACATGACCATTCTTTAATGCATTACAAATATCATAATATATATCAATAAACATTACTACAAGTAAACCTTAATCGTACAAGTAACGTACCTTGGTCTTGTGAGCCTTGGGGCTTCCGGTTGCTTGAACTTTCTTCTTTCACGCCTACATTCACACATTCATTCTTTAGTTCTTGCGATTCCATCCATACAATGTTTTGTCACATTCAAATCCTAAACATAAGAAATAATCATCATAATTCACATATTTATCAACTAATACAATTCATCGAGCACTTGGTGTGCGGTTATTTTAATGCCTAAAATTAACATCTTTCCTTTCCACTCACACCATTGTCTACATAGATGAGTTCTCAATTACCCTTGAATCACAATTGTTCTTTTAACAAAAATCATTCATCTTATCTTTATTGATTAACCAAATACATAATCTTAACTAAAACTTAATTTCCAAGATCATGTTAAGCTTAGTTGACTAACAATTTGTGTTCATGCACCAATTTTGGCCTCAATTCCCTTTCAATTTACTGATTTGGTTGATTAGAGGGTTTTTTCCATCTCTTTCCCACACTTGAAGTGTGTGTTTTGGTGTGTTGATTTTTGTTTTAATAAGTTATCTTTCTAATTGCCATATTTTGACCCCTTTAGTTTGGTTGTTTACTCTTAAATGGCTATTGTGTATCTTAAGTTAAAATTTACTCACATTCTAACTATGTTTATATTCCTAGTTACCATTTTCATATTCACTTACTTTGGATACATAAGCTTATACATAAATTTTTGGGGTGTTAAAATAAAACAATTTGGTCACAACGTTAAAATTTTTGGGGTGTTACAAGTCTGCCCCCTTAAAGAAGGTTTCGTCCCCGAAACCTGGATATATACCTAATAACGTAGGGTAGTGCTCATGCATTTCTTCCTCTAATTCCCATGGTAGTTCCGATCTCTTTCGATGTTGCCATTGTACTATAACTTGTCTAATAGTCTTGTTACGAAGGTGTGTTAGTCTTGGCCACTACATCCTTGGGTGTAATTTTTCTTTGTCCTACCGAAACCTATTTCATCACTATGAGACCGAGTCTACTTCTAACCTTCGTTAGTTTATTCATTCAAAATGTGCACTATAACATGAATTCTCTTGTGGTTCATAAAATGACTTCATTTGCGAAAAAACATAATCTTATGTTTTATTCATACCTTCCCTTTTAAACAATCTGCATTTCATGCTTTTATTAATCATACGAATCGATTGCTACAACTTTTCAACTTACAAGCCATGCTAGATCTACCAATCTCGCTTTTAGTGCGGAAGGTGCTCTTCTCGAGCTTACTACAACATTTCACCATTTTCATTCTTCCTAAGTGTGTGTGTGTGTGTGTGTGTATTTATTTCATAATAGAGTAAGTTAGTGTTAGATCGCTCCTCGATTAGCATAGGAACCTAAATTGGTATCTAACGTTCATATAGGCGGAAACTATGTGACGTGTTAATCGAACATGCAAAGATTACTCGTTTAAATGTTGTTTATTGATCATAAAGTTCAATTACATTTCAAATCCAGATAGGCCAAAGCTTCGCCTCTGTTGTGACAAAGTTGCAAAAGTTACAAATGACAAACACAAGTCACCTATTTATAGGATGACAAGTTCGCTGGGTATTACACAAGTTCGGGCGAACTTATATAGAACAAGTTTGGCCGAACTTGTCCTCACATCATGTTTCCGGGCGAACTTGTCATACTACTTACATAAATACGACATTTCTAGCATAATCTAGCCCAATTCTAAACAGACTCGATCCAAGACTAAGACATAGACATTATGTACCAACAGACTCCCCCTTGGATATCGTCTTTGTCTTGATCAGTCTTCAAAGCTATACCTTTGTCTGACGCGTCCAAAGAAGTTCTTGATTGGTTTCTTTCTACGTTCTTGCGACGGAATCGGCGTTTGATCTGTAGGTGGCACTTTAGTCATGAACTGAAAACGTCTGAGTCTCACCTCCCTACCCATATCATGAATATATTCAATACACTTCTCCTCTATCAAAAACTCTTTGCGCTCTAGTTCCCTCCAACTGGATTCCCACATTCTTCCAGAATTCACACCATGTGCGTAACAAACATTCACAACCCTTTGATACTGCATCACTTGTTCTTCTCACGCTCTTCATAGCATATCTTACTGAAGAATAAACATTTAATATCCTCCTTTGAGCAATTTACTAGCCACATCGGGTCTAGTATTCGGATCGTCCTCCATAACCCTCCCAATCCTTATGTCCCAAACATTTCAACCCTTTCTTTAGTGATATCTAATTGATCTTCAAATCTCAGTACTATCACTGCTTCACACGTCGTAGGATCTACTTGCCACCACCTAAACAGAGAATAGAAATCTTGTTCAATCGGCATCAGGGGCATGTTTCTCATTGCTCTTGGACGCTTCATAATCAAAGCAATATCCTTTACACCAGTCTTCTTATCTATTTTGATTCGGCGCTTTGGAATGAACAGTTTCCAGTACTTAAAACCCTGCGTCGCTTCAAACTTAATCATCTTCCAAAGTAGTTGATCAATAAATTTCATGTGATAAGTAACATTTCTTGTCTGCACTAATTCTTCTACATCCCAATATGGAAGTGTTTTGAAATCTGCCAAATATTTGAAGTATTGAACCCCTAATTCCCTCTTGATGGCATAAACGTTCAATTCTTTAAACCACCCCCAGCTAAGTATATCTCCCAATGAAACATCTGCATCTCTGGTAGAGAATGCTAATGGACGTCGAAACTTTCGTTCTTTTGGCATTTCTTTGAACCAGGACTCCTTTGCTTTAGCAATCTCTTCTTTTGTCATTGGTTTAGGGATCTTTCCTTCCCGTACAGACTCAACAATCTTATCTTTCAGCAGATTTTCATTTAACTGCTCGTACATCTCTTCAAAAGTTGGAAAACTATCAGTATTTGCACCAACATACTTTTCAGCTTCGTCCTTTTCATCATTTGACGACCAATCTTCATTGATAACCTTGGTATAATCATCAGCATCAGACATTCATTTGTAACAGTATTCATTTGGCTCGAAAGTATCAATGTTAACCACATCTTCTTCAAAATCGAAGTCAAATGATTCAGCATCAACATTCAGCAACTTTGCTAAATCTTCTTTCGAACGAATTCACCTTCTTCAACATTATGCTCAAGCATTAGAATCATTGGCTTTGTTGGAATAGTAGCAACAGGATTTGCAGTAATCACATTTGTCATATCAATATCATCTTTTTGCCCTGTCTGCTCTTTCTGCTCCCCCTGACTTTGTTCTTCCATTCTATTCGCATCATCGTTTAGTAGAGAAGAAAAATCAAATTCTTCAGATACTTTAGCATCCACAACCTCCAGACCAACTCCTCCCTGATCATCATCACTACCATCATCGTTATCAGAGTCGTCTTTTGTATCATCTGCATGTTCATCGTTATCATCATCGTCTTCAGCTTCTTCATCGTCTTTTTGTTCTGTTTCTGTTTCTGGTGCAACAATAGACTCAGAAGCTTTCACAGATTCAATCACATGTTCTGTAATCTCGGCATACTCTCTATAACATGTTTACCCTTTCCCTGTTCAGCCAATTCTCTCTCTTCTTTTTCCTTAGCCTCTTGCAGATCCATTCGAGCATATTCAGCAGCAAAATCAATACCCAGACTGTTTGATAGAACTTTCTGCAGCCTGTTGAATCTTCGATCATTCATATCACGTTCAGATCTTAATTCTGCAATCTCTTTTTGTAGCCTTACATTTGCATCTTGCAAGCTTTCAATTAGGGCCTTTAAGTATCCTCTATCACCTTCTAGGAATTTGACCTTGTCATTCAGAATCTCTTTCTCTACCTTAATTTGTTTCACCAAACGTTCCAAAGCAGCTTTCTCTGTTTCATTCTTCGCAACTTTGTCTTCCAGAATTTTAACTCCTTTCTCCAGCTCATCAATATCAGATTATGGGAAGAAATCGTTTAAATCTTGAATATCAACTGGCTCATTAGGAATGTTTCCAAATAGTTTTGACTTTGGAATAGTCTTCGGTGTAGACTTAGGCGTACTCCTCGGTGTAGACACTGGAATTTCTTTTGGTGTTGAGCTTTCAGGTTGAGAAGTTGTCAGTGGATCTTGTGACTGAATAATTGGAATTTCAAGTAATTCAGACTCAGGAGGTTCTTGTGTGACTCCTGTCTGTACTAAAGTCTCTTGAACATCAGAAGATTGTATTGTTGCAGCCGCAGGAGGTTCTTGTGTAACTCCTGTTGTTTCTGCAGCAGAAGATTCTTGTGGGACTTCTGTGCTTTTCGGTTTTCCAATATAGCGACGACTTTTAGGCTTTTGAACTTTCTTGCCTTTTGTCTTTGGAGATCCAGTTGTCTTCGTTGTTGTATCTTTAGCAGAAGACTTAACACGTTTAGCCATCTGAACCTTTTTCGATCTCCGGTTCATAATCTGCATCTGTTTCTTTAAGCTTTTCTGCTGCTGTTTCAGCAATAGATTTCTTTGTAGCTCTTTCCAGAGAATCATCGCTATCTTCGTCGTTTTCAGAAGTAGCAGAAATAACATCATCTTCCTGCGTTGTTTTCTCTTGACTTTCAATGTTTACAGCTGCACTCGATCCAGCTTCAGTTTGAACATTTACATGCCCCTCTTCATCAATCAACATTGTTTCAACTTTCTTTGCCCTTTGTGAAGTTTTCTTCTTTTCCTCAACAGCTTTCTTTAAAAACCAATCACTGAGTTTTTCTTTTAAAGTTGATAGCCATTCTAATTCAGCGTTCCTTTCCTTTTCTTCACCACTATCATCTTTACCCATTTATACTCTGGTGGCGTGACATAATCAGCAGAAACTATTGCACCGAATAAAGGCTTTGCGACAGGTGCTGAAGCTTGCTTTTGAAATGTTATAAGCTTCTTGACAGTTGTATCATCCAGATGACTTAGATAAACAACATCATTTGGATCCTTCGCGATTTTCTTGAATTTATCGTCGTCAACATCTGAATAAATCTTGGATACATCACGAGCCTGTTCGATCCCATATTGTTCTTCATATGCGTGAAAACAAGTTTAGAATAGTTGAATTTCTTGTTAAGAATGAGCGTCGTGGCCATACAAGCCATGTAGTCTTGAACATCATCCAATCCAGCCTTTCGATAACTGAACGCGTGAATAATTGCGTACATAAGAAACTTGTAGGGGTTTGGAACTCCCCCTTTCTTCAAGGTAGACTCGTTTACATGCCCCTTGTAACCCATTCTGTAGAAACAACCTCGCACCATTCGTTCATCGAGCATCATTGGATCATCCTTATCGTCGTTAAAGTTTAGAACTTTTCGGATGTCAGCTTTTGATACTGTAATTTCCTTATCGTCGTCTCCAACACGAACTACTGATTTGATCACTGTATCATCATCATTCATTGCCGCATAATTCCAAAATCTATACACGTGCGACCTGTAAACCACCGTCTTTTCCGTTATTGCTTTGTGAATAGGAATACGCTCCATAAACTTGAGAATACTATCAAATGCTTCGAGTGATGGACAGATAGTCTTGTCGAGCGTAATGCACATATTGTGGAATTTATTGAACGAGAGCTGAATATTCTGCAAACAAGAATATCGAGACAAAATTATAAAAATTTACAAATTTTCACAAAACTTAATAACAAGTTCGGGCGGACTTGTATTATCATTTAACCATTACAAAAACATCAAGTCCGGGCGAACATGTCAAGACATTTTGATCAACACTTAAACAAGTTCGGTCGAACTTGTTAAAACCTTTTGAATTTCATCAGACAAGTTCGGCGAACTTGTGAGATTTTCAACATTATAAACTTTGTGTGTAAGTTCGGGCGGACTTGTAAAAGTGTCATTATTTTAACATTTAAAGACAAGTTCGGCCGAACTTGGTTCAAAGAACCATTTGACAAGTTCGGGCGAACTTGTCATCGTTTTCACCAAAACCTGCAAACATATGATTTCAAGCATTCTGATTCAAAATAATGATTCATTAAGGTCGGTTATGGTTGTTTAACTTGTTTTAAGGTTCAATTTGTCCTTTGACATCCTAAAACAAGTCCAATAAATGAATTCAGATTCAAACTGTTCATTCTTTATCATTTCACGTCCAATCCCGAATTACTCACCATAGCCATGATATTTAGTGTGCTAATCACTAAAAATCACTTTAAAATCGGGTAGCAATTCGACATAAACTTGCCAATTTTGAAATCTCTCTAAATCGCCTTCAAGTTCGCTATGAGTTGAATAACAAGTAATGAAGTTCGGGCGGACTTGTTCCTTATATATAAGTAACAAGTCCGGGCGAACTTGTAACACTAATCAACTAAGATAAGCATAAGTCCAGGCGAACTTGTCATTTCTTAATGCCTTTAAAACACAGACAAGTCCGGTCGAACTTGTTAACAACTCCGGGCGAACTTGATTATCCCAAAATCAAATTTTCAAATTTTTACAATTTTGACCCTGAACTTTTCAAATTTTACCAGTTTTAGCAATCCACCAGTTGACCAAGTCCAAGCTAATGACCTTGATTAACCGATTTGTCTGCCGGTCCAAGTTAATGACCTCGGTTTGACCCGTTATGAACAAACTGTTGGTTTTTCTCAAAAAACAAGTTTCAATTTAATGAACTTTTAATCGGTTTGCTTATCAGATTTTACATATTAGCTCCCACCCCGTTGTGAATTAGATTTCCACCAGTTTAGCACCTTTACCAGACTTCGAAGATCCATTCTCCAACATTGGCTTGTAGAAACTAATGTAGAAACAGAAGCTTTTTGTATTTTTGAAAGTTTATGCTAAAACACACTGAAAATCTTTTTGGTTTTAATCTGTAAAGAGATAAACTATGTACAGAACAAGTAAACTATGTACAAACATATTTACATACATATTTTTGTGAATACGTGTCTAAGGATCATATCAGTTGATTGGGAGATATCACCATAGACCTTTTAATGACTCTAAGTTTTAAACTCGTTTACCTAGATTGTCGATATGTTTGTCCACTTAAACTTCGACACATTTCTCAATTGTTCCAAGATATGTTAGGTAGGAATTATGAAACTTGACTTAACTGTGGTTCCCATCTCAGAAATACTCTCGTATCAAGATTCCCTAGATTTCATCTTACAGGTGAATATAGCGTAATTGATATCTGTATCTGGGTTGTGCGAGGCCTTGAGAGCTCAGGTTAGTACCACCGTACCGACAAAGAGATGAAGTCTCGACTTAAAGGTGTGTTCCACTTAAGGAATCTTTTAAGCACTGCAAATGATTAGATCTTTCATTTTTTCAAGTTTACATGCAGTTTAGGGGTTTTAGCAAAAGCATTATAGAAGTTCTAGGCTATTGCTTCGCAAAATCAGAAGAACTTGTATAATACCCTAGATATCAACTATCTATAAAGACCTCGTATCTCAGAATCAGGCAATCTCTCAAATGAAATTTCGGAGTACTAAGTCCATATATCCGAGATGTTAATCCACAAGTTTAAGCAGTTGTAAAATTTAGCTTATATCTCATAAACAATTTACTGAAGTTACAGTAAGACTTGTTTATCACTATTTAAACTTTACAATTCTTTAGCATACTGTGATAGTCCACTGATGTACTATCATTTCCTTTGTGACACTAAATTCTTTTTGTCTTTTTCAATGTTTTTGTACTTTTTGAATTTTTCATATGTTTTTGTATTTTCTCAAATATTTCTCCCCCTAAAATCAAAAAATATTTTTGTATTTTAGTTTTTAAGAAATACTAATCTAAAGGGTAAAACAAACCAATGTGGATCACGTGAACTCGTCGTCCATCAGTATTCAACCTATGCCTCCGCACCTGTCAACAAATTTTTAATACCGTTAAGCCTCATTAGATATTTAAATCTTGTTAAGGGAAAAACTTTGGTATAAAAATCAGCTTTTTGTTCATCGGTGTGGATTTTATTTAATTCATCCCAACTTCTTTTCGTAGCAGTCATGAATGAAGTGATAACGAATTTATATGTGTTTAGTTCGAGAGTGATGAACAGGATTTTTGGTTATGTCGATTGCTGCCTTATTGTCTACATATAAAAGGCATATCAAGAAATTGCAATCCATAGTCCCTCATCTGTTGTTGAATCCATATGATTTGTTAACAACAGCTGGAAGCAGAAATGTATTCTGCCTCATAAGTAGAAAGAGAGACCGTTGTTTGTTTCTTGCATTGCCACGTTACTAATCTAGTTCCAAAGAACTGACAAAGCCTGTAGACTTTGAATTCAGCTTGTCCACCCCAAAGTCAGAATCAGCGTATCCCGTCAGATCAAAATTATCGTTCTTTGGATACCACAAGCCGGTGCTTGGACATTCCTTCAGGTAACGGAATATTCTTTTTACTATCTGCATGTGTGACACTCGGGGACTGGACTGATATCTCGCGCAAAGGTAGGTAGGATACATGATATCTGGGCGAGATGTCGTCAGATACATAAGAGATCCTATCATCGACCGATAGAGCGTATCATCTACTTTGGTTCCTGTTTCATCAATGCAAATTCCGTGATTCAGCGCCAGAGGAGAGAAACCGGCTTCGAGCTATCCATTTGAAACTTCTTCAGAATATCATGACATATTTCGTTTGATGAATGAATATGCCGTTTGGTAACTGATCAACTTGTAACCCAAGGAAGATTTTCATTTCGCCCATAGAAGACATTTCGAACTTCTTCTTCATAATCTTCTTGAATTCTTTGCAAAGACTATCATCCGTTGAACCAAAGATGATATTGTCACATAGATTTGTACAATGATTAGATGGTTTCCGACTTCTTTGGTAAACAATGTACTGTCCACTGTGCCTCTAGTAAAGCATTTCCAACGAGATGTTGAGAAACGTCTCGTACCAAGCTCTCGAGGCTTGGTGTAATCCGTATAAGGCTTTGCTACGAGATAAGCTTTGTTCTTGTTCAGTGGATCGATGAACCCCACTGGTTGGCCGACGTACACTTGTTCGCGTAGCTTACGTAGAGAAATGCAAATTTTACATCTAACTGGTACACCTTATAACCTTTCCAAGCTGCGAATGCAAGGAAAATGCGGATTGACTCTAATCGTGAAACCGGTGCATAGACTTCCGTATAGTCAATTCCTTCTTGCTGGTGAAAACCTTGAAAACCAACCGAGCTTTGTTTCTAACGATCACACCTCGATCATCCCTCTTACACTTGAAAACCCACTTCATGTCTATTGCTTTTTGCTTCGGTGCTAAGTCTACAAGCCTCCAAACTCCCAGTTTCTCAAACTGTAGCAACTCTTCTTGCATCGCTATCACCCAGTTCTCATCACCCAGAGCTTCATTTACAGTTTTCGGCTCTATTTGAGATATGAAACGTGAATAATAACAGTAGTCTTGATTGGGGCCACTCAGGTATAGAAACAACTTAATGCTTTGTTGATTTGACTTATTTTTTGCACACCAGTCTGTAACTCTCCAATAATGTTTGTTGAAGGATGATAAGAATAAGATCGTGGCATCTCCTCACTAGGAACATCAACCGTATTGTTCTGATTTGTGACATTCAGATCAACGATCAAATCAACTTCAGGAGCACTAGATGTAGCTTCATTTTGATTGCTCGGGCCAGCAGATTGATTCAACATGCTTATTATCTGCTTGGATTCTTCATCGGAAGAGGATTCTCCATCATCATCGAAAGTCGAAGCTTCATCAGAGTCGGAATTCTGATTCTGAGAAATATTGGGCTCTGCAGTTGCATTTCCTGGTTCAGTGAAAACATTTGCTGGAGTTGTAGTAGATTCTACTTCTGCTTCAGAAACTTGTTCAACCGAAACACCACTATTACTCGGACCTGCACCAGAAGACGAAGTACCAACGGTCGATTGATTAACCACAATTGGCCTTATGATCTGTTCTTGGTTAGCCGACTGTTGAAGATAATAAAGAGCTGCAAGTTCTTCTTCAGACAATTCTTCTGGCAAGTCGAATGACTTCCACAAATATTGGTAATTGAACAACCACGCATCGCCTTTCCTATGAATAAGAGTTGTGTACCAAAAACAATCAATGTGTTGTGCTTCGATCACCCTTCTCAAAGCAGGAACGTAAACTCTCCTTAGCGGACTAGCGTAACCAACGAAGAAACCTTCAAGCGTTTTAGCACCGAACTTTCCATCTTGATCAATCACTGTACATGGTGCACCAAACGGTTCTAGATATTTCAAATTTGGTTTCCTTCGGTTGATCATTTTGAAACAAGTCTTTTTAGTTGGTTAAACAGTTAAGACCCTGTTTAAAGTGTAGCATGCTGCTGCAACCGCCTCACTCCAGAAGCTAACAGGAAGTTTTGAGTCTGCAAGCATAGTTCTTGCTGTTTCGATCAATGTTATGTTCTTCCTCTCAGCTACCCCATTTTGTTGTGGAGTATAAGGTGCACTGAATTCGTGCAGAATTCCTTTGGCGTTGCAAAACTCTTTCATCTTGTTGTTCTTGAATTTCGTGCCATTATCACTTCGAATACGTCTGACAGGGAGGTAATACAGATTTTCGAGCTTCTTGAAAAGAATCACCAGATTATCGAACGTTTCATCTTTAGACTCTTGAAAGAAAACCCATGAATATCAAGAATAATCATCTGTGACAACCAAACAATATAGATCTCCGGATATACTTCTAACATTCACCGGACCGAAAAGATCCATATGTAGACGTTTAAGCGACAACTTTATAGAATTCAGAATCTTCTTAGGATGTGACTTCTTCTTCTGCTTCCCTTTCTTGCATTCAAGACAATGATCCGTCATGTGGAAGCTTTGAAGATTCACCCCCTCGACTAAATCGTTATGAACCAGAAAATTCATTTTCCTCATATGTATATGCCCCATTTTTCTGTGCCATAGAATCGAATACTTCTCCGTGGCTTTTGTGACAAAACATTAAGCCGATTTCGATGATGGTATAGCAATACCCATGTCTAACACGTAGAGATTGTTTTTGCGTGGAACACGCATAAGAATCCAATCATCCGGAATTTTGAAACCCGGCTTAAGTATCATGCACTCCTTATCATTGAAATGAACAGTAAACTGTTTATCACAAATCTGTGAGATATTAGAAGATTGTTCTCTAGCTCGGCGATGTAATTCACACGATCAAATGATACCACGCCATTTGAAAGTTTTCCTTCAGCTACAATCCGGCCTCCTTGGTTTCCAGCGAAGCCAGCATACCCTCCATTAATCGCTTTGATATCGAAGAGTAGCGCTTTCATCCCGGTCATGTGCCATGATGCTCCACTATCCAGAATCCACTTCGATAAAATGGATCTCTGGAGCCCCTGCGCACATTAATAATTCAGTTTAAAAGTGCGACCCAAGCCTTCTTGGTCTTGGGTTTGGGATAATAAGCTTCATAATCATCCTCAAAATCATCACTTAAAAATTCATCGACATTATCATTCTCAAACTTAACCTTTTTCTTATCTTTTAAAAGTTTGATAGTTTCAGTTTTATCTTTTGAAACAGACATTTTGTCGACCTTGGTTTCAGACTTTGCAACTTCAGATGTTGTTGATTTCTTTTTGGCAACCCAGGATTGTGATTTAATTTGTGCTTTCTTTATGTAAAACCTTGAATCTTTGTTTTCGTTTGTTTTGGAAGTTTCACCTTTTTCAAAAATTGAATTTTCAAACTTCGATTCTGTAACATCCGTCAAAAACCGGGTTAACCAAACCCGCTTCGTTTATTAACCGAACATTCAGTTAAAAATTTCGTTGCATATTTAATGCTCAAATTAATTTTAAACGATACATAATTAATAAGTATATTAGAATATAAAATTTATATTTGAAAATTTATTAAAATTAATGAAATAAAAATTAAATGCTGATGCCGGGTTTTGAACCCGGGTCAGCCGGGAACCACAAAGACTTAACTCACACTCGCCCAACCACTCCGCCACTTGATGTTTTTGTGAGTTCTAGGAAACAATTAAATCATATCTACAACTGAGAATCAGCCTGTTGCGCCAACTGAAACCGATATCGGCTTTCAAACCGTCCAAGACGTTTGAGTGCTCGCGGAATCTTGAACATAACCGATAAACCGACATTTTAAATCAATTCAGTCGTTAATGAACTTGAATTCAGGTGATGTTTGGTTTTATAACCGAAAACATTCATTTCTGGAATTACTTCAACAAAATCCTCATCTCGCGACTCAATTACATTCCCAGAGCTTCTAATTTCACGTTTACTCTATTTTTTGGTCGTCGGAATTACTTTTTGAACATCGCCGGAATTCTCTGCAAGTTGCCGGAAAACCGAGACTCACCTCAAAACGGTAAATACCTCGACTTTTTCTATTTCATTCCATTGTGAGACAAATTCTAACATCACTCCATCACCCAGAATCAACCCCAGACGACGTTGCCGGATTTTCTGTTTTCGCCGGAAAACTTCTGGAATTTCCAGAATCTCGCTGTTAATCGGTATGATCATCTAAACATCCTGATAATCGTTGCTCAGTAATTCAATTTTATATCTAACCAATCAAAACTGTTATTTGACCCGAACAGAGGAAGCTCACAAAACAGAGCCGGCGATCTTTGCCGGAGTTCTGAAAAAGACGACCTGTTCCGGTACTTTCTTTCCCCAAACCCTTTCTGTTCAATACCTTTCAATTGCTCATAATATTCGTTAACCTAATTAAACAAGAAACAGTTGGTTTAACCGTTGTCTGTGTTTTGAACGAAGAAGATGAAGTCTATTATGATTATAAGATTAATTAAAATCCGTATTATAAACGGGTTAGACACACAGTCCAGCGGTGGACTGTGTGCAAACAATACGCATACGTCCCGAGTTCGATCCTTGACACACGCCCATTCTCGGTAATAAAAATGTTCCTTTTTAAACTGAACCGGATCCACTCGCAGTTAACTGTTAAGTATAATAAAAACCGGAATATTTACCAAGTTAGACACACAGTCCAGCGGTGGACTGTGTGCCAAACTAAACCACAGGTCCCGGGTTCGAGACCTGTGGAGAACACTGAGTCGATACAATTAAATCTTTTTTTAAATAAATGATTTTCGGATTAACTTAAATAGTGTATAAATATAATTAAAAACAGAAATATTTCGGGTTAGACACGTAGCTCAGCTGGTAGAGCTGCGTGCACGCGTACGGGAGGTCACGGGTTCGAGTCTCACTCAGTGCAATAATATTCACAATCGAACCGGTCAACGGTCAACAGTTATGGTCAACAGTCAAAAGTCAACATTTTTTTTATTATTTTTATTATTTATTTAATTTAAAAATCAATTAAAAATACTTAAAAATAACGTTTTTAAAGTTAGAAAATAGCCTTAAACTCACAAAAATATATCCAAAAATCCTATTAAAATTGTTAATAAAATCCACTTATTTACCATACCTTTTCGTTATTAATTAGGTTAGTTATTTCCTCGTCGATCAATCCTCTAAACTCGTGCGCATTCAACATCATCCACCGAACGCACCCAAGGTGAGTGAATCTCTACAAATTCCCCGTTTTAATCACGTTTTTGGGGTGTATCATGTGTCTTATTATTTATTATATTTAAACTATTGTGCATCCATCATATCCATGAACAAATATGTATTCAACATGTATCAACTGTTTGTGTGGTTATTGTTTAGATTAAATTTATCATTTTCAGTACATACATTATCATAGGCCGCCGCTCCCATTACATTATGAGCGTTGAGCTGTTCCCCATTACATTATGAGCGTGAACCAGGCGTTGCCAACATACGATCGGCTCCGTTTGATTGAGCCTTGATCGCACATACATTATCATAGGCCGCCGCTCCCCATTACATTATGAGCGTTGAGCTGTTCCCCATTACATTATGAGCGTGAACCAGGCGTTGCCAACATACGATCGGCTCCGTTTGATTGAGCCTTGATCGCACAGACATTTATCATAGGCCGTCCGTTCCCCATTACATTATGAGCGTGAACGTGACGTTGCCAACATATACAGTTTCATTCATGTTATATATTCATGCAAGTTGGTTGTTATTGTATGTTATTGTTTGTTGTTGTTTGTTATTGTATGTTATGGTTAGTTATTGTATGTTATTGTTTGTTGTTGTTTGTTATTGTATGATTATTTACGTTTGCTCACATATGATTATTGCACAATTTTTCCATATTAAATACAACAAGAAATAAATAATAAATGTTTTCTAACAAGGTTCACTCGCCAACTTTTGTTGATAAAAAAAAACATTTTTTACACATGATACAGGTGGACAGGATGAAGCAAGGAACACATAGGAAAGTGCCTTAGAAGAAAAATAATGAAGTTTAGATAGATGTATAGAACATGTTGTATTTGTATGATTTGATTGTATGATCTCCTTTAAATTGTAATAATAAATATGAAACATTATAATAAATGTAATGAGCTTTGATGAAAACCCAATCATGCCCCGATCACCTTTTCCGCTGCGGGTCGGGGTGTGACAGATTCAGTTTTAGGTTTAACTTCGATTTTAGATTCATTTATTTTCAGAATTGTGATAGGTTTTACAATCTCTGGTTGTTTCAGTTTCTCAACATCTGAACTTGTCTTCCTTCGAGGATAAACAGGCTTTGATTTCGAACACTTGCGCACAATATGACCAATTTCATTGCATTTAAAGCAAGTCTGATTATCATGAGAATGTTCACTAGTGGATTTTACTCCACGTGCGGATTTAGCCTTATCTCAAAGTTCTTTTTCTTTTTTAAACTCATCGTTTGATTGCTTTACAATCAAACTTTCTTCTTGAACCGTGCTAGTCCCATAAACGAATGTCATGTTTTTATCTTTGTATTCGCGAAATGGTGACTTATTCTTTTTCGGTTCTTCTTCTACATCCAAACCCAACCCCGCTCTCCTATGTTCCAGAAAGTCACCACCATTCCTTCGGTAGTTGTTTCTTTTAGGTTTAGAGTAAAACTTCTTTTCATTAATTTCCAAATCTTCTGATGAAACTTCAACGAGTTTGAAGAATTTATCAAGCTGATCCTCTTTCACGTTCCGAATCGGAAAGCTATCGTCGAAATATAGTCTATCAGAATCCTTAACTTTGTACATGACAACGTTTAGATCATCACTTAGGCTATCTTCCGATGATGTATCGTTATCTTCAGATTGTGAATCAGAATTGTTCGAACTCGAGTTGGCGCTTTTAAATCTTCCATCATCAGATTCATTCAAAACATTTTCAACAACATTCTTAACCACTGCTTCGCCATCATCACTTGTGTAGGTTATATCAATGTTCTCAGGCAGCTCATTTTTCTTTGCAGTTAAAAGTTCAATGTTGAGCGCCTTTTCCATCCCCTCGGTTTTCTTGCGAAAATACTTTTCGCACAAGGGTGATGGAACATTGCTATAGCCTTTACGTTTCTTACCTTTGATTTTCTGAACATTTTCTTCCGACTGAATCGTTGGAAGAATGTGATCAATGACATAAGCATTTGTGGTATAGCTTTTTAGAAGCTGTCTCACTCTTTCAGTTTCGATTTTCATGTCTTGAAGCTCTTGTTTTACTTCAACAATGTTGTTTATGTAAACGTTAATAGCTTTTTGTTTTTCCATTAATGTAGTTTTTAACATTCTGATAGTGTCGTGCTGGTCAATATTATTACTATCCAACCTACTGTATCATCTTTCATTTTGTCATAAGCCTCTTTCATTGTGCGATAATCATATTTGAAATTGTTATTATGCACATTGAGTTTGCTTATGATCTGAGACTTTTCAGCACATTGAAAACAAGGTTCAACACATTTTGTACATGGTTTTTCAACCTCAACGATTTGCACCTTTACTACTTCCTTTTCTACAACTTTTACCTCCGGACCTACCTTTTTCAGATTTGCCATCATAGCTTTGTTGGCGATCTCTGTGAGGTTTTCTTCATTCAGCTCTATGGTAACGTTGATGACTTCTTCAACCACAGGTTTCTCCTCAGCAATATACTCCGAAGATGTTGTATCACCAAAACAACCTGCAAAACTAGTAGTCATGTTAGGAGAAAGGATACTCTGCACCTTTGTGTGATGATAGAGTTCCTCTTCCTTTGCTTGTTGCATATATTCTTCTAGCATTGCACTTTCCATAGCTTCATCCTCAGCAGATGTATCCATGATCTCTGCCATTAAAGCAACTCCGGTCTTTTTGCCAATATATGAGTTCCAGTCAAAACCGTCATCTTCATTTGAAGCAACCATTGCCTTCTTAGTGGTGTTGGATGGTTTTTATTGAATTTCGACTCGAGTCTTCTTTGGGAAAGGCTTGTATTGTAGTGACTTCTTGTCATATTCACAGCCACTTCCAAATGGACTTTGATTCCCAGTTGCCTCAGGATTTTTGCATTCTCTTTTGAAGTGCCCTTTTTGTCGGCATCTGAAGCAAATGACTTTTGTTTTGTCGAATCCCAATTTGTTGCTTGAATTCCCGATGCCTCTACCGGTTAGAGCAACAAACTTAGTAACCCTCCGAATGATTGAGGCCAAGGACCATTTGATGTCCATCAGCTCAAGCTCTTCTTCATCTACTTGATCATAGTCTTCGGCGGTCATTTCCGGATTACCAATTTTCCCAGCCACCAAACTTTCATACGATTCCAACACTGTGGCAAGAAGTGCCATGTGTTGTTTAGCAACTTGTTCAGAAACAACATTGTTTAAGTTGACTGCAATGTTACATTTGAACACATTTAGATCAGAATTCGATTGGTTATTCTGATTTGAACCCGTGCTTGAATACGAAGAATTCTGGGGACTCTGATCATATTTCGGATATGATTGAGTTTGACTCTGTGGCGAATGATTCGAGGAATTCAGATTCGCGCTAAAAGCGGTTTGGATCTTCAGGCTAGTGATATTCTCTTGAGCTCCGGTCTTGTAATAAAGCCCTACATCTTGAGTAACGTTTGAATTCTTTGATTTGGTTATCTTTAACAACTCTATCTCATGCCCCTCCAGTTTATCAATGAACGTGGATAGTTTGAAGAACTCCCAGCTCGGACTTTCTTTGAGCACCATGAGATATGTCGTCCATTCACCTTCAGGCAATGCATCAGCCAGTTTATCAATGTATTCTTCTTCCGTCTTCTCAAGCCCATGTCTCCTCATAATCACTTTCAGATGACAAAACCTTTCGATCATCTGTTTCATTTTTTCCCCTTGATTATCGTAAATTTGTCAAATTCCTTCATGATCAGTGCTTTCTTGCTTTTGACCATTTCGGCACTTCCCTGGTATTTGTTCTTCAAGAATTTCCATATTCTTGTGATGTCTTGTATTCCGGTAGAAGCACCAATATATCTTCTTTCACCGACTGTTGGATCAAACTTATCATTTTCTTCTCGGCGACGTACGCATCTTTCTGTATAGTTGAAAACTTGCTTATGTCGATGACGTTATCATTTTCATCACGTGGCCATGTGTAGCCAGTCTCTACTGCAACTCAGCTGTGAAAATACGTAGTTTGAACCCAATTAGGAACTTTTCTTTCCACCCCTCATATTCGTCCATACACATGAGTTCGGCGGTTTCACAGATGTGCCCATCTCGTTATCAATTTTTACTTGATTCACCATTTGAGCATTCGATGCTTTAGCAGTCATGAATGCACTATGAAGATCTTCCATCTTGAAAAATTGACCAATATCACTGAAAACACACGTTCACAAACTTCGAAAAATGATCAGTAACTGAAAAGTTTAGGCGAACTTACAGTTTGTGAAAATCAGATTTTGGTTTAACACAAGTTCGGGTGAACTTGTGTTGAATCTTTGTAAAAATTTCACTCTAAGACAAGTTCGGTCAGACTTGTTAAGAATTTCAAGAGTACAAGCAAGTTCGGGCGAACTTGTATAGATTTTCAACAGAAATTTTATCAAGTTCGGGCAAACTTGATAAAAATTGAATGAAAATAGTAAGTTCGAGCGGACTTGTGCTATAATCTTTTGAAAAACAATCAAGTTCGAGCGAACTTGATGTCAAGTTCGACCAAATCAAGTTTGTAAAACATGGGTTTTTTCAACTTTTTGATATCAGTTAGTTTGAATTTGATCTTGAAAGTCTCAGGGGTTTATCTTTACTAGCATTTTATATGACATATTCAAAAATCATCAACTTTTATCCGTAGATTCATTGTTTTCTCTTGAAAAGTTAAAAAAAATGGTAGAAAGGAGTAGAATAAGAGTAGATCTTCAATGATTTCACCAATTCAGGTATCCAGGCTCTGATACCACTTGTTAGATCGCTCCTCGATTAGCATAGGAACCTAAATTGGTATCTAACATTCATATAGGTGGAAACTATGTGACGTGTTAATCAAATATGCAAAGATTACTCGTTTAAATGTTGTTTATTGATCATAAAGTTCAATTACATGTCAAATCCAGATCGGGCAGAGCTTCGCCTCTGTTGTGACAAAGTTGCAAAAGTTACAAATGACGAACAAAATGTCACCTATTTATAGGATGCTAAGTTCGTGGGTATTACACAAGTTCGGGCGAACTTGCATAGAACAAGTTCGGCCGAACTTGTTCTCACATCATGTTTCCGGGCGAACTTGTCATACTACTTACATAAATACGACATTTCTAGCATAATCTAGCCCAATTCTAAACAGACTCGATCCAAGACTAAGACATAGACATTATGTACTAACAGTTAGATCACTATATGCATTTATTACAACATTCCACCATGGGTATTGTTATCACATGTTTCTTAATAATCCCCAACATATTCATAAGTCTAACATGCTACTCACATATTCATTAACTTTTAAGAAGGTCAGCGGCCAAGCATACTAATTTCCAACCTAGACACTTATATCCATCTTTATATAGTAGATCATACTAGCAACACCATATACATTTCACACTCATGTTTTTAGGACACATACAAACACATGACCAATTGTCACACCCTAAGTTCCACGTGTAACCCGGTGGGCCCGGTGGGGAGTATCGTGATGCAAGTTGATATCATCATTACCAAACAAATACAATAAACACAACGGAAGTCTGGATAATTACTATTACAAACGTTCGAATGTTCAAAGTTCAGAAATAATATACAACGCTTGAAACTAGATCCACAGGCGGATCGAAAAGTAATTACAAAAGGAAACTTGACAGACTAAGGCCTTCTAAGCAAAGGTTGCAATTCCTCTTAAGCTTCGCCTGAGCATTTCCAGTCTATTTACGAATACTTGTCACCTGCGCTTAGTCTTTTAAAATACGTCAGTTTTCACTGGTAAATAATTTAACCGACTAATTTTGAAAACATTTAAAAACATTTGTGTACACAAAGGTCTTTTTTTATAAATAACTTGGGACAATAATTTTCATGTTATCAGTTTTACATGCTAATAATACATTTAGAGCCGAAAACTATGTCGGGATCCTGATTAATCGACACGCCACTTTAACACCTTTAATAGGTGCACCTCTAATGGGTTATACTTTATTTTAGCATCTGACGGGTGTATGCCTACACCCCGTGCTTAGGTTTGGCCATTTGCAATTAAATGAGTCGTGGATATCCCAGACACGGTCGTTTTAACCCCCAAATGTTTAATATTAAGAATACGAATTAAAATAGATTATTTGAATTCCGACTCATTGGTCTTTGATCCCATATCCAACCATGGGGTATTAATATACCATATCCCAAGCCCGTATAAGGGAAAATAAGTTAAAGTATTTATCTGGCTTGCAAAATCTCTAAATAATAAGAAAATAAGCAAAGCACAGCCGTAATCAATAAACTAGCTTGGCGACACTCTACCGGAAGTCTCTAGTCTGGAAAGGAGGGTTATATTAACGATTAGTTGTTAGCGGGTATTTATTTAGTCATTGACTTAGACCGCTAACTTAAAATAAAGATAACGGTACGAAACGTTAGATTAAGCGGTGACCGGAAAAGAATGTATTTTGGACCCGACAAGTATTAAGACTTTATAATATGGGTTACCATTTTACATTCTGGAATTTGAGAATATTTTGATATGGTTAAACCCGTTTAGGTTAAATTACGTAAACTAGTTATGTAGGCTTAATCCGTATGCATATAAGCGAAACTGGGTTAACCGGTGAGTCCTACACAAGTTCCATATGCCATTAAGTTTAAAATATGTTATTATAACAGTAGGTTATTTATATGATGGCCAGTTATGGTTTTAAAAACAATTTATGCCTTAAAAGGGCAATTTCGTCATTTTAAAATGTAATAAACGAGCTTATATGTAAACTGATGTTATTATCATACTCATTCTGTAAAAATACTTATTTTATGAAGTTATATCAGTAGGACATTAATTATATGTGTGGTTTATAGTTTAAGACCAAACTATGTCCCGAAAAGGGCATTTTGGTCATTTCATATATAATTAACAACTTATTTGGGAATCTGAGTTTGGGACCTGTACCTTCTGTTAATAAGTTGAAAATATCTTTTGAAATCAGTAGGTATCAAGCCTTAACATTGTAATATGGTTTTAAACCATACTATGCGTCGAAACGGCGATTAAGTCGCTAAATGACGATTTAAATAGTGTTTAAGTAAAACTGTTGTTGTGACTAAGTTTGTATGACCAAAATATGTTAATATATATACTACATTAGTAAGTATAAAGTTTTGGTCCATTTGAATGTTGAAAACCCATTTTAAGTGCCGAAAGGGTAACATCGTCATTTAAGGACAAAATATGCAAACTATAGTTTAAACTTAGTTTGCAACCTGAATGAATATCCCAAATTATCCTAATAATGATATTACATCAGTATGTATGAGTTTTGATGTGAAAATTATGTTTAAACCATTTTATACATCAAATGGGCATTTTAGGCATATTTAACAGATACTAGTGTGAAGGCTCGGATTACTACATGACCATCTCCTATAACTCCAGAGGGTTATAGTATACTATAATATGGTCATAATGCAACTTAGGGACAATAGCTAATGTTGCTAAATCGGGACAGAACTGAAAGTCAAAGCAAAAAGTCAACTTTCACGACTTTCGGTTGCGAACCGACCTTAGACCTGGAATTGACGAGCCAAACATGCTCCCACATGTTCTTACAATTACTACCAAGTTATTAGAGTGCCAAAACAGGTTCTATAACATCTACATTGCTAATTATGATTTTATTTCAAAACTGACTCGTTTGACTTTTTATTAACATAACATGGACCCGTCAATTGACCAAGCAAACGTGGTAATCAGGAGGTGCCCTCTTGGGGGATTAACACCTACCTTATTACGATCACATAGCCATGTTCGTTATGAATATTGGCTGGACCATAATGGTCTTAGCTCAAAGTCAAAGCGTTTTTATGTCAACGCTTTGACATTGGCTTAAAACTTAAATAAACTGAAAGGAGGGCTAAGAACACTTACACATGGTCCTTAGCACGAAATATGACTAATTAGGAAGCTCCCAAGGATTAGGAACCTCCAGAGAATGAATAGATGAGGATTTTGAGAATGAGGAAATGAAATGGTTGCAAGGGAGCTCTATTTATACTTGAAGATCAAGGCTCAGATCATTACAAGTGTTGGCAGGGGTTATGAGATGAAAACAAGTGTTTAGGGTCGTGGCAAATGCAGGGGAATGGCTCAAGTTCGCGAGAAAGGTGGCAAACATGCTGGCTGCCAACAATCTGCGAGCTGCAATACCTCTTACAGACCGTAAGGGGTTAAGCCTTGTTGTCCGTAAGGACCTCTGGCGCCCATAGATTTGATTTGGTTACAGACCGTAACTATTGAGGCTTGCGGTCCGTAACCGCCTTCCTGAAACAATGATTTTATTGCCTTACGGTCCGTAACCCTTGATGGTTACGGTCTGTAAGGACCTCCCAGAAGATGGAAATTTTGAAATTTTATCACTTGGGTCCTTCGCCATTTTTCGATGCTCGTACAGAGGTTATTAAAATTACATGATGGCGTCGTTGGTCCCTCTCAGTTACACGTAGCCACCAAAATTTTCGGGACACGTGTCGGAATTTTATTGGATGAAATTTTTGAGGTGTTACACCAATTAACTACCTCATACACATAGATAATCCATTCAATACATACTAATGCTCTCACGATACTACAATGGTCAACTACATTCAAGTAAGCAATTTAACATAATCCCAACATCATCCTTTACTAGTAAGTCCACAAGTTATATGTTTAGTACACATTCATTTCTAATTTACCATTATGAAACTAGCCCGACATATGGTGTGCAGCACACCAATCAAGTATGGAGTACAAACTCCTAAGGCGTACAATAAACTACTCTTTTCAAACTTGACTCGAGAATTAAGCATCATTCTACGTTTGCTACTATTACCTATACTATGCACACCCTTAGGTTTAACCTCAACTCATTTCGTTCATATGACTTTATTATTAGCTCTCTTCACGCACTACTTATTCTACTTAAGTAAATATGTTGCGCGAGTTCATCGTACGAGCGTTTAACCAATACTTCGAATTTTCACTCAAGAAATTTGAGATTTCCTTCTAATGACATAAATGCCTTCTTATGTTTACCGTTAGAAGAAACACATTCAATACCATACCATACTTATCCCACCTTTAATTTCATTCATAAATACTATTCAATCTACACATTCTTACTGACTGAGCTAAACATTTTACTAACCTTGATTTCGTTGCATAAACCAATGATCCGCGATCCGGATTGACCTGCTTCTTCACAAGTCCATACCATAACTAGTTTGACCCCGTCCATCCATATGATGAGTTTCTGCTCGTGAACATCCCTTCGCCCGATCCACTAGTTTTATCACTTCAAGCATTCTATCATTCTCATTCGCAAAAGTTAACGGTTAGTGTATTTTCATTTAAATATTCATCCTATTCGGTGTTTATTCACCTATATTTCTCTCACAATTTCTTACTTACATGCTATACAACATTACACATTTCATTTCTTACATACAATCTTTTACAGTTAATTAAAGTTTGTCAAATTTCTACGGTCTGAATTCTCAAGGTCAAACTATATATTCTCACTTATTGTATTCATATCAATGGTGGTTCGTGTTTGTACTTTCCTTCAGCTCGAACCTACTTACGAAAACAACATTTCACCGTTTTAGCTTTTCTTGCGAAAATTTCCCTCGCTCTTTCTCACCCGATCCTTACTCTTTTTTTTAACTTTTCTTTCCTATTCGTTCAATCTATATTAACCTTCGGACTTAAGTTTCCATTCCTACATGTTTAATCCGTACTCACCACTGGTTTATCTTTTCATTTTTACCTTTCATTCTTATAAGTTCGATCAGTACTCATCGACGAATTCAAGCTTTTTCATTCTCACCATTCATTCTCACTTGTTTGATCCGTACTTACTTACGGGTTCAAACATTTTCATTCTCACATACTACCCTCATTTTATTAAGAGTCTTACAACTTCTTTCACCTACACATCCACCTACTTCCCAATTCTACTAGAAATTCATGTGACAATTATCATAGTCTCACGAGTGTCTTATGCTTCTCATGCACTGGCAAGGCGCGCAATCCACATACTAGACTCGTGCCTTCATGTAATCGTCAAGTATAACATTTTTATGCATGTTAGCATTTTCATAATGTAACACTTGTTCCTTTTCAATCATTATACAATTTCAAACAATTTCATATTTAATGAAACCTTGTGTTTTATTTCTGGGATTTGTATAATTATCAATGACATTTGCACATTTTCAATCCTTGCACGATTTCGAACTCTCAAAACTTTTTCTGAAAGTAATGCGTAAACTGTTACTCAAACATAATCACTTTAACGCGACGTACACTCCGGAACAAGGACATAAACTACGCATACCCTAAATACCCTTTACATAACTTAGATATAAGTTTTGAAGGGTTAGGCATGACAAAAACACGCTTATACAAGTCCAGGGACTATTTTCGACAAACTGCGAAAGTCTGTTGGCCCGTATTCAAGATACGAACCATGTGTACCAATCCAAATATTTTTGTATTCAATAAAATCTTGTATTTTATTGATAAAAATGCAAAAATGTCAATCGTTGCGCAATTTCGATCATTTTCGTGTTCGATAAAGCGTTGAACGTTATTTGAGAAACACCTAACCGCACAACCGAACGAACTAACATCCATGACATTTCCGGGCAAAATCCGAGTTACATATGCCTTAACACCTTTATATAGCCTAAATATTGGGTTGAACGGAGTTAAAAGTGACAAAACGTGACAAAACAAGTATAGGGCCAAATATGTCAAAATGCCAAACTTCTGCCCCTGCCAGGTCCATACGGGCCGTAAAGAAAAGCCCCATACGGTCCGTATGGGTGCCCATATTAGGAAACTTTTTCGCAGCTTCTTGTTCAAAGTCTTGGCCTCCAAGTTCACGAATTTTCCAGCTTTGTGCCACCTTTGGACATGTGTTTAGGCCTTCCTCAGATCATGACGCCTCTATGGACACTTATGATGATCTTAAGAGCTCAAGAACACTATAAATAGCCATGAAATCTTCACTTCCAACTTGCTCATTCGCAAATTCTTTCTCCCATATATTTGGAGCTTGTTTCCAGTCATTTGGAAGCCTCCTACTCTGAGTTCTGAAAGTGTTAATCAACACAAGTAAGTGCTCTCCTTAGCTCTTTCATTATTTTGGCACTTTGAGCCAAAAGTCAAACAGTTTGACTTTCGGTTCTGACCATTTTTGGTCAAGTCAAAGTTCAATTGAACTTTATAACGTGATCGTAATCAAGAAGGTTATAATCCCTTGCGATTGCACCTTCTGATTACCACGTTTACTAGGCGAAGTGACTAGTCAAAGTTTTGGTAAAAGATGCGCATAATGTGCATTTTACGACGAAACTATTTTCGGGTATCAAAACTCCAAGTTTTGATACCAAATCAGTTTTATAACTTAGTTAGACATGTTTTAACATGTCTAACTCGTCACTTCAAGTTTAATGCTTTATTTTGGGTCGTAAGTCAAGCAGTTTGACCACCGCTTTGACTTTCGAATCCGACCCGTTTGGTCAATCTTAGAATTCAACCAAGCGCATTTTTAGGACCATAGTTGTATAGGGAATAACCCTCTGAGGTTATACCTTATGGTCTTATGGTTTGAATAGCTTTATGATGAGTCAATTGTTCTGTACTTTAAATTGACCAAAATACCCTGTTTGCGCATAAATTGATTTTAAGCATATGTAACCAAATTTTTGACATTTAAACTGATGTTATAACATAATCAAACATGTTTTGGCATACAAGACTCATCTAGGACATATTTAACCATCCGTACTTATAATTACGCTAATGACCCGTTAAAGTAGCGTAAACTGCTCTACAAGTCATAACGGGTCAAAAGCACTTAGGATCCTTTCCAAATCAGAATGTTAAGTTGTTAAACCATATCATATGAGTCCCAACACTCATTTGGTTTATAAGACTTCATTCTACCCGAATCCTCCGATTAAAGTTTAGACACGCTAAATAGTTATCTAACACATTAGGACACACTTGAGCTTTGTTCAGTCTCTTGATCAAGGACACTTTTGCAATCCCAAGTGAGTACATAGTTCCCCTCTTTTACATTTTGCAAAAGTTTTGGGGTGATTCATATGTGCTAAATCATTTTCAAGTTTTCAAAAACAAAGTCTATGGTTTATATAAAACAATACGATTCAATAATGTGAACAACTTTTTGGTGTGTTATCCATGACATGAATGACATTCATTAACATTGATCACGCCGGCCGGTAGTATGTTATGGTACCATAGGACTGACAATCCCGTTATCGGACTATCCACTAGATTTGGTGAAAGTTTGGTTAATGACAGAAACTGTTTCTGATTAACAAATCATTTGTTGATTTGTTAGTCTAGTTAAAGAGACCCTTTGGTGGTCTATTAAAGATACCCTTTGGTGGTATCGTCAACACATTTTTGAATGTGTTCATTAAAGAATGACTAAAATTTTTCACAATTAAAACACGGACAGTTGGTTTATAACACGGACGATTGATTGATGACACGGACAATTAGTAGATGACACAAACAATTGGTTTATGACACGAACAAATGGTTTATAACATGGACGAAAGATTCATAACACAAATGATTGGACCATTGATTTATGGTAAGTGATTTAGCTAACGAGACGAGTGTAATATGATAAAAGCATGGTGGATACGCCGCTGGTACTTCCTATATATAAGTGCTTTTATCGTATTACATATCGTGGTGTTATCCAAATTACTTGGACAAATGTTTTCAAACGATGTCACGCAACAATTTTCACTTAAAGATATAACCATACGAAATTTTCTTTAAAATCGATTTACTACTCGTTTTTACAAAAGAAACATTTTAGTCAATATTCATGGCTACAAGGTTTTCGCAAACTCTAACCAACTTGTTTTAGTTGGTTAATTGTATTGAAATATCAAACACTTTTTGATACAAGTTTTTTCACAAACTCTAACCAACTTGTTTTAGTTGGTTAATTGTATTGCAATATCAAACACTTTTTGATACAAGGTTTTCACTTAACGACTCTTGTAGTTGAACGAGGTGTTGCAATATGTAAACAAAGCCATGAATTTGACATCTCACGAAACCTATGTACTCGCCGGCTTTTTATGCTGACTATCTTTTCACATATGTTTCAGGAGTCAATGTTTGATGATTTGATTGCATGTTACACATAGGATGGACGCGAGCCTTAGTTAATTTAAAGTCTGAAAGACAATTGTTATGTTTGTTTGTTTTTATTACCCAAAGACAATGTAAATTATCAATGAAATAAAACGAAACTTTAAATACCAGGTGTTGTGAAACAATTCCTTTAACGAGACTCTCCGATGTTTCCGCCGCGGTTTGTTGTTTTACGCGATCGGGGTGTTATAGAGATTGGTATAAGAGCCCATGGTTATAGGGAATTAGGTTATTAGCATTACTTTTGACCTAGACTAAAACCTTCCTAGAACCCTGACGCGAGTTATCTTGCGTCTAGAATCTTAATACAATACCATCACCTATCCTTAGGTGATTACCAAAACAAATCCACAAGTTACAAATCCGTTTTGAAAATTTTCATCTATTCTTAGATTATTTATTCTTGGCTTTTAAGCCTTTGACGTTTTCATAATGTCATCAAAGTTTGGGTCTTAGCTAACGCAACATCATTCCAATTTCATCCTTTCTATTGATCTGATAAGCTTCACATTTGGTATATATTTACTTCTCAATTTCACTTAAGCAACTATTCAAACATATGGTGAACATCATACTACTCCAACATAGGGTACAACCTTCTAATGCACACTTTTTACCAAATCATATAACCAACCAAAATTTTTACATGTATTTCATCTAAAATACATTTCACATGTTTAATTACCTAATGGTTACATCCTATACTCGTTCACCCATTAATTACATAAAATTTCACTATCGCTTATATAAACATATTTACATTAGCAAATTGCATTTTTCATTCCTTCACACCTCGATCCAATACATCATTACTTTTTCTTGATTTTTATTTTTATCATTGTGGGACATAACAGGTCTCCACGCACCTTTGTACTATTGTAGGGTTGTGGGACTTTTTATTATCTACATTCACAACTTTTAGTTTAAACCATCTTTGTTTCTCAGGCATCTTAACGTAATACAATTCGATTCACATGCTTTCTTACTATTGCATTGCCAAAAGCGGCCACGAAGCTCCTATTGCGTCGGGGCAGAAGGCAGCGTCGGCGACGCCTTGCCAATTCTGCTGACGCTGTTCGTTCTTGTTTTCGCTTGTATGACCTGTTTTCAAGTCCCGTTTCCCGAAACTGTTCCGTAAGTAACACCATTAATCTAATAATTACTAGCCACATTCTAAAAATCCCATCCCGTTCCGTTTTCCATATGTGTAATCTTTAAACCTTAAAAGCATTTACTTGTATTACGCCTCGGAGCGAACACACGCATACCTGCGAAAGCTCTCGGTTTAAGTTCAAGTACTCCAATCCTATACTTGAATCCCTTAAACCTTAGCTCTGATACCAACTTATAACGCCCATCCTTTCACGCGATCAAAAACCAATATTAAACAACCAAATTTTACGACCAAATTTAAACTTTTATACATTATTTGAAATTCGACCAAATTTAAACTTTTATACAATATTTGAAATTCGACCAAATTATACCAAATTAACCTTTTAAAAGCTAGATAAAATCAACTACCATTTAACAAAACTTATAATCACATGTTTTTAGAGCATGCCTAACAACTAGACTTTAACTACATAAACAACCAAAAGTTTTAACCCATTGCATAAACTAGTTCGGAAGCGCGTTGAGGGCGAAAAAGAGTTGTGCGTGTGTTCGTTCCAAGATGGCAAGTCCGCTTATAGTGCGGTTTTACCTACAACATAAACAAAGATTTATTTAAGTAAGAAAAGGGTAAAGTCCTAAGTATCATTGAACAAGACTTTCCTCCATTCTCATTATTCCCATAAACTTCATGTTTATATTCCTTTCATTACATTAGATTTGGCTTACTCATCTACTCGATTTCATCACTTTAATCCGTTCGAATAATAATCAATCTATAAACATTTAACCCGCTCACAACAGAATAAATACACACTATTTCAAACATTATATTCTAGCTCGTTGACCCGCTTGTACCGGATTCATCTACGTGATCATTCCAAACATAACATTCTTATTGTTTGACCCTTAGTACCTGATCATCTACATATTCATTCTAAACATAACATTCTTATTCTTTGACATGTTCGTTGTAACATCCGTTAAAAACCGGGTTATCCAAACCCGCTTCGTTTATTAAACCGAATAATCAGTTATAAATTCTGTTGCGTATATATTCTTTATTTTAATTTTAAACGATACATAATTAATAAATATATTAGAATTTAAAAACCATAATTTAAAATTTCAAATAAATAATGAATAATGAATAAAAAAATAATAGCAGACGCCGGGTTTCGAACCCGGGTCGCCCACAAGCCAAACACGCTAACACACCAACTGCTCTACACACACTTATGTGCTATAAATCTGAAACCATTAAACTTTATTTAGGATCTACGACTAAAACTGAAAATCTCAAAGCTTCGGAAAATCTGTAACCGCCGGCATTACTCGTAATCGCGAATTAACTCAAGAAAAACCGACGATTTAATCACGCCTTTAACCCAAAAATCGGTTATCAATCATTTGAACCAATCAAAATCATAACGGAAGGATGATTTAATCTTTTGACCGAAACTGTCGAGCATGTTAGCAATCAAATCCAAAGATTGTAAATCTCGTTCAATTCATAGCCCAACCCTCACCACATTGTGAAAACAAGTCTCTGTTTCACCGAAGTTCACCGGAAATCGCCAGAAACCGAAGAAACTATCCCACTGTTGCCTTACTTTATAAACAGGACATCTAGAGCTTATACTGAAATCACCCACACTCACCTTAAACTCCCTGTAGAATCTCTGTCGCAAGAAATACATCGCCGGAATTCTCTGCAAGTCGCCGGAAAACCGAACCCATTTCATCTCTTTTGCCTTACTCTATAAATAGGACTTCTAGAGCTTCGACATAAGTCACCCACACTCACCCCAAACTTCCTGAAGATCCTATGCCGCAAGTACACGTCGCCGGAATAACCTGCTGTCATCGGAATCTCGTCGGAGAAACAGGGGATCTCTGTTCGGTATATCTTACACCTAATCCCTCTCATTTTTATTAGTCTCATATGTAGTTCAAAAATTTAATAAAGGAATTTATTAATGAATCGAAGAAATCGGATTTTAACAGTCTGGTTGTTCAAGTGACGAAAAAGATGAAGCACTGTTAATGTATAAGTTCAATTCGAAACGGATTTTTAAACGGGTTAGACACACTTCGGGTTAGTCACACAGCCCAATTGGTCGAGCTGTGTGCAACACGAAGCCAAAGTCTCGAGTTCGAATCCGGTTAGTTACACCGCCCCTGAAATTATCCAAGCCTTTTTTAAATCAAAATATGTTAGCGCTTGTATGTGTATAGGTATAATTAAACTTCAATATATTTCGGGTTAGACACACAGTCCAGCGGTGGACTGTATGCAACGTTAAACAACAATTCCCGGGTTCGAGACCTGTTATGTGCACCGGTTCGATATAATTAAAATTCTTTTTAAAATAAATGATTTCTGGATAAATCTAAATAGTATATAAGTATAATTAAAAACAGAAATATTTCGGGTTAGACACGTAGCTCAGTTGGTAGAGCTGCGTGCACGTATACGGGAGGTCACGAGTTCGAACCTCACTCAGCGCAAACAAACACAAAGTCCGAACCGGTCAAACAGTCAAAGTCAACGGACAACAATTTTTTATTATTTATTTTATTTATTTATTTAATCAGAAAATTATTTAAAAATACTTAAAATTAATATTTTTAAAGTTAGAAAATGTCATTAAACTCACAAAAATAAATCTAAAAATCCTATTAAAATTGTTAATAAAATCCACTTATTTACCGAACCATTATGTTATTATTTAGGTTAGTTTTTCTCGTGGTTAAATCCAAATTCGTGCGCATTCATCACCAATCCAAGGAAACGCAACCACTGTGAGTGAATCTCTACAAATTCTCCGTTTTAATCACATTTTGGGGTGTATCATGTGTCATTTATTATTTATTATATTTAAACACTTGTGCATCCATCATATCCATGATCAAATGTGTATCCAATATGTATCAATTGTTTGTGTGGTTAGTGTTTAGATTAAATTTATCATTTTCAGTACATACATCATCATAGGCCGTCTGTTCCCCATTACCTATGAGCGGAACCGTTCCCCATTTGGCGTTGCCAACATACGATCGGCTCCGTTGGATTGAGCCTTGATCGCACATACATCATCATAGCCCGTCCGTTCCCCATTACCTATGAGCAGAACGTGACGTTGCCAACATATACATTATCATTCATGTCATATACTCATGCAAGGTGGTTTGATATTGTATGTTTGTTTACGTTTGCTCACATATGATTATTGCACAACTTTTCCATATTAAGTACAACAAGAAATCAATAATAAATGTTTTCTAACAAGGTTCACTCGCCAACTTTTTGTTGACCCAAAAACCATTTTTACACATGATACAGGTGGACAGGATGAAGCAAGGAACACATAGGAAAGTGCCTTAGAAGAAAAATAATGAAGTCTAGAAAGATATATAGAACATGTCGTACTTGTATGATTTGATTGTGTGATCTTCTTTAAAATTGTAATAATAAATATGAAACATTATAATAAATGTCATGAGCTTTGATGAAAACCCAATCATGCCCCGATCACCTTTTTCCGCTGCGGTCGGGGTGTGACAGATTGGTACCAGAGCTTTTGACTATAGGGATATAGGATAGGTTATTAGACCCTTAGAGCCTATACTATAGTTGATTAGATTTTAATTGTTTATGTGGTTACATGCAAACTCATGATGTTTATTTATTTCATATTTATTACATACACAAATGCATGCAAACACTTCCAATATTATATTTTGTGATACATAATGAATTATACTTACAGTCAAACATACATAATTACATACACATTCATCATACATATTTCAATGTTCACATATTCAAATCACCTTCATACTGCCGTTATTCAAGATTTTGTCGCATTTTTCATTTTTCAAATCTCATCAAAGTGAGTTCTGCGACGTGCATGTAGTAACTGTAAGAGTACAAGTACCGGTAGTCGGAACATCCTGTCTAGGTTGGCATTCGTATAAATCCAATATAACGGACCAGTTTGCCTACCTGGGGACTAACGATGAGAGTACGAAGGACCTATTAGGCCAAAGCATGCCACACCAAACGTCGTTCGAACTAACCCCACTTTGAGGTGTCACCGTGTCCACACCTGGATACATTCCGAATATCATACGTTACATACATATTTCTCGATTTTCTCCGGGTTTTAGTGTACGTAATCAGGCTAACACATGCGAATCATATGAAAAACCCGGTAATCATGGGGCCCACATGATTACGAAGGTGAAGTATGGCGGCATGCAAGGCCCAATTACGAGCAAAGCCCAAGACATCCTATGGATGTAGTAGATTTATTATTCTATATTTATTTTATGAATGTTCATTCCAAAATACGACACATGACCCCTAAAACGTCCAACTCATACTCTTGATATGTATTCCTTGTAGATGTCTTCTAATCTCGCTCGTAGGAAGATGAGATCAGGAAAAGCCCGCGAGCGCATGGCTGCCCAAATCGCTCAACAAATGGCTGCCGTAATACCCAACATTGTAGTTCAAGTTCAACAAGCCCTTACCGCTAATCCCGTCAACCCAATCAATCAAGAAGATCAAAATGTTATCAACCCTCCCCCAAATACCACTAAATGCACCGTCAAGCATTTCAAATCCTGCGACCCTCCAAAATACGAAGGGACTGAAGGTGTCACCGCTCTCCTCCATTGGTTTGAGGAAATGGAAAACACTTTCCTAAATTGTGATTGCCCCGATGATCGCAAGGTGCGATATGCTACCGGTCGTTTGCTTGGAATAGCACTTACATGGTGGAATACAGAGAAGGCCAAACGAGGTGTTAAAGATGCTATGACTTTGACTTGGGAAGAGTTTAAGGAAATCATGACAAGACGGTTTTGTCCAAGAAGCGAAATCAAGAAATTGGAAGAGGAGTTCTATTCTTTGAAACAAAAGGAAGGCGACCACACCACGTACAACAAGAGATTCCTTGAGTTAAATCAAATGGTCCCCAACTTGTTCACTCCCCTTTACCGTTTGATCGAGCACTACATTCGAGGTCTTCCTTCAAAAATCCAAGACTCTGTAATAAGTACCACACCTGCAACTTTGGAAGCAGCCATGGAGTTAGCTACAGAGCTCACCGAAAACCGCATACGTAATAAAGACTTCACGGAGGAGAAGAAGAAAGATAAAACATCAACCGAAACCTCAAACTCCACCCGAACCGAATCCCCTTCTCAACCCATTTCTAAGAAAACGAGATGGGCAACTTTTCGCTGTCACCCAACGCAATCAACCAGCCTCACAAGCCGTACCCCTCCAAGCTATCCCAATCACTCAAGTAGCACCCAACTCAACTTACCCAAATAAGAAACTTTACTTTGGACCTCACCCTCAATGCAACACCTGTTTTTATCACCATCCATCTACCTTACCTTGTCGACTATGTGCGAATTGTGGACGCTATGGTCATCTGAGCAAGGTTTGCCGCACCCCTCAAAACCAAACCTCACCCCCTACTCAAAACATGATCCAAACATATCAACAACCCCAATACCCCGTGTTCCCATATGTTCGAGCTTGTTTTAATTGTGGCGACCCTACCCACTTTAGAAACACGTGCCCTCGATTGGTTAACATCATAAACACCCAAGCTCAAGCAAACCCAGTTAACCAAGCAAATCAAGAAAACCTAACAACTAAGCCACCAGCAAGAGGAAGAGTTTACAACATCAACGCCAATCCTGTTGAAGATAATGACGGCCCAAACGAACCACCCAACTAGTTTTCTTCACCAAAAATCAAGAATTCAACTCCAACCGCTTAGTTTTTATGTTTTCTTTATGTTTATCTCAATCTTCACGTATCTCAATTATAAATTGGAAATTTTATCCAAGAATCTTATGTGAATTACTATTTCAGTTTTGTTTTATACTCATTGATTTAACATTCATATCATCATACCTCACGACGTATCTCCGTCTCATCATTTAAAGAAGTTGGGCTGTGTCTCACTTCTACATAGACTAACCTCTTCATCATAACAAACAAGAGAGGTACTGTCATCATTCAAACATGTATACTTTCAGAATTAGACTCAAGCTTTGGTTGTTGTGTTTGTTTATGTTTTAGAGTCACATAGAACTAATCATAACTTACTGATAAAACCAATGAAAATTTGACAAGAATATGGTGGATACGCCGCTGGTACTTCCTATATATAAGTATTCTTGCCAAAGGATTAGAGGTATTGTCAGGCGGTTATGAGAAGTTCCATGTAGGATTTAGTAATGTCATGGTTGAAGTTTGTTTTATACTCACTGATTTAGCATTCATACATCTCAACGTATTTCAATCTCATCATTCAAAGAAGTTGGGCTGTGTCTCACTTCTACATAGACTAACCTCTTCATCATAACAAACGAGAGAGGTACTGTCATCATTCAAACATGTATACTTTCAGAATTATGACTCAAGTTTTGGTTGTTGTGTTTAGAGTCACATAGAACTAATCATAATTTACTGATAAAGCCAATGAAAATTTGACAAGAATATGGTGGATACGCCGCTGGTACTTCCTATATATAAGTATTCTTGTCAAAGGATCAGAGGCATTGTCAGGCGGTTATGAGATGTTCCATGTAGGTTTTAGTAGTAGAAGTCTTGTTTTAGGATATAACCTTATCTATCCAAACGTATCGATTCTTTCAGAACTATTGGGCATGAGATCATACCTAGTCAATCAAGTCTGTTTATCAATATTCTTTATCGTAGGCATCAAAAAGCGATTCCTGTAGCAGGGTATTCAACCCTTACAAGGAACGTTACCGCCTCAAGTAAAAATTTAAACTCTTACCCCCTTCTAAGTATGTAATTGCCAAAATCACCCTCCTTTCGAGACAAACATACCGCTACTTAAATTTCGGGACGAAATTTCTAAAAGTAGGGGATACTGTAACATCCGTCAAAAACCGGGTTATCCAAACCCGCTTCGTTTATTAAACCGAATAATCAGTTATAAATTCTGTTGCGTATATATTCTTTATTTTAATTTTAAACGATACATAATTAATAAATATATTAGAATTTAAAAACCATAATTTAAAATTTCAAATAAATAATGAATAAAAAATAATAGCAGACGCCGGGTTTCGAACCCGGGTCGCCCACAAGCCAAACACGCTAACACACCAACTGCTCTGCACACACTTATGTGCTATAAATCTGAAACCATTAAACTTTATTTAGGATCTACGGCTAAAACTGAAAATCTCAAAGCTTCGGAAAATCTGTAACCGCCGGCATTACTCGTAATCGCGAATTAACTCAAGAAAAACCGACGATTTAATCACGCCTTTAACCCAAAAATCGGTTATCAATCATTTGAACCAATCAAAATCATAACGGAAGGATGATTTAATCTTTTGACCGAAACTGTCGAGCATGTTAGCAATCAAATCCAAAGATTGTAAATCTCGTTCAATTCATAGCCCAACCCTCACCACATTGTGAAAACAAGTCTCTGTTTCACCGAAGTTCACCGGAAATCGCCGGAAAACCGAAGAAACTATCCCACTGTTGCCTTACTTTATAAACAGGACATCTAGAGCTTATACCGAAATCACCCACACTCACCTTAAACTCCCTGTAGAATCTCTGTCGCAAGAAATACATCGCCGGAATTCTCTGCAAGTCGCCGGAAAACCGAACCCATTTCATCTCTTTTGCCTTACTCTATAAATAGGACTTCTAGAGCTTTGACAGAAGTCACCCACACTCACCCCAAACTTCCTGAAGATCCTCTGCCGCATGTTACACGTCGCCGGAATAACCTGCTGTCATCGGAATCTCGTCGGAGAAACAGGGGATCTCTGTTCGGTATATCTTACACCTAATCCCTCTCATTTTTATTAGTCTCATATGTAGTTATTCAAAAATTTAATAAAGGAATTGATTAATGAATCGAAGAAATCGGATTTTAACAGTCTGGTTGTTCAAGTGACGAAGAAGATGAAGCACTGTTAATGTATAAGTTCAATTCGAAACGGATTTTTAAACGGGTTAGACACACAGTCCAGTGGTGGACTGTGTGCAAACTTCAAGCCATGGTCCCGAGTTCGAGTCTGTACATGCTTTCCGGTTCGCCAATTATACACAACCTTTTTAAAACCAGTTAACGAAATAATCTAGTAAATATATAAATTTAATAAAAATCTTTTATCCTTCGGGTTAGTCACACAGCCCAATTGGTCGGGCTGTGTGCAACACGAAGCCAAAGTCTCGAGTTCGAATCCGGTTAGTTACACCGCCCCTGAAATTATCCAAGCCTTTTTTTAAATCAAAATATGTTAGCGCTTGTATGTGTATATGTATAATTAAACTTCAATATATTTCGGGTTAGACACACAGTCCAGCGGTGGACTGTGTGCAACGTTAAACAACAGGTCCCGGGTTCGAGACCTGTTATGTGCACCGGTTCGATATAATTAAAATTCTTTTTAAAATAAATGATTTCTAGATAAATCTAAATAGTATATAAGTATAATTAAAAACAGAAATATTTCGGGTTAGACACGTAGCTCAGTTGGTAGAGCTGCGTGCACGTATACGGGAGGTCACGAGTTCGAACCTCACTCAGCGCAAACAAACACAAAGTCCGAACCGGTCAAACAGTCAAAGTCAACGGTCAACATTTTTTTATTATTTATTTTATTTATTTATTTAATCGGAAAATTATTAAAAATACTTAAAAATAATATTTTTAAAGTTAGAAAATGTCCTTAAACTCACAAAAATAAATCTAAAAATCCTATTAAAATTGTTAATAAAATCCACTTATTTACCGAACCATTATGTTATTATTTAGGTTAGTTTTTCTCGTGGTTAAATCCAAATTCGTGCGCATTCATCACCAATCCAAGGAAACGCAACCACTGTGAGTGAATCTCTATAAATTCCCCGTTTTAATCACATTTTGGGGTGTATCATGTGTCATTTATTATTTATTATATTTAAACACTTGTGCATCCATCATATCCATGATCAAATGTGTATCCAATATGTATCAATTGTTTGTGTGGTTAGTGTTTAGATTAAATTTATCATTTTCAGTACATACATCATCATAGGCCGTCTGTTCCCCATTACCTATGAGCGGAACCGTTCCCCATTACCTATGAGCGGAACGTGGCGTTGCCAACATACGATCGGCTCCGTTGGATTGAGCCTTGATCGCACATACATCATCATAGGCCGTCCGTTCTCCATTACCTATGAGCAGAACGTGACGTTGCCAACATATACATTATCATTCATGTCATATACTCATGCAAGGTGGTTTGTTATTGTATGTTTGTTTACGTTTGCTCACATATGATTATTGCACAACTTTTCCATATTAAGTACAACAAGAAATCAATAATAAATGTTTTCTAACAAGGTTCACTCGCCAACTTTTTGTTGACCCAAAAACCATTTTTACACATGATACAGGTGGACAGGATGAAGCAAGGAACACATAGGAAAGTGCCTTAGAAGAAAATAATTGAAGTCTAGAAAGATGTATAGAACATGTTGTACTTGTATGATTTGATTGTATGATCTTCTTTAAAATTGTAATAATAAATATGAAACATTATAATAAATGTCATGACCTTTGATGAAAACCCAATCATGCCCCGATCACCTTTTTCCGTTGCGGGTCGGGTGTGACAGATTGGTACGAGATCGTCTACATATTCATTCTAACCATAACATTCTTGTTCGTTGACCCGTTCATACCAGATCGTCTACATATTCATTCTAAACATAACATTCTTGTTCGTTGACCAGTTCGTACTGGATCAGCTGTATGACCATATTAAACATTTCATTTTCGTCCGTTGACCCGTTCGTACCGGATCAACTGTATGACCATATTAAGCATTTTATTCTAGTCTGTTCACCCATTCGAACTGGATCAACCGTATGACCATATTAAATATTTTATTCTAGTTCGTTGACTCGTTCGTACCGGATCAACCGTATGACCATATTAAGTATTTCATTCTAGTTCGTTGGCCCATTCGTAGTGGGTCTATTACATGATCACTTTAACACACAACACTCTAGTTTGTTTGACCCGTTCGTGATGGGTCTATTACATGACCATTCTTTAACGCAACACGAATACCATAATATATATCAATAAACTACAAGTAAACTTTAATCGTACAAGTAACTTACCTTGGTCTTGTGAGCCTTGAGGCTTCCGGTTGCTCGAACTTTCTTCTTTCACGCCTACATTCAACAAGTTCATTCTTTAGTTCTAGCGATTCCATTCCATTCCATACAATGTTTTGTCACATTAAAATCTTAAATATCAGCAATAATAGTCATAATTCACACATTTATCAACTAATACATTGCATCGAGCATTTGGTGTGCGGTTATTTTAACGCCTAAAATTAGCATCTTTCCTTTCCACTCACACACACATAAATGAGTTCTCAATTACCCTTGAATCACAATTGTTCTTTTAACAACAATCATTCATCTTATCTATATTGATTAATCAAATACATAATCTTAACTAAAACTTAATTTCTAAGATCATGTTACAACACCTACTTCATGGTTCATGGAGATTTTCTATAACTAATTAGCATACACATAACTTTTCTAACAAGAGTTCAACACCAAATTGCATCATAGATTCTTTATTCATAGAGTCTAACAATCTTTCAGATATTCTCATAATCACCAAAATTTCACCAAATTATAAATTGTGACTTACCTCTTGTTAGAGAATCTTAGCTGGCTAAGAATTTGTGTTCATGCATCAATTTTGGCCTCTATTCCCCTTTCAATTTACTGATTTGGTTTATTAGAGGGTTTTCCCTCTCTTTCCCTTGCTCTGGTCGACACACACACCTAAAGTGTGTGTTTTGGTGTGTTGATTTTTGTTTTAATACTTTATATTTCTAACTGCCCCATTTTGACCCCTTTAGTTTGGTTGATTACTCTTAAATGGCTATTATGAATTTTTAGCTAAAGTTTTACTCACATTCTAACTAGGTTTGTATTCCTAGTTACCATTTTCATAAAATAGCCAGCAGTTATACTTATTCATTTATTTTAGATACATAAGCTTATATATAAATTTGAGGTGTTAAAATAAAACAACTTGGTCATACATCTAAATTTTTCAGGTTATAAAAGTAATGGTTCTGATATAGCTGTTTAGTTTTAATGTTGAGTAATCTTTCATTCAACATGTAGTTTCCCAACGAAGGTCTTCATATCAGTCATCGATGTTCGGTTGATGAAGATGTTGATGCGATTTGTTACAAGACCAAAATCACTAAACGTTATGTGAATCTTAAATAATTTCACATTTATTACATATATATGTAGATATATTTAATTAAGTTTTTTCATAAAATGATTGTTACATGTTTGTTTTGTTACTATTTTGAAGTGTATCCCGTTCAAAATTGTTAGCTTGGCTAATGTTAAGGAACGGATGATGTTTGTTGTGAAAGTTGACGGGTTTAAACTGGTTGAACTTCTGGTGATTAGACAAAAAGAGAAGGGCATGCCAAATTACAGGTAATATTCAATGTTTTATTTTTAATTTTAGAAACAAACAATTTCGTACTCGTTAATTTTACACATATAAATTGTTTTTAAACATTGTTTAGGTGTGTGATGAGTTGGCTTAAGTTTGTCAAGTCGAAGGGTTTAAATTTAAAGAAAGAGGATTCGTGTGTTTTCAAATATTTGAAGACTGAAAGTATGTTGTTTATCTTCAAATTGTGAAAGAATGTTAAATAATTTTTAAATGGTTGTAACTTTTAACTATATCCTGAAATGGTTTGAACTTGGGTTTTTGTTAAGTTTGGGGTTTTGGTGGTTAGAGCATCCACAATAGCTTATTTATTGGTGTTTTTAAAAAGAGAAAAGTGATTTGAATGAGAGAGGGTGTGGTGATGTGTGGGTAAATTTAAAAAAAAATGGATGTAAATGAGTTATGTAAAAGTAACGTAGGAGAGAAGATAAAATTTTGTTGAGTGATTTAAGTCGAAAAAAAATTTAAGAAAAAATCCAAAAGAATGAAAATTGTTCCTAAATGTTTTTTCTTTTTGCAAATAAATGAAAAATGATAGAAAATTTAAGATTTTTGGTTCTCTAAATATTATATATATATATAGTATAAGGTTAGATAGAAAACCCTAAAAATTTGAGAAAACCCTAGAAAACCCAACCTCTCGACATTTTTTTTTGAAAAAAATAACACATGTAATATACATGGTTTTAAGAGTTTTGAGCTAAAAAATCAAAAAGGCGCCAAGTGGATATTTATAAAAAAAATAAACAAGTTTCATCAACTTTCATCACTAACATGTGTTAGACAAAAGTTGCTAAATTTTGTTTTTTTTTTCTTTAAAATATCCACTCGGCGCCTTTTTGTTTTTTGTTTTTTTGTTTTTTGCTCAAAACTCTTAAAAACATGTATAATACATGTGTTATTTTTTTCAAAAAAAATGTCGAGAGGTTGGGTTTTCTCAAATTTTTAGGGTTTTCTATCTAACCCTCCCTATATATATATATATATGGTAAGGATAGTGTAAAAAGGGTCTAACGTGTGAGAAGTGTAAGAAGTGTTTTAAATCATTAGATTAAAAAGATCAATAGAGACCAAATTGTAAATTGTATTTTAATTATTTGGGCTGATTTGAAAATTATAGGGGTAATAGTGTCTTTAGATAAAGGGTGACGGTTATTCCTATAATAAAGAGTGTGGTTATGGAAGGTTATCAATTAACTGATAACACTATAAACCACTATAATAAAGAGTGGCGGTTATTTCTATAATAAAGGTTGTCGGTTATGGAAGGTTATCAATTAATTGATAACACTATAAAACATTATATAACACTATACAACACTACATAAAACCCTATATAACAGTATAATAAAGGGTGACGGTTATTCCTATAATAAAGGGTGATGGTTATGGAAGGTTATCAATTAATTGAATCAATGAGAATATTACTTGTTTACCCTTTTGAATTAATTTAAATTGAGGACACATGTCATCTCCACAATATTTCTCATACTTCTTACACTTTGGACACTTTGTATAGGATCCTCTACCTATATATATATATATATATATATAAGATAAAAGTTGGATAAAAGACATATTTTTGGGATGTATCGGTAGGCCTAGCCAACTTAGAGGGTTCCTGGATTGTTCTTATGAATATCTTATTTAAAAATCATGATATCTTATGGGCGATCATCTTAGGAGAAATAGAAAGCTGAAACTGTTAATACTATAAGAGTTACCACTATAAGTAACAACCCATAAGTATTTTTAATTAAATGGCACACCTTATATTTTTATGAAAATAAATCCGGATTTGCTGGCGCCTAAAAATTTTTTTCATATGTCCATCAATTGAGCTAAAAAATGTGAAGCTCATGGTGTTACCCTCCGGAATAGCGACATGGTTGATACACCCTTTATGTTAAGCATAAGCAAAAATATATCTAAGCTCATAAACTTCATCCATCCCCTCTGAGTTAAGCGTAAGCAAAAATATATTTAAGCTCATAAACTTCATCCATAAATATTTAATTTTAAATACATAAGGGTTTTCGATATAAAATGGTAGAGTTTAACTCTTTGCCTTATAAGCTTGATACGAGATTAGGTGGATTTGTGAATTTTAAGTGTGAGACCTTTAAATTGATTGTTAACTTGGATACAAATCTAGCATGAATTGGACCTAATGAGTTGGCGGTTGGGTTTATGTGGATATAACATCGGTAGTTGTGATTTATACATGTTTATGTCTTTTAATTAAGTAATCTAAGTTTTTGAAACCATTTGTCTTGATTATGATTCCATTGCATATTTTTCAGGGATGAAAAATGTTTAAGTGTGAGGATATTTGATGTGATCTAAATTATACATATGTTTATATTAATATTTTTTACATTATTGAGTAGCTTCAGGGTTGCTTTTGTTAAATTCTACACGTAACTGGTTCATATTTGATGTTTGATTATTTTAAGTGAAAGCGAGCTAAAACGAGACTGTTTGAATTAAGTGATTATAATGTTATATTGGTTCATAAATAAATTTAAAAATCCAATTGCAAATTAACGTATCTTAATTATGACACTTGATAAGTTTGGTGATTATTATTTTAGTTTTGTTGGCAGTAACACAATTTTACTAAAGTCTCAAATTAATTATCAAGGAAATGTATTTTTTTCTAACATAAAATTTCTTTTATTCCTGTTGTCTGTGGAACTTAAATCCAAAACTTCTCACTTTCAAAATGTTTGAAGACTTTTGCCTTTGTTAATGAACCACCATCCCATTAGTATCAAGCAAAGCAAATGTAATTGGGCTGAATTTTTTTATGTGCATTGATTAATTAGGTGGGCTAACCTAATTATGAGACTGAGATGGGCTTATGGACATCAAGTCAACGAGGCTAGAAGGAAAAGGGACGCAATTAATTTAGGAGATTACGAGGGAATTATTTTTGGGTGATACAATCAAAAAGGAATTAAAGAAAAGGGGCCATACGAGGGATCCTCTTACAATTCATAAATCATAAAGGCAGTTGCATTGGAAAATAAAAAGAGAATACATAATATAATCTGTCATATACATATCTACGGAACCTAGTGTTATCAGAATTTTGGAAGCAGATACGAAGAACAAGGCTGAATCGAAGACAGGAGGTGATTACTTGAAGAGTTTAGTTCGCAACCCGTCAGATATTAACGTTAACTCAGTGTTACGGTTACTAAACATGATGTACTCGTTTTTTTGACTTTGTTTGTGAGTTTTTTCATCATCATGAGTGGCTAAATTTTCTTGAACTGCCTAGGTTTTGGATTTTATTTGGATTATATTATTTAATGCTTTGATAAAGAATTTTGTTAAAAAAGGCTATTGAATAGTCATTCATATGTTTTATTTATTTTGGGCTTATGGCTTGACATATATGGGCTAGTTATTAGTTTCATATTGGGCTGGTTGTTTTATACTTCATGGATTGACTTGTTGACTGAGTTTGTTACAGGTTGATTACAGCTGATAAGTTGTTGTAAGATGGAGGGGTCTGTTTGTAACTTGTGAAGGACTGCGATCATCTTGTGCCATTCTTGTGGACCAAAGTGTAATGTTTGTGATGAGGTGGTATAAAAGAGAAGCTTCTGGATTGCAGATCTTATCTCTCTCATTTGTTTTACGCACACTTGTTCTCTGTCTCAGTAGTTAGGGTTTGTATTTTTGGTGATCTATTGTTGAAGATCATCTTGTATTTTCTTCCTGTTAGTAGAGATTGTTTGTTTGTTGTTGATGATCATCTGTTGGTAATCATCCAGGTATTTGTATTATATCTCGTTGATTACAAATCTCACATATTGTGAGATCTAGGGTTTGGGGGTGTTTTTCAGGTTAGGGTAACTAATAAAGGTTTTGGTCACCGTTTTGTCGCTCCTCTGTTGTTCTGTATCATTTCTTTGTACATTGTGTTGTTTCCATACCATTTTACAAATTTATTTATTGTTTAGTTTTTGTACGTATGCATGCTTGTTTGGCTATTATTTATATTTGTTTCGTATGGATCTTATATTAATTGATTTCTTGTTATTTGATATTAGTTTCTTGTGTTATTTGATTACTTTGTGTTTGTGAACCGAACTTGTGGATTTTTGTCTGTGAGAAACACTAGGAACAAGTATTTTCTTAGTTAAAGCAAGTGTTCTGTTACCCTTGAGAACGGGAGGAGATAGGGTATTTGTTTGTCTAGTCTTTAGTTGACGGGTTTTGGTGAGACCGGGAGGAGATCCATAACCAATAGTCTTTAGATCCTAGCAAAATCCAAGTTAAAATTGTAGATAGATAGATAGATTAACCATTTTCATCTTTGGTTGAATCGTGATTAGTGAGACCGGAAGGGGATCTTTTCTTGGGTACCTTAGCGTATTAGTAGGTGAGACCGAGAGGTGAACCGAAACCGTAGAACCGTGACCTTTTAACGCCTAGTTTGGAATTGTCAGGTAGCATTATTGAGACAACGATGAGATCAAGTGTGTCTCAGCAAACCTTTATTAGACGTATCCTTAAAAACATGGTTAAAACTGAATATCCAATTATGAGAGTGTGCGAGTTCACTAGTAGGATCCTATGCCCAGGTAGTTATTTTTCCATTATCTGATTTCGACCCAATTATTCATTCGTAGTTTTTGTTCAGTTTTCTTAGTTAATAGTTAATTTAGTAGTTAATAATTAATACATTTAAAAAAATGGCATTTATTCGACGATGGTTGTTTATTGAGAGTGCTTACCATAGAGTCTCTAGGGTTTGATATCCGGTCTTATCGAATATACTACACTGCGACCGGCTTGAGATGGGCATAAAAACCGGTTACGAACCCAACCCGGTAGAACCGAACTGGACCCGGTTCCAGTTCCTACCCGACATTTAGTAGAACCGGTTCCGGGTTCAAAATACCCGTTGGTTCCAACCCGGTTCCATAATTTTACCATTTGAATCGGGTCGTACCCGGTTCTGAACCGTACCCAGTTACTACCCGTACCCGGTTCCTAGTGTACCCTGTTCCATCCGTACCCGGTCCTGTAGTTACCGTTGGAACCGAATATAGCCGTTAAAATGTTACCGTTGGAACCGGTTCCTAGTAGCATTTAATGCTAATATGACCGTTGGACCCGGTTCCTATTCGTGGAACCGGTTACTTACCGTTGCACCCGATTCTATATATAGTTTTGAGAATTCTATTGTTTAGCACACAATTTCTCATATCTATTTTTCTTGTTATATTTCTTTCTTGTTCTTTTTCACATACTATTCAACAATGGCCTCAAAGAGTTCAAAAAACGCAAATTCCTAATCCGTTAACAATGTTCCTCAAGATCAAATCATTCCATATGTTGTTGGAACATTGTTTCATAATCGCAATATGGAGGTTTGGAGCAATTGGGAGTTGGTCGAGATGAGTGACGGCTCGCAAAAAGCCCAATGTAAACATTGTGTATCGTTATTAGACAAGGAATCAAACTCAACATTAACGAAGCATATTAAAAAGTATTGTAAAGGTTTAAAAGAAATGACATCCGGTCAAGTTCAACTATCCAAAGATGGTACCATTTTTCGTTATGAACAAAAGTTAGCCCGCGATCGGATGGCGAAGTTTGGTCATACAAAAAGCGTTGCCGTTTGGACACTTCGACGACCCCGATCTTACTAAGCTTATTCAGGAGACGATACAACCTCGCTAAAAACATGTAAGTCGTCGCACTTTAAAACGCCATTGTTTAAGCTTATGGGAAAATGCCAAAAAAGAATTAATTGTTTTTTTTTAGTTTAAAAACTAGTGTAAACCTAACTAGTGATGTGTGGTCGGCTCCACATGGTTTGTCATGGTGGAAATCGAAAGAATCCGAATACCCGATTCTAGTCACCATGGCTCGTGATATACTAACGGTCCAAGCTTCCACGTTAGCTTCGGAAAGTGTGTTTTCTCTTAGTGGCAGGGTTTTGTCAATTAGAAGAACAAGATTAACTCCGGAATCACTAGAGATGGCAATATGCTTAAAGGACCATTTGGATGCCGTTGACCGTGTTCAACATAAAACTAGTCTAGAAGAGGAAGTTTAGTTAGAGCATAAAATTGTTGACGAAGAGGAGGACGAAGAAGTGGAGACTAACGATTCGGACGACGATTGTACCGAGGTACCCGCACCTAAGAGAAACTCATCGGAAAGTGTTGCACCCGCCGCTAGTAAACGATCAAGGAAATAAAACCGTCTGGAACCGGTTATGAGAAAAATTGTATTTTTTTATTGTAACCGGTTAATGTATTTTTTTTTTTTTGGGAGCCGATTAATGTTTTTAATGTAACTATTTTTATTTATCAATGAATGAAAAAACATTATATTTAATAAACTCACTAAACATTAATAAAAATCAAACATAATAAACACACCAAACTTTAAACACAATAAAAACATTACACAAACTTAAATAAAAACACCAAACCTAACGGGTTACATCAAACATTCAAAGAACCGGTGCCGGATCCTTCTCCCGTCTCATTTTTCTTTGCCTTCGTCATTGGGCAATGCCGCTCAATGTGTTTCTTAAGGGTAGGGTTGGCGTCAGCCTTCATAAATTTTCCGCATCCTTTGCATCTAGCCATCTCGTGGCTATCGGACATTAAACATAGATAAAAATTCTTCCATATCGTCGGGTTTCGTTTGGTCTCCAAGACCAAAACCACTTCATCGTTGCATGCCATATGTGTTTGCTAGAAGTTTGAATATGATTGAGTTTGTAAGTTATTGAAGAAGAGTGTGTAGTAGTGAAATGGTAAAGAAGAAGGGGTTTAAATACAAAAAAAAACCGATTTTTTATAAAGAATCGGTATCCAACGGTAATATTTATGTGGAACCGGTTCTCAATAGTGTTTTGCAGGTTTGATTGATAATTGTGTCGGGAACCGGTTCTCAATAGTGTTTTGCAGGTTTTGACCGCACAGTACCCGTACCCGGTTCCTACAGTACCCGGTTCCGGAATACCCGTACCCGGTTCCACACGGTTCCATATTCTGTGGTGTGAACCCGGGTAATGTCACACCCCGACCCGCAGCGGATAAGGTGATCGGGGCATGATTGGGTTATCATCAAAGCTCATGACATTTATTAAGCGTTTCATATTCATTAATACAAATTAAATGGAAATTTACAATAAATGTTACAACATGATCTAACTAACAATCTAAACTTCTTTGTTCTCTTCTAAGGCATATCCTATGTTTTCCTTGCTTCAACCTGTTCACCTGTATCATGTGTAAAAGGGTTTTTGGATCAACATAATGTTGGCGAGTGAATCCTATGGAAAACATTTGAACAAATATATTTAAATTGATTATGAAATATGTGCACAACCAAACATGAGTAAAAATAGATGTAAACTTAATCAACAATCATAAGATATTAAGTGAAACACACATGAACAATAATGGAACATTTAGAGGCACGCGATGCTCAACTCGTCTCTCACGAGGAACTGAGGGGCCTAATGAATGAATTGCATAACCATGATAATATGAATGACACAACTACAAACAATACAAACTCAATGATATACACATAAACAATAATGAATTTGATTTGTGGCACGCGTTGTTCAACTCGTCTTCCACGAGGAACTGATGGGGTTAATGTATGAGTTTCATATGATATGACAAAAGGAAATAAGTAAATCACAACAATAAAAACAATCTAAGTTTAAGTCATGATGTGGTATGGCACAAGTTTAAATAAATAAATTAATTATTTTCATAACGCATGACACACCCCAAAACGTGTAATTTAAAAGGGGGAGTTGTAAGATTCACTCACAGTGGGTGCGTTCGGTTGATGACGTTGAATGCACGCGAGGTGGTTTTAACCACGAGTGAGATTTAACCTAGATAAATCCCATTATGGTTTGGTAAGTAAACGGATTTTATTAATCTATTTTAGTATGATTGTTGGGTGTATTTTTGTGAGTTTGAGGCTATTTTCTAACCTTAAAAATGTTATTTTTAAGTATTTTTAATTGATTTTAATTAAAATAATTAAATAAAAAAATAATAAAAAAATTGATTTTTTTCTGACCGTTGACCGTTTGACTGACCGTTGACCTGACCGTTGACCGGTTCAATTCGGAATACAAGTGCGCTGAGTGAGGCTCGAACCCGAGACCTCCCGTACGCGTGCACGCAGCTCTACCAACTGAGCTACGTGTCTAACCCGTTATAAATCTGATTTTAATTATATATATATTAATTAGTTTAAACCGAAAATCATTTTATTTTAAAAACAGTTTTAAGCGAATCGGACATACACTCCACAGGTCTCGAACCCGGGACCTGTGGTTTAATCTAACACACAGTCCACCGCTGGACTGTGTGTTCAACATGTTATATAATTCGATTTTTATTATACTTAAATACTAATTAGTTATTTCCTTTTCTGCCTTATTTAAAAAGAAGAGATAATTGTCCGAGTCGGTGCAGAAGACCGGACTCGAACTCGTGACCAGTGATATAAACAAACACCCAGTCCACCGCTGGACTGTGTGTCTAACTTGGTTATTATTCCGATTATTAATATACTTAACATATAACTGTGGCGACCCGGTTCGGTTTAACAAAAAAAATGATTTTTATTAAGGCAGCGTGTGAAACGGGATTCGAACTCGAGACCTTTGAATGTTTAACGTGCACACAGTCCACCGCTGGACTGTGTGTCTAACCCGATTAATTTCTTGATTTATTTTATACTTATATGTTACGGAAATACATCGTCTTCTTCACTGAAATATAACCAGAGTTCGGAAAATCGACTGGTTCAAAGTTTTTATCGGTTTATTAGTGTATTTCGGATCATTACGGTGAGATAAATGTGAAAAGGAAAAGAAATTGGGCGGAGAAGTATACCGACTGGACCCTCTGTTTTCCGGCAGAACTCCGGCGACAGCAATCAACTCCGGCGTCAGGTGTCTTGCAGCAGCAAGTCTCCGGAAAGCTTGAAAAGAGTATGGGTATCTCCGGTATAAGCTTCAGAGACTCAGTAAGGCTCGGCAATGGGGAACCCGGTTATCCGGCGACAAACAGGAAAATTCCGGCGAGTGGAATTACGCCGAGAAAAGGTGTGTTTTTGAGCGAAAAGGTATGCAGTGGGTTGTGGGTGATTTTATAGGGAGAAACCGAGATGTATTTGGTCTGATTTCCGGCTGTATTCATCGATTTAAAAACTCCGGCGGTTATGGTTTGGTCGCGGACTTCAAACATCGGTTATAACCGATGTCTTAATACTAGTTTACGTTATAACTGAAAGTGGTGATAAAAACTCGCGAGATTTCCGGGATTCCGACGACTGAACTAAAGGGGCGCCGATTTTGAATTCGTAATGTCACTTTATGAATTAAATGATTCTATTATTTACCAAACAGAACAAGTGGCGCAGTGGTTTGTGTGTGTGTGTTAAGACATGTTCCGGATCGGTACAGACCCGGGTTCGAAACCCGGCAGAGTATTTTTGTTTTTATTTTGCGATTTTCAACAGTTTTTCAAAAACTAAATATATATTCCCGTATAATAATCGATTACGTATCGTTTAAAAATATTTTGGGCATTTAATTCGCAACGAAATTTTTGACTGACTGTTCGGTTGATAAACGGAGCGGGTTTGGTAAATCCATTTTTGACGGATGTTACAGTATCCCCTGCTTTTTAGAAATTTCGTCCCGAAATTTAAATAATGATATATTTTGACTAAAAAGGATGGTGATGTTTTGTTTGACAGTTGTATGCTCAGAAAAAAGAGGGTTTAAGTTTTTGTTCGAGGCGGTAACGTTCCTTGTAAGGGTTAAGTACCCTATTCAGGAATCGCTTTTTGTTGCCTACTGTATAAGTATTGATAAGCAGAAATGATTTGCTAAAAATGATATCATGCATAAGAATTTAGATACGTTTGGGAAAGTATGGTTATATCCTAAGGCAAAACTTCTAACACTACAACCTATATGAAACATAAATAAAAACACAACAACTGATATTTGAACATAAGTAAACACAACAGCTAATATTCGAACATGAATAAACACATCAGCAAATATTTGAACATGAATAAACACATCAGCAAATATTTGAACATGAATAAACACAACAGCAAATATTTGAATACACATTCTGATAGCATATATGTTTGAATGATGGAAGTTCCTCTCTCGATTGTTATGATGGAGAGGTTAGTTTATGTAGAAATGGATCACGATCCAATCTCTTTAAATAACATGATGATATAAATGTAACACAAATTCCAACCAAGGCAATACTAAATCCTACATGGAACTTCTCATAACCGCCTGATAATGCCTCTGATCCTTTGGCAAGAATACTTATATATAGGAAGTACCAGCGGCGTATCCACCATATTCTTGTCAAATTTTCATTGGTTTTATCAGTGAATTATGATTAGTCCTATAACTCTACAACCAATACAACAAACATAAAATACTGAAATGAAACATATCTGTGCGATCAAGGCTCAATCGAACGGAGCCGATCGTATTGCATGTACTGAAAATGAAATGGATGTGCGCTCAAGGCTCAATCAAACGGAGCCGAACGTATTGAATGTACTGAAATTGAAATTGTGTGCTCAAGGCTCAATCAAACGGAGCCGAGCGTATTGCATGTACTGAAAATGAATAACTTAACCACACAAACAGCCTATGCATGGAACCTCTCATAACCGCCTGATAATGCCTCCGATCATTTGACAAGAATACTTATATATAGGAAGTACCAGCGGCGTATCCACCATATCCTTGTCAAATTTTCATTGACTTTATCCGCAAGTTATGGTTAGTTCGATGCGACTCTACTACAAACACCACAACCACAAGATACTGATAATGAAATTGTCTGTGCGCTCAAGGCTCAATCAAACGGAGCCGAACGTTTTGAATGAAATTGTATGTGCGCTCAAGGCTCAATCAAACGGAGCCGAACGTATTGAATGTACTGAAATTGAACAACTTAATCTAAACAACCATCACACAATCATCCTATGCATGGAACCTCTCATAACCGCCTGATAATGCCTCCGATCATTTGACAAGAATACTTATATATAGGAAGTACCAGCGGCGTATCCACCATATCCTTGTCAAATTTTCATTGACTTTATCCGCAAGTTATGGTTAGTTCGATGCGACTCTACTACAAACACCACAACCACAAGATACTGATAATGAAATTGTCTGTGCGCTCAAGGCTCAATCAAACGGAGCCGAACGTTTTGAATGAAATTGTATGTGCGCTCAAGGCTCAATCAAACGGAGCCGAACGTATTGAATGTACTGAAATTGAACAACTTAATCTAAACAACCATCACACAATCATCCTATGCATGGAACCTCTCATAACCGCCTGATAATGCCTCCGATCATTTGACAAGAATACTTATATATAGGAAGTACCAGCGGCGTATCCACCATATCCTTGTCAAATTTTCATTGACTTTATCCGCAAGTTATGGTTAGTTCGATGCGACTCTACTACAAACACCACAACCACAAGATACTGATAATGAAATTGTCTGTGCGCTCAAGGCTCAATCAAACGGAGCCGAACGTATTGCATGAACTGGAAATGTAAATTGAAATGTGCGCTCAAGGCTCAATCAAACGGAGCCGAACGTATTACATGAACTGGAAATGTAAATTGAAATGTGCGCTCAAGGCTCAATCAAACGGAGCCGAACGTATTGCATGTATTGAAATGTAAAATGAAATAACCGATCAAGGCTCAAACAAACGGAGCCGATCGTGCGGGCACGCCCTGATCAACCGCATAATAAAATGGGGATCAAACTCAACCTCGATGGATGGGGAGCTGCGGCCTCGGCAAAGCATATACTGAAAACAATATATAATATATAATATACCATAATTACTCTAACAGTCTACACATGTGATAAAGAAAAACATAAAACTAAACGATAGGAGTTGAATCTGGATCTTCGGCGAAGAGGACTAGTTGAGTATCTTCGTTTGGGCCGTCATTATCTTCGACAGGATTGGCGTTGATATTGAAGACTCTTCCTCTTGCTGGTGGCATAGTGGTTGGGTTTTCTTGGTTTACTTGGTTAACTGGGTTTGATTGGGCTTGAGTGTTGATAACATTAACCAATTGGGGGCATGTGTTTCTAAAGTGGGTAGGGTCGCCACAATTAAAACAAGCTCGAGCATATGGGAACATGGGGTATTGGGGTTGTTGATAGGCTTGGGCCATGTTTTGAGTAGGGGAAAAGGTTTGGTTTTGAAAGGTGCGACAAACATTGCTCAAATGACCATAGCGTCCACAAGTTGCACATAGACGACAAGGTAGGGTATGGGGATGGTGATAAAAACAGTTGTTGCATCGAGGGTGAGGTCCAAGATATGGTTTCTTATCTGGGTAAGCTGTGTTGGGTGCCACTTGGGTGATTGGGATAGCTCGAATGGGTATGGCATGTAAAACTGGTTGATTTCGTTGAGTAGCAGCGAAAAGTCGCCCGACTCTTCTTCTCTTAGGATTGGGTTGAGAAGGGGATTCGGTTTGAGTGGAGTCGAAGGTTTCAGTCGATTCTTTATCCTTATTCTTCTCCTCCTTGAAGTCTTTGTTTCGGATTCGGTTCTCGGTGAGCTCTGTTGCTAGCTCCATTGCTGCTTCCAAAGTTGCAGGCTTGGCACTTATTACAGGGTCTTGAATCTTTGATGGAAGACCACGAATGTAGTGCTCGGTCAATCGGTAGAGGGGAGTGAACATGTTGGGAACCATTTGATGTAACTCGAGGAATCTTTTGTTGTAGGTGATGTGGTCTCCTTCCACTTGCTTCAATGAGTAAAATTCATCCTCTAACTTCTTGATTTCGCTCCTTGGGCAAAATCGTCTGGTCATGATTTCCTTCAATTCGTTCCAAGTTAAGGACATAGCATCTTCCACACCTCGTTTTGCCTTCTCTGTGTTCCACCAAGTAAGTGCAATCCCATATAGTCGACCGGTAGCATAACGCACTTTGCGATCATCAGGGCAATCGCAATTTAGAAAAGTGTTCTCCATTTCTTCAAACCAATGGTGAAGAGCAGTGACGCCTTCAGTCCCTTTGTATTTCGGAGGGTCGCATGATTTGAAATGCTTGTAGGTGCATTTAGTGGTATTTGGGGGAGAGTTGATAATGTTTTGGTTTGCTTGATGGACAGGATTTGCGGTGAGTGCTTGCTGAACTTGGATTACAATATTGGGTATTACGGCTGCCATTTGTTGAGCGATTAAGGCAGCCATGCGTTCGCGGGCTTTTCTTGCTCTCGTCTTCCTACGGGCGAGGTTAGAAGACATCTACAAGGAATACATGACAAGAGTATGAGTTGGATGCTTTTGAGATCATGGGTCGCATTCAAGAACGAACATTCATAAAATAATTATAGATAAATACTACATCCATAGGATGTCTTGGGTTTGCTCGCTGTTAGGCCCTACATGCCGCCATACTTTACCTGTGTAATCATGTGGGCCCCCATGAATACCTGTTTTTCATATGGTTCGCACGGTTTCTGCCAGGTTGCGTACACAAAAACCCGGAGAAAATCGAGAAATATGTATACAACGTGTGATATTCGGAATGTGTCCAGGTGTAGACACGGTGACAACTCAAAGTAGGGTTAGTTCGAACGACGTTTGGTGTGGCATGCTTTGGCCTAATAGGTCCTTCGTACTCTCATCGTTGGTCCCCAGGTAGGCAAACTGGTCCGTTATATTGGATTTATACGAATGCCAGCCTAGACAGGACGTTCCGACTACCGGTACTTGTACCCTTCCAGTTACTACATGCCCGTCGCAGAACTTACTTTGATGAGATTTGAAAATTGCACAAAATCTTTGGATAATGAGAGTATGAAAATAAATTGAATACATGAACATCAATATATGTATAATGAATATGTATATATGTATAATGGATATGTATGTAAGCATGTATGTTTAACTGTAAATGTAAACAAATATGAAACAAATAAATATCACAAGTTTGTATGTAACCACCTAATCAATTAAAATTTAGGCAGACTATAGTATAGGCTCTAAGGGTCTAATAACCTATCCTATATCCCTATAGTCATGGCTCTGATACCAATCTGTCACACCCCGACCCGCAGCGGATAAAGTGATCGGGGCATGATTGGGTTATCATCAAAGCTCATGACATTTATTAAGCGTTTCATATTCATTAATACAAATTAAATGGAAATTTACAATAAATGTTACAACATGATCTAACTAACAATCTAAACTTCTTTGTTCTCTTCTAAGGCATATCCTATGTTTTCCTTGCTTCAACCTGTTCACCTGTATCATGTGTAAAAGGGTTTTTGGATCAACATAATGTTGGCGAGTGAATCATATGGAAAACATTTGAACAAATATATTTAAATTGATTATGAAATATGTGCACAACCAAACATGAGTAAAAATAGATGTAAACTTAATCAACAATCATAAGATATTAAGTGAAACACACATGAAAAATAATGGAACATTTAGAGGCACGCGATGCTCAACTCGTCTCTCACGAGGAACTGAGGGGCCTAATGAATGAATTGCATAACCATGATAATATGAATGACACAACTACAAACAATACAAACTCAATTATATACACATAAACAATAATGAATTTGATTTGTGGCACGCGTTGTTCAACTCGTCTTCCACGAGGAACTGATGGGCTTAATGTATGAGTTTCATATGATATGACAAAAGGAAATAAGTAAATCACAACAATAAAAACAATCTAAGTTTAAGTCATGATGTGGTATGGCACAAGTTTAAATAAATAAATTAATTATTTTCATAACGCATGACACACCCCAAAACGTGTAATTTAAAAGGGGGAGTTGTAAGATTCACTCACAGTGGGTGCGTTCGGTTGATGACGTTGAATGCACGCGAGGTGGTTTTAACCACGAGTGAGATTTAACCTAGATAAATCGCATTATGGTTTGGTAAGTAAACGGATTTTATTAATCTATTTTAGTATGATTGTTGGGTGTATTTTTGTGAGTTTGAGGCTATTTTCTAACCTTAAAAATGTTATTTTTAAGTATTTTTAATTGATTTTTAATTAAAATAATTAAATAAAAAAATAAAAAAAATTGATTTTTTTCTGACGTTGACCGTTTGACTGACCGTTGACCTGACCGTTGACCGGTTCAATTCGGAATACAAGTGCGCTGAGTGAGGCTCGAACCCGAGACCTCCCGTACGCGTGCACGCAGCTCTACCAACTGAGCTACGTGTCTAACCCGTTATAAATCTGATTTTAATTATATATATATATTAATTAGTTTAAACCGAAAATCATTTTATTTTAAAAACAGTTTTAAGCGAATCGGACATACACTCCACAGGTCTCGAACCCGGGACCTGTGGTTTAATCTAACACACAGTCCACCGCTGGACTGTGTGTTCAACATGTTATATAATTCGATTTTTATTATACTTAAATACTAATTAGTTATTTCCTTTTCTGCCTTATTTAAAAAGAAGAGATAATTGTCCGAGTCGGTGCAGAAGACCGGACTCGAACTCGTGACCAGTGATATAAACAAACACACAGTCCACCGCTGGACTGTGTGTCTAACTTGGTTATTATTCCGATTATTAATATACTTAACATATAACTGTGGCGACCCGGTTCGGTTTAACAAAAAAAAAATGATTTTTATTAAGGCAGCGTGTGAAACGGGATTCGAACTCGAGACCTTTGAATGTTTAACGTGCACACAGTCCACCGCTGGACTGTGTGTCTAACCCGATTAATTTCTTGATTTATTTTATACTTATATGTTACGGAAATACATCGTCTTCTTCACTGAAATATAACCAGAGTTCGGAAAATCGACTGGTTCAAAGTTTTTATCGGTTTATTAGTGTATTTCGGATCATTACGGTGAGATAAATGTGAAAAGGAAAAGAAATTGGGCGGAGAAGTATACCGACTGGACCCTCTGTTTTCCGGCAGAACTCCGGCGACAGCAATCAACTCCGGCGTCAGGTGTCTTGCAGCAGCAAGTCTCCGGAAAGCTTGAAAAGAGTATGGGTATCTCCGGTATAAGCTTCAGAGACTCAGTAAGGCTCGGCAATGGGGAACCCGGTTATCCGGCGACAAACAGGAAAATTCCGGCGAGTGGAATTACGCCGAGAAAAGGTGTGTTTTTGAGCGAAAAGGTATGCAGTGGGTTGTGGGTGATTTTATAGGGAGAAACTGAGATGTATTTGGTCTGATTTCCGGCTGTATTCATCGATTTAAAAACTCCGGCGGTTATGGTTTGGTCGCGGACTTCAAACATCGGTTATAACCGATGTCTTAATACTAGTTTACGTTATAACTGAAAGTGGTGATAAAAACTCGCGAGATTTCCGGGATTCCGACGACTGAACTAAAGGGGCGCCGATTTTGAATTCGTAATGTCACTTTATGAATTAAATGATTCTATTATTTACCAAACAGAACAAGTGGCGCAGTGGTTTGTGTGTGTGTGTTAAGACATGTTCCGGATCGGTACAGACCCGGGTTCGAAACCCGGCAGAGTATTTTTGTTTTTATTTTGCGATTTTCAACAGTTTTTCAAAAACTAAATATATATTCCCGTATAATAATCGATTACGTATCGTTTAAAAATATTTTGGGCATTTAATTCGCAACGAAATTTTTGACTGACTGTTCGGTTGATAAACGGAGCGGGTTTGGTAAATCCGTTTTTGACGGATGTTACAGGTAAGAACCGGACCCGGTTCCAATGTCAACCAACTAGAACCGAGTCCGGTTTGGAACCGGTTCCGGGTTCTAATAAAACCCGATTATGCCCATCTCTAGCGACCGATACACTTGTCGTGCGTTTGTGGTTTAGTCGTTGATTCCGCTTTAAACTTGTCGAAATAATTAATCATACACTTTTCACACATCAGTATTAAGACAATGTAATATATAATAACACAACATTATACAAAAAAACAAGTTTTTTGTAAAAATAAAATTCATTGTAAAAGCACAATACCCTAGTAAGTGTGTATGTTTACCTTAAAATTAGAAACGGTTTCTAATCTATATGGTTATCTATTAAATAACCACCTACTACCCATAGTTTTAGGACTTTTATTTACGTGTGTTAACTATTAATTGTGATAATATATAGGTAGACGTTCATTTTCTAAGGTATCACTTTGCAAATTTGTTTAGTTCATCTCTAGCTCGCGGAATGTGTTTGTATTTGAAACTAAATTTCAAGTGAATATGGAAGTTCTTCCGTCTCTGCTAATACTGACGAAGATAATACCAAGACTTGCGGTAAAAGTTGTTACACAATGCAAGGTGGCGTGTAAAGATTGGTTAGCCTATCTTTCAACACCGTAGTTTGCTAGGAATCATTGTCACTTGCATATTAGATGACTAGAAAATAATTGCTGTTGACCATCATCGTGTGTGATTCGTTATGTGGATCATGAATCCCCTTAGTGTATCTTAGGCACTGATGTTCATATTCCTTTCGATGATCATCCGTGTAATGTGTTATTTCAAGCAAGTTTGGACGTGGTGGTATGTGTTTGCCTAATTAATACTTGTGAGTTGGTTGTTTGGAATCCACTAACTTGTGTGTTCAAGTTGTTGTCAAATTCTAATTCCCATGGCTTTTACAGTGTGGATGATGATAGTCTTGGATTTTGTGTCGACTCTTCTGGCGATTACAATATTAGGCATATTAAACGCACACATATCAAGTTGATTTTTAACATTTATTCAGGTAGGGAAGGTTCATGGTCAACTCCAAGAGTCTTAAAGTGCAGTCCATATGATGTTATGATGTTGACATCTTTAGTTGGTCTATAGGGACATTTTACGCAAATAGTTTGTATTTCATATTGACCCAATTCTTGTGTGTTGGTAACGCAACAGTACTTCGCTTAGATGTTGATTCCAAAGTAAAAATCATGTAGGATTCCCAGATACAATAAGTGTGGAAGCTATAGGTCAGTTATTTAGTATACGAAATGAACTCCATATGTTGGTTAGTATTGGAATGTTCAACGTGAATGTTGACTTGTGGAAACTGCAAAATGAAACCTGGTCAAAAGTGTTTTCTTTTCTACCTGGTGTGTTTATGCCATTGATGATTGGGTCATCTATACACTATATTAATGGAAATAATAAGTTAATTATAGTACTAGAATGAGGTGAAATTGCTGAGATAAACATAAAGACAAAGGATATGCATGGGTTTTTGCCTATCATCTTTGCTCAAGGCATCAATGGTGGAATCTATACTGAAACTATCACCACATGTTTAGTTGTGGTATTGTCTTTAGTTGTTTTATTGCTTTCGTCGTGTTATGCTACTTGCTATTATGTTGGTGGTTATTTTTATGTTTGGTGTATTTTCTTATAAGGATATTGAACCTTTAGTGATTAATGTGGTATAAGGATATTAAACCTTTAGTAATTAATGTGGTATTTTAATTGGGTTTACCTTTTTAGAATACACTTATTAATGTTGATTGCATTAGAGAGTGAACTATACAAAAACTATTTTCATGAGTTATATAACTTATGAAATAAAATTGTAAAATTCGTTGTGCCATTAAACATATTATATGTTTCATTGTCACTGGTAGTTTTTATTATTCTTACATTAATTAACTTACAAATAATTAATTAAACATATTAAATTGTGCAAACAAAATATCACAATTTTATGTAGTATGTATGAAAACTGAACAACTGCTATGCTTACTAATCGCATTTGGACGAGAAGTCATCATGATTTTAATTATACAGAGAGTTTGGATGCTGTTAATCTTAGGTACTTGTCCCAGTGGACGGGTAAACTACTAGTTATACATGGTGACGTCAAAATAAATATACTTTGTAGCTTCATCTGACTCCAATTATAATTGTTATTATTTTGTTTTGGATAAGAAAAATAGATGGATTATACGATATAAATTTGAGTTACTTTATTTTCCGACGCATCGCAACGCGCCATACCCTTCTTTAATTAAAAAGAAAACCATTATTCCTTATGTGTTTATTTTATGTATGTGTCTATATAAATTTAGGTTGTTTTACGTTTCAACGTAAATTTCTTTTGCAAATAAGTCAAGTCAAATATAATATGTTTTATGGTTATTTTTATGTACGTTGTCAGTTGATCTACGTTTTAAAGTAAATTTAGTTTGAAAATGAGTCGGTCACATATAATACATTTTCACTAGACGGTATAATTTTGAGTTACTTTACGTTTTGACGCCGCCCCACAACACGTGGGGGAAATTTATTCGTTATATACAAGGTAACTTTAAGAGATAATTAAAAAATCATCTTTTAGGAGTGATATAAATCTATAATCATGTCAAGAGATATTCATAACAATAGGCATGACACATGCTACACAAATGGAACATATACTTGTGTATCACAATTTATTCCCATTATAGATGCATGTCAACAGACCGTATGAACAAAAACGAGCCTTATTTGTGGTGAGTTGTTTATTTTTAACTAAAACAAACAAACGAACACAAACAATTTTTCTTGTTTGTGTTTGTTCATTAAGAAAATAAGTATGTTCATGCTCGCTTATGTTTGTTCCTTAATAATATAAACGAACATAAATAAACGTAAATGCACAAATAAACAAAAAATATTAATGTGCTCTTGTTTGTTCAGTAGTCGATTAGCCAAGGCATAGTTGTGAAATTTGACTCATTTAATGGGTTAATGCATGACCAGCCAATCTATATTACAAATAAGTATTAAAAAGGTAAAAAAGTAGCAGGTAACTGACAGTAAATGAACAAAAAAAACCCAAAATAAACAGACATAAAGGAATGTAAATAAACGAATGAGGCATGTGTCCATGTTAGTTCGTTTATTAAATCTACGAACATAAAGGAACTTCTTGTCGAGCGATTCACAAATGGTTCATTGAATGTTTAGTTCATGTATTGGCCTAATGCATACTTAAATGTGTCGTTTACACGACTATATGTTATGTTTACAACTTTTCTTACGCGTATCACCATAAACCATTTGTCCATTGGTAGTTACCCAACAAATATTCATTGTGTGTGTGATTGTATATCACGCATTGCCCATTCTTGTCACTATGGTATCGATAATAACATAAACAACAATTAGCTATAAAACATGAATCATGTTGACATTCCATCTATTTTAAATCGATACATCCAATGCGTGTTGGGACTTGAGAGGCTTGTTAGAGAGCCTACCTGTAAAATATTCGACATGAAGCGGCTAAAATAATATTGTAGGGATTCCAATCATACCATTAATCTCTATTCGTGGTTGATTCGTAATGTATGCTTGACTCCTCATGCAAGTAGTGTCATGTCTGGTTTCATGACCTAGCACACCATCGGTGGATGGATTTCATCTGTAAATGGTCACACTATAGGTTGAGAGAATTTATCCATATTTGAGACTTCTTAAATCTGTAATATATGTTGATTGATTGGTTGCATTAATCGCATGGTGTTTTGACCTTAAACTACACTTTATCTTTACATTATCAATTTAGCAAAAGAATCACGTATATGCTTCCAGTCCAGTCAAGATATCTATACAAGTGTTATTTTCAGCATTGTTGTGAAGATGTTGTTTGATAATCACTAATCAACTAAGCAAAAAGAAGTAGTTTATGAATGGACTAGAAATGTCAAAGTTGTCAAAAGGTTGTTATGTTAGTTATTACAACAATAAGAGTTAATTACGTTTTGAGTCCCTATTATTTGTTAAGAAAAAAATATTACAGTCCATTAGTATAAAAAAATGCCAAAACAGTACCAATACTTTCACTTTTGTAACAATTACTGTCCACCTCTGTTAACCCCATCAATTTACCGTTAAGTTTTTGGTGAAAAGACTAAAATACCACCCATTTAAAAACAATATGTAAAAAATGAGTTAAGTACGTTTTTCGTCCTAGTGGTTTGTTAAAAATAATCACTACAATCCATTAGTTTAAAAATTGTCAAAACAATACCAGTATTTTCACTTTGTAACAATTTCTAATAGACGGTGGCGGCATGTTCGAGAGAGATGGGTTAGGGTTAGGGTGGGGTGGTGGAGGAACTCGGTACGGATATATATGTTTTCTCGACTCAGGACAGGTTGGACTAAGTCAAGGTGGTGGGAACATGGTGGGTTGCCAAGTTAGGATTTGATAGAAATAGATACGGAAGGAATATGTGGTAGTGGCTTTGTTAAATGGTGGTGGTGTGGCAAGAGAGAGATTGGTGTTTGAGAAAGAGATAGATTTATTTATATATTTTTTTTTAAATGAGGGGTGTTGTCAAAATAGTATTGATACTGTTTTGGTAGTTTATAAACTAATAGAATGTAATGATTATTTTCAACAAACCACAGGGATATAAAACATAATTAACTCATTTGTTTATATATTGTTTTTAAATTAGAGGTATTTTAGTCTTTTCACCAAAAACTTAACGGTAAATTAGATCGGGTTAACGGGGGTAAACGTAATTGTTACAAAAGTGAATATAGTGATATTGTTTGATAATTTTTAGACTAATAGACTGTAATGCTTATTTTCAACAAACTATAAGGATGAAAAAGTAATTAACTCAAAAAGGGAAAGGATGTTGCGTGCAAATGCGTACCATGTCCATGAACAGTATAATAATGTTTGTGGTGTTTTTCATTTTTATTTCATTGAGTATTCTTCAATCACACTACAAGCAATCAGTCTTAAAGTTCAAATTTATAAAAAGTTCTTCATATAAAAAATGAACTTTGTCCATGAAAAGGTATAATAATGTTTTTGGTATTTTTTTCATTTTTATTTCTTGATTATTATTCAATCATACCAAGCACTCAGTCTTGAAGTTCAAACATTATAAAGAAGTCTTCAAATAAAAAAATGAAATTCTTTTGATATTAAATCTTGATAACATCTATCTTATTTTGATCCAAATATTTCTATGTAGGTGATGCAAAACGTTTTATATATGCGAAAGAGATGGACATATACAACTTTTATCGTACATAAAGTGTACTTGGTTGTATATAGAGCAACGCTTCACATATGTGAAGCTCTCATTCGGATTTTAGGATCTAAACACCTTATAGAGCCCTACAGTTTTTAGTACCAAGATCATCTTCTATTCGGGTTTTGCGTTTTTCGAGCAACCAAGTATTTCGTAAAGCTCGAACAAGGGATGCTTGAAGAAAACCCATGTTATGTATAACTTTACATATTATTGTAACTTTTTTTGTAATTATGTTTTATATTTCTTAGGTTTAAAAACCATAATATCAAAGTGATTTTTTAATGAAATTGTAAGAACAAAACAAACATTTAGATGAAGTCACGACAATAAGGTTTTTTGGTTTACTACCTCTGTTACCCCTCAAGTTAGTTATGTACATTTGTGTATGCATATTATTAAGTTATGTAATTTTATCCTTACGTCTTAGATACACATTATAATATACTCCTAATAATAAAAGGGTAATGAGTGACCCCCATATTTTATTTTAATATTTAAAACCTTTATATGACATAAGAATTTTATCTTTTATCGATTACCCTTTTGTTTTTTATTTATATTTTATCATGCTTTTACTGTATCGTACTTTATATCTCATACTTTATATAGCATTACTTTAAAAAAAAGGTAATGAGTGATAATTTTTTGGTGTTTTTAGATCTCATACTTTATATAGCAATCTATATGGTGCTCAAATTAGATACTCGGTTTTATATTGCAATTTAAAAAAAATGTCGTATGAAAGTTATAAACGTTAAAAATACGAGGGAATATGCATGTGTCTTGCATGTAGAGAGAAAGTTAACAAATACGTTGTTACAAAAATACCCTTACACCTATTTTTCTCCACAAATTTACCCTAACTACTTATTTAAAAGGTTAAGATTTCTTCTTATCCTACTTATGCAAAATCAACTGTTTATTTGATCTTTTTTCCTACACCTTTATATGATACGTAAAAAATGTTCAAAGAAAATGAGATTATTCCAAACATCGAATTGTTTGAAACAACATCTATTAGAAACCAATATATAGCTATAATAATTTAATATGAGAGAACAACGCTATAAAAATCATATAGAGCACAAGAATATGAAGAATCGAGATAAGTTTGAAATACATTAAGTCTCTCCCTCTCTCTCTCTCTCTCTTTATTATATATATAGGAGGGTTCATTGGGAAACACTAAAAACGTGGAGAACTAAGGAACTCTATTTTATTAACTAATTGGTTTTCGGTTAATTAGTTTAGTTTATTCGGTTAGATTGATGTTTTTTGGTTCGGTTCGTTTAATTTCAGTTAATAGCCAAAACCAAAATGTGGCTAAAACTTTTGCTTAAAAATACATGAAGTTGAGGTATAAATATATGAAATGGAGATATAAAATATCAAGAACATGAATTGGAGGTATAAAAGCTAGAAATATACGAAAATATAAACGGTTCGGTTCGCTTAATTTTGGTTAAACAAAGTACAAAAAATGCTGACAACCAGTTTTTGTGTTAATTTGGTTTTCAGTTAATTTAGTTGTTGGTTGATTTCGGTTTGGTCTTTTCTGTTTTCGGTTAACTATTAAGTTATTGCTCACTCTAAACATTGTTAATCACGTAGCATATCAATTTTTTAATTAAAAACAACTATAGCTACATTTTACTCAAATTAAAGTGAATAAAATGATTGTGTTTTTATGGTGTAATTTGAAAAAAAAATATTTACGTATGAAAAAGTTACGGTCGTTTAAGAAACATGGGGTGGTTAGTTTTTTATAAGAGAGAAAAATTGTAGCTAATAACTAATTATCTATAATTTTGTTAAAAATAAAGGAATGAAAGTGTAATTAAGATAGGTGATTTAAGTATAATTAGTGTTGAAGGACTAATTTGCCCTTATTTTAGGTTGTACCTAATACATTAAACAAAAAAAGTTATTAATTTTTAGGTATTTTAAAAATGTTATTGTCTCATGCATTATATATAGTATAGATATACAAGCAAACTTAACTAATAAAGTCCGCTCACGTTATGTGAACAAAACTGACAAACACCCCTTGACTTTTATACAACTCCACTTCTTGCTAATTCTCAGCCCTTTGTAAATGGGTTGGATTATCTTACAAAGTCTCATAAATCTATGAAATGTACAAAGACACATTGAGTCACAAAATATAACACAATGTCAGGAAAAAAGACACAACTAGTCACCAAAAAAACATAATGATGCAAATATATAAAAGACACAATGCTAAAAAAAAGTCACAATGATATAAACAAAAATTCTAAAATCTTCGAGCTATAAATCCAAAAGCGAAAACCTAAAATTTGATGCGTAGAGTTTGATTAGACCGTTATAATGCCGCTTGAATAAGGTCAGTCAGAGTCGGTTTAATACCCTTTTTATGACTTCTTATTTTTTAGAAAAATTTGTATTTAATCATAATCTTGTAAATGGCTGTGTCACTATCTCTTCACAACATATTTATTATAATATATAATTAATATGATACTTTTAAATTAACAATCATATATTAGATACAAGTAAGTTATTTATTTTTTATTTTGGTCATTAAAAGTTTTTCTTTTTTCACTTTAACCACATATATGTTAGCTATATTGATGTTATTTTCTTATTATTTTATTCATCAAAAGTTTTTCTTTTTCCACTTTAATCATATGAAACCTAGGCATATTAATATATATGTATTAATTCATAACATATGAGGAATAGTGTCAATTTTGTCTTTTATGGGTTTTTTTATATAACTTGAATGGTTTTCATTTCTATTAAAAAACTTTATTCATATATATGTATTAATTCATAACATATGACGAATAGTGTCAATTTTGTCTTTTATGGGTTTTTTATATAGTTTTATATAGAATTTTATAACTTTTCCACAAAAGTTAAATGAGTTTAGTCTTTTTTATTAGTTTTTGTTTAGGCTTTTTCTCGAATATGATCGTCGTTTGGTGGCTACTTAGTATGGTGTATAGTGGTCACATTTGGTCCGCCAAGTTTTTTTACCCCCTCGACTTTCTAATATGAGTCGTATAAATTCGACTTCGTCTACGTGTCATGTTACGTGAGTCACTTGGTGTTAGAATTCGTATTTTTCATATTATGTTGATCGTCGTTCGATTGATACTTAGCATTGTTTTACGCCCTTATCTGGCAATGCTGGTAGCATGGTTTTAGACCACATCCCCGCAACGCGGAGGCCTAATGACTGGTTTTATTTTATTTTATAAACCAAATAGGAATATAACTAATTCATAATTTATACTCAAATATTTTCTATGTATTTTGTAAAAATATGATAAACAATTTGTGTGTTACATTTTCTATATTCTTTTTTACTTTTAGAATAATTATAGTTTTATCTTTGTTTTTATTTAGTTTATTTATTAATTGTAATAAATATGCCACGGTTTTAGTTAAGTTTATCCTAAATTACGTTCTAAATTAAATCCGATTTCTCGGTTTTACCTTTTTTTACCTACTGCCGGCAACAACCGCGAGTGGTTGTGGTAGTGGTTGTTGTAGGTTGGTAATCTTCGGTGTGTCGGATCGCAACACCACGTCACCATTTTTTCTTCTATTTGTTATTTGGTTGTTTTGCATGACATTAATATTTTGCAGCTTTGCACCGATCTTTAACATTTAGTTCATACATGGATTCCCCGCCGCAACGCGCGGTGGGAAATCCTAGTTGTTAATCAACTCACACTTTGCTACATCACTTCATTCTAATTTCAAATTTTATAACAAAATAATGTGGCATTGGTAACACAATAAGACTCAAATGTATTGTACATTTTATTGAAAGAAAGAGGCAATGCTGGAAGACGATCCGAAGTAACCATTTTAGTAGGAGTTTGTAATAGACTATTTAACAAAATGTAAACCCCTAATAAAGTGATTATTTTCGGTATTACCCTTAACGCGTCTCATGTTGCATTATATGGTTAATGTAGTAACTAAGTTAACAAGGTCAAAAAAATTTCTAGATAACATCTAACTATTAGAAGAGAAAAAGATATAAATGTTAACAACATGTTCAACGTAAAGGACGATAATGTATAAAGAAATGTATGGTGATTGAAATGGATTGTTGTCAATTTACATTCATGGTGACAAACTATAACGTAAGACAACGCTTGGTCACCAATCATCTCCATCTCCGCCATCTCTGTATTATAAAGTTGCCAAGTCATTAAGAGATAAAGCACACCCAACCCTTTGTAACTGCCTTAAGACAAGATGTTTGCGAATTTAAATTCATTAAAAGGGAAGGAAGACTCAACGGTTTTAGATAAATGGACAAATGCACCACCTTTTTCCGCCATGTGTCATTAATGTGTGCAATTGTGACGCGACACCAACGTGCTCTACATTTTATAAGCTGATAAGGTTTAGATAAAGACGCTAAGCTATTTATGGATAAAGAACAGGGCTAAGTGCGTGGCCCTATCGTGGGAAGATTGGTGTAATTTGAATCTAGCAACAATGGGCATGTATTGTTGTTTGTTTGTTTTGAATCTTTGGTGACTTAATTATCTCGGTTTAACGCTTTGGTTGACCGGGTAATCTAGTTTATTAATAAATTATAAATCTTTGTTGGCCGTTCAATAAAAAAATAAGGTTTGGCCACTAAGGGTGATGCGAATTCATACCACTCCATTCTTAAACTAATCGTGCACCCAGCCATTTTATGTTTTGTGTCATGACCTATTGAGACATCTATAAGTTCAGAATGTTACTTTTACACCACTTTGTTAAATACATCACCGTCATCGATAGAATTTTAAGCATAATATGATCACTCTATGTATTCTTCGTATACGTTTAATTGAGTTATAAAGTTATTAATTAGTAATTAGTAATCAAAGTTCATTTTCTGTACTTCATGCTTTAAACAGAAACTCGTATGCAAAGAAAAACATATCCTACATGAACAAAACCCGCTTTACATTGAATTTCATCACGAAAACTTATGTCTTGTTATCATAGATGAGTCAGGGGTGGAGCTAAGGCCATGGGGTATACTTTCACGCCCCTTAACTACACGTAGGCGTCACATCACCCACTTGACACCCTTTCACTTCACCTCACACTCTTAGAATGTGGTTTAACCCCTATTAATGCCCCTTAAATTAATTGAAATACATACATACACATATATATAGCATGTTGTGTGTGCAAATTTTCCAATGTTTGATTCCCTCCTTCTGTCTCCTAGTTAACATCTTAACACGTGAAGCTTTTAATGCCCTTTAACATCCTCCAGGAGTGGTATGACGAGTGTTAACGGATGCCAACTAGTATTAACACCTATGCGTGTTAGAGTATACCAGGCGGCCTAATGTATTAAGAGGAGTAGCAGGGGCTACGGCTCAACCTCATATCCGTATTGTATTTTTATTTATTTTTTTTGGTTTTTTCAGTTTTACACAAAGGATATCTTTAAACAAATACGATGTACCCCAAATTAATGAGCTAGCTCCGTAACTAAACTAAAAAGTATAGTGTGGGTGGTGTTTCACACATAACATGATTTTCAGCCATGATTTAATTCTACTATGTAAGCCAAAGTACATACATCAACATTATTTATATACGTAATTAATCTCTTTATCTAAAATAAATCATATACAAAGTAATGTGACTTATATAAACAATCTCAATATTTGTGGTAAAATTATATACGTGTTGACAAGCAATAAACAATAATTAAACGACTAAAATACCTATACTTAAACAATAAACGAAGAGTTTGTTACAACAACTTTGGGGATTTTTGTATCTTAAATCATAATCGTTGCAACTACATTACTACCCACATAAATGTTACAGTTCACCAACCACATGACTCCATCAATGATCATTCAATTTTGATTCAGTAACAATATCTTCTTCCTTCTTATTTCAACCCCATACTCCTTCATAATTCATCATCAATGGCTTCATCAACCGAAATCACTCATGATTTTCCACCATTCATACGGGTGTACAAAGACGGCCGTGTCGAACGCCTGTTCGCCACGCCCCGCCTTCCCCCGTCCACCGATCCAGTAACCGGAGTTCAATCAAAAGACGTCGTGATCTCACCCGACCTCGACGTCAAATCGCGAATCTTCCTCCCGAAAGTTGACTTGGAAGCCCCACCACAAAAGCTTCCTCTCATAATCTACTTCCACGGGGGCGGGTTTTGCATCGGATCACCGTTAAACATCGTCACACAAGGCTTCCTCACGCCGTTAGTCTCCCAAACCCCCGCAGTCGCGGTTGCAATTGGCTACAGGCTGGCCCCTGAGCACCCTCTCCCAGCTGCGTACCACGACTGTTGGGAGGCGTTCCAGTGGATCACCTCCCATGCAACTGGGTCCGGACCTGACTCATGGATCAACAATTATGTTGACACGAGTCGGGTTTTTTTAGTGGGAGAGAGTGCTGGGGCCACCCTGGCTCATTATGTTGCGGTCCAAGCGGGGGTTAATAAGACAAAATTGGGTATCCGCGGGTTGATCACGTTGCACCCGTATTTCTCTCAAAAAGAACCCGATAAGATGATTCAGTACTTGTACCCGGATAGTTCGGGTTCGGATGATGACCCGAGAGTGAACCCTTGCTCGGATCCGGATCTTGAGAAAATGGGTTGCCCGAGGGTTTTGGTGGTTGTTGCGGAGCGGGACTATTTGAAACCGAGAGGGGTCGGGTATAAGGAGACATTGGAAAAGAGTAAATGGGGAGGTAAAGTGGAGTTTATGGAGAATGAAGGGGAAGATCATGTTTTTTATTTGTTTAATCCATCAAGTGAAAAGGCCAAGGGGTTATTTGAAGCCTTGATTTCATTTGTTAATCATGTTGTCTAATAGTATATTTGTAGTGTTTATGTTTTCGGATCAGGTCGGGTCAGGTAATTGAATCTTTTGATTAGGTGATTTCAAAGTGTTTTGATGGTATCATGTATTTTGTGGATTCAATAATTATTGTGATGATCTTGAAAATTACATGAAACACCTATTAGCCTTGTGTATTTACTTAAAAAATCATACTAGGTGTACTAATTGGATGAGCCGGCCTCTTTTGACTTCATAATATATTATATCAATCAGACTTTTTGTTTTTTCGAGGTTCTGCGTTCAAATTTAGGCGATGAATATTTTAATACTAATTTGGTTAGAAAAAAAAAAATCAATCAGAATTTTTGTTTTACTAAATCCACTAGTATGCGGTCCACAACCTTGTGTGAGCATCTGAATCAGCACCCTGTACCTTTCATACAAAACCTTTCCCAAGCAACCAACACCATATCACAAAATTCGTTATCTTCTACTTTTACATATCACTTTATTTATTTTTAAAACAATTAATTTAGGGAAAAACCTCAGTAAACAAGTTTTCTATTTGTTTCACTAAAGTCACTCAATTTTTTTTGTCTCTTTAAACTCACTCAAGTTCTATTTTATGTTCCAATATTGCGTAATTACCAAGTCATCATGTTACCATTATTTAAAAAAACAAAAAAATCAATGCCTAAAATCTTTGAATTACCCAGCTGATAACAAATCTCGGTTACCCAGAAATCAAATCGTTTCCCAAATCAGATCCATCTATTCATCAAGAATTCCCAGATCAAAGTCGGTCATAAATCCATAATCTAAACCATATTCATTGAGCATTTCCCAAATCAAATCCACTGTCAATCGAATTTTTTTAATTTTTTTACAAAGTGGACTCTAGTCTAAGGCTACTTTGGAAATCGATTCTTATAACGTGGACTCTGGAAATCAAAGTCGTATGTTTTAGGCTACTTTGCCTATTTAAGCTTCAACACTAAAGAGTTTAATGTCAGGGATAAACCTCATGTTCTTTTATGTACACTGCTACCTAATAGGACGAAATAATTGCAATTAAATTTGGAGTTTGATGTAGTGATAAGGATGAATAATTGAATATCAAGATAGGCATACAGCTTAAATGATGAAGTTTAAGCTCTTACACCATCCCTGTTTCTAAGTAACAAAGATAATTTATGCTTTATGATTTGAGAAAGGATTTTTAAAACTTTTTTAAACCTAAGAATAATATTTTATTTTCAACAATCAAAGGATGACGATGAGTGAATTGAATCTGACGATAAACGAGTGTACTGGAAAAACAGTAAAGATGATCATTTAATTAAAAATGTTATATAATTTGTGTTAAATTAACTCTTTCTTAATGTGACCTGACACATCATCAAAGTGACCTGGAAATCTGGAAATTGTATATGATTGAAACACAAAATGATACTTAAGTGATTTTAAGAAGACAAAAAAAGATTAAGTGACATAAATGAAACAAATGTAAAACTTCGTTACTATTTTATAAAGTTACCCTTATTATATTTAGATTTTATATAACTGAAACAAAATAATAAACTTGAAATTTATAAGTTCTAAAACATTAAATAATCTAAAACTAAAACATTACATATATTATAAAAGTATAAAGTCTAAAACATATATAGATGAATTTGTTTAATTTATAAACAAATTATAGGTTGAACTTAAAAAAGTATTAATAAATGTTTAGTTTTTTTTTTAATAAATAAGACAATCCTTTTTAAAAATGTTTAGCTTATATTACTCAAACCAAACCTAGCTCATGATTCACGAACATGGTTTGCACCTTCTTAACATATGTATTTTTATAAAAGTAATGACTTAAACTTATTGTGTTTATGCTAAAATTGTGTATATTATGTCAAGTTTTTTTTTTTGTGTTATAGTTTTATATGAGATATTATATACCAAAGTAATAAATTACAAACAAGTGGCAGGTAAACGGGAACAAGCTGCGCCGCAACCCCCTTTTGAATTGCAAAACCAATCCTACTAAAGACGAAACGGCCCTTAAAGGTTGAAAGATTACTATTCACAACCTGTTGGACCCTGTTTAGAAATTCCAGCACTCTGGGGCTAGGGACCCAAATGTATCAAAAGCGAATGAGATAAATACGTGTTGATTCTCTAAACAAGCCTTCTCGTGTTTAGCGACCTTGCCTGATTCCGCCTTTAAAGCAACCTGACCAGCAACAAACCCATTATCCCTGAGTCCAACAAGAGGGGACACTCCTGTAAGGTCCACACAAGCGTGTTTTCCCCTAGCCCACCCAAACACAAGAATATCAGCTGGCCGAAGAGTAGACCTCCTCGAGCGGATCCGTCAGAAAGTTCACCGGAGCCTCCTTTTTCGCCGAAATCCCTGCCCGCTTTAGAACATATAGAGAATATCCCTTACCAAATCATGTCGGTATTTAAAACCAGGTAACTCCTTACAATGGACCGCATGTTCGCCGAAAGTATCTAAACAAGCCTTGCGACAAACTGGGCAGGGCTCATCAACCGGAAACAGAGGGATCATTAGCCGGTACTTAAGAATTGCCCGGTATTCCACTGCTGACATGTGTTGGCCTAGTCCTTCAATGGGGATAACTGTCAGAAAATCCTGAGAATGAGGTGCCCGGAGACAATCAAACACAGTTTTCTGACGAGGGGATAGACTAAACTTCTCTCCCAAACACTAGACAGTTCTACTAAATAGGGCACTCGCAAAGCATTCTGGGCTTTAGGGGGGCGGTGTCCTTATTAGAGAAACCACCAAGATCAAAATCCGGAAGGGACATGTGCATGCAATCCAACGCGCACACATAATCAGAATCTAACCCAACAATACCACAGTCTCGAAAAATGTGATCCTGTAAACTCCAAGATTGCGCCCTCGAGGCCACAAAAGCATACGTGGATACATCCTCAGCCGAACATAAACCCAAACCCCCAAAACGGGTCGGAAGGGATGCAAGCCTCCATTTAAGATCCCCAAAAAACGGACCCCCGCAAACCACGATATCCTCGATAACTCTCCGAAGGCCTTTGTCAAAAACCGAAACAGCCTCCCCAACAAATGTGGGTTGGCACGTTCTGAGCCAAACAACAACTTAGCAACACCCATGCAAGAGCGCAGCAAGAGAAGCTCGCATTGAGGGTCCCGCAGATGTGGAAGATAGCTCATCAGATCCACTACACAAGATGCCCTTTTCACGGCCAACCTACTGATGAAACCCGCATCGCGACTAACAGCGCCCCCGAGGAGTTTGACACCCGACACCGGCCTCCCAATCCCACTAGGAAACAAACCCTTTTGCTTCTTAACTCCATTGCACGATGGCCAAAAAACTTTGTTTTCTTAACGTTAAGTTGAAGCCCCAACATGGCCCCAAAGACCTGATGATTTCTAAAGCTTTAGCCACCTCTTTAGCATCACTTATAATTGTACCATCATCCAAGTACAAGCATGGAAAAGTAGCTTGCATCTATCTCGTATCTGATGAATGAGGGGATGCAAAACTAAGGCAAAGAGAATAGGCCCCAAGGGGTCTCCCTACTGAACCCCAGTAGTGGACCAAATATGATCGTTTCCGACATATAATCTAGCCGGCTGTCCATATAGAAAATCCACCCATAAGGAAATGGAGGGGCATCGGGTTCGAACTTCTGACAAAAGGGCGGTTCTATCCACTAAGTTGAAAGCATTAGAGAAATCAACAGTAATCATGGCTAACGACCCATCCGAGTGGAACACATTTAAAAACCTGTTCGCACTATGGAGCACAGCCTCCGCCCCGCTAGGAATACCCACCCCAAATTGAAAATCACCGAGATATTTAGCCATCTCTTTCCCGACCCCCCTCATAGCCGCCTTAGAAACTAACCTCCTCCAAATTGCGCCCACGGCAATAGGCCTAATCCCGTTGTCTGGTTTAAGTAAAGGCGTGAGGGGTGCAGAAGCAACAAACTCTGACAAGACCCTAGGGCACCTCCCCCCAAGCACAAATTGACTACCTCAGAAATGGCCCTAAGCACCCCGCATGCGATCACCGACCCCTCCCCACAAAGAGCATCCAAAATGTGTTGAGCCCTCAACCCATCCTCCCACAAGAGGTCCCTTTGGGGAAAGATTTAATGCACCCAAGGACGTTATCAACATCCACAGTAATGGGTGGCTCCGATAGTAAGGACTCAGGCATAGCCGGAGGAGTTAGGACAGGATGTTTAGCCACCAATGCTTTCATAGTATCCTCACCAAACGGTGCAACCCCCGAAGAACATAAAACTTAAACCGCCGAGTGAAATGGCCATCTGCAACTTTCCGTAAACATTGTTTAACGTTGGTGCTCACCCTAGAATTATCAGACCCATGGGGATGCTCATCAGGCGCGAAACAACCTCTGATGGTTGGCAAAAAGTGATAGGATGAGTTCAGCAAAACCATCCCCATTACCCCACGCTGCCAGGGCCCGTTGAATACTAAGACATTTAAGGACTTCCTGTTCCCCGACCTGCGCTCCTGACAATTAGAAGGCCTGAAAACCCGCAACGTGCAACGTGGCAACAACAACAGTCTCACCCACGCCTTAACAGACTCTGGCGCAGCCACCACCTTGCATAGAGATGTCGTTAAAGCCTGGGAAAAGGCCATGCGACAACTATGGGGGATGCTCTTAACTGTTTTGATAGGAAGGGAGAAGACACGATCAAGCAGACCCACGTCCACCCCCATACCTCCAAAAGAAACAATCTCTTTCCAACATTCGGCGTAGGAATCCCAACAATAAACTCCTCCGCATTTCCCGTAACCAACTTGAATCGTGTCACCCCATCTGCATGATGGTACCCCCGACTGAGAGCATGTAAACACATACACTCCCCACATAACCATTGGCATGAAACCTTAAGAGCCTCACCAACCGAAACAAATAAATCCAAATCCGCGGATACAGCATCGCGCATGGCCCACTTTTTGTCATCTGAAGACAAATGAAGCCGCTTGATATGGGCCACCAACCTCGGGAACCCCTTGGCCCCTGCCTATCCATCGGGGCAACAATGAAAGCCCTTAAAAGGACACAACCAGACACCCCTTGAGGAACCAACACCCCCACCTCGGATGGAGCCCCACAAACAGTTAAAGCCCCAGACAAACCCCCCACTCTAGACCCGGGCATCAACTATTCAAAATACAAACGAAGTTTAAGGATAACTGGCGCTAAGCTTGGAAAATAAATGGCGAAAACTGATGGGTTAGCGTGGGCAACGACAAGTTGCCCCACCCCCCTTTAAAGCACACTACACTCAATCCATTGTGGGCTTCCAAAACGAAAAAGAAAATAAATCTTAATCTATTTTTCGGTGTTCTAAATCCAACGGAAACTATTTGAAACAACTCGTTATTCAACCAGTTGTAGTAAACAACTGATATTCAGCCTTAAAATAAATGGTTTTTCTTCTAGACATTTTATCGAACACCTGGCGTGCAACTTTTAATAACGAGCTTCATAAACCAATACTGAAATCTCAACTGCCCCCACAAAAGTCTCAAGACCCCACAAAAGTCTACTTAATCCAGGCCAAATGGATTATCACAATCCAAACTGTTGAGTGGAGTTCCTTCTCAAAAGCCACGATCGAGAGAATATTGAATTTTATAAAAAAAATACCTTGTCACTAATCATGACAGATTTGTCTTCAATAGCCACATGAATAATGGCATTCCTCATCTCCAAAGACTCCACATAAACCACACCGTTGAATGACCCCTGAATCTCCAAAGACTCCAAGTTTTAAAGTTTTTAAAGAAAAATTATTTCGTAAAAAAAGGTATTTATTTTGTTGCAAGTTTATATTCTAGAATATTACTAAGCAAAAAAATATGAATTAATTAAACATGTGTAATGTGCATAACGATATACCAAACACTACCTAATGCTTTGTTCGGTTCATATGTCTTACACGATTTCATGATCGTATTGGTTTCAATACACCAACCCATGAATACAATGCATTCAACACCAACATGTATTAATAACCAAACCGGAATTGAACGTAACAGGGTATGAGTTTTGAGATCGCCAGATTAGTGACTGCACTGATTTAATCATGTCATCCCGTTTGGTAAAACTCAAGTGTAATGAATTAACAAAATCATACCTCATCAACCCACCACGGTCCACAAGTGGAAAACTCAACTTTGCAACTTTTTGAAATATATACCAACGAGGGGGTGTCAGACAGCTGCCTCGCACGATTCCCCCTCATGGTTTTTGTTATTTCTGGCACTAGGGATGAGCTCGGTATCGACCGGTACCGAAAAGCCCCAAAAATGGTTACCGTACTGGTACAGAATATACCCGGTACGGTACGGTTTCGATACCGGTTCGGTTCCGGTATTTGAGGGTAAAAACCGGTAAATATCGGTACCGAACCGGTACCAAATGCAAATTGATACCGAAAATACCCGTCGAAATTCGGTATGATACAACACTATTTCCTCGTGGTTTGTTATTATAGGTTTGTACAATTTACAGACTTGGCCCAGTATATAACAACGGCCCAATGTTAAACAAAGCTGAAAAACTTTCGGCCCAAAAAATGTACAACATAATAAGCACAATGTACAAGCAACCAATAATATCAAAACTTACCAAATCACCTGAGAAACTCAACCGTGATCAATCTTCATCTCCGTCACAAATTCGTCAGAATCACAGGTACAAAAAATGGCGAGAGAAGTATCAGAGAGCTGTATGGACAGTTTGCTCACTGAAACAGTCTCATCGTATTGCAATGTCCTCTACGCTACGAAGCCGGAACTTGCTGCTCGGAGAATCGAAGCAATCGGTTATCAAGTCGGTCATCAGTTATCCGAAAGGTATGTAGATCGCATTGAGAAAAGTAGTTGATTTGATTGAATTGATCTGAAATGGCGGTTGATTTGATGAACTGATTTTAGGTTTTTAGATCGTGTTAGGGCTTGTTAGTGATAGGATTATGTTTATTCGTCTGGATGTTATGATTTTGATATGTGAAGTGTGAATGTGTTGTGTGTGTTTGATTAGTTTTGTTTTAGAGGATACAGATCTGGAGAAGTAACTGATTTATTAGGTTTGATTTGAAATGTCAGTTGTGTTGTTGAGATGATTTTAGGTTTTTAGATTGTGTTAGGGCTTGTTAGTGATAGGTTTATGTTTATTCAGCTGGATATTAAAATGTGGATCTATGAACTGTGAGTGTCGTGTATTGGATTAGTTTCTTTCGATTTGATTGCATACGTGATTCGAGGCCTTAAGTTTACAGATCTGAAGATAAAGTATTGAATCGATTGATTTGAGCTTGTTTCAGGAATTAGATTGTAATGTTAGTATTAGCTAATTGCGTTGTGATTGATTATTATCATGCTCAGAATGCAACATTAGGTTAACCAGAGATGGCATAGTTCTTGCTTAACATACAGGTTGACATTTGGAAACATAAAACCAGCATCTCTCTCACTTTGAAATTCTTAGTTTTAAAAAGTGTGATGTGATGCATTTTGATCAGGGCCGTCTCCGAGAATGTTAAATAAAATTGGGCCCTCGGCGAGATAAAAAAACCGGGCCCTACCCGACCCTCCCTAGTAAAACAAGAATTTATGGCCGTTGTTGTTGAGTCACTCAACAATTCAACAAACCCTTTCCAAAATCTCACGTCGCTGCTGTTGTTGCCTCACTCAGCCCTGCGTCGCTGTGTTTTTTTTACGGCCCCTTCTTCCTTAATCGACATTTGGTGTTTATTTTAGTGGGGTTTGAATGTTTGAACATTTGGGCCTGGGGGTTGAGGATTAGAGTATTGTAATGGACCGAACCGATTCGGGTAAGCTTCTAATAGAACTTATATTGACAAGTAGAGAAATATAAGCGCACCATAACGCTATATTTAGAATTTTGTAAAACACTATACATACATTAGTACCCTATTACGGATACTATAACGAACCGAACAGATTCAGGTCAGTTTTGAATAATTTGTAAAAAAAATGTATTTTACAAGTAAGAGAAAAATAAAATATGTTTCAAATCATATATAGTTAATATGAAAACAATAAAAGAATTTGGTTGTTTACAATAAAAGAAAAAGAAAACTTAACTTAAAGATAAAAATATAAGTTAAAGGACCCAGGCACCTTGCAGTATCATTTTGAGATAAACCAACGATATACAAAGTGAAAAAGTACCTAAAAACTCTAAAATTCGGTAAGACCCACTCGAACTCGATACAAGCGCCTTATAAAGCAAGCTGTCTACCACTGGACTGCGATCGGTGCTGACATACATATTATATATATATAAAATTTGCGGCCCCTTTTACGTTTTTGGCCCTGAGCCGGCGCCCACCCGGCCCATGCTCAGGGCCGGCCCTGGTTTTGATCCCAAAAGTCGATGCGTGCTGTACGTGTTACTTATGAGAGGCGTTCGTTACTAAAAAAATGTTCATAGATAATATTTTAAGTTGTTAACTTTTAAATACCAGAATATAAGATATTCTCATCATCTCTAGTTAGATTTGTTCAATCGATGGTCTAATTTGTTCAAACACTCAAATGCATTGCTTAATCAATGCTCAGATTTGTTCAATCAAAATTGAAAAACCCTTGCAATTGACAATCCAATCTGTTCAAATATTGGTCAACTGCATACAATGTTTCATCACGCATAAGATCACATCAGACCGCACCATGTGATGCAAATCATGGAATCGCATCACTCAATGCCTTGGCCTTAAAATGTGCGCATCAGGATTGCATAATCTGCGCATCACCTGATGTACTGATGAGACCGCATCGCGTGAGGCGATTCCATGATGTGCGCATCACATGATGTGGTGCCTAATGTAGTTGACCGGTATTTGAACAAATTAGACCATCAATTGAACAAATCTGACTATACATGATGAGAATATCTTAAATTTTAGTGTTTCAAGGTTGACAAGTTAAAATATTAGCTATAAATATAGTTTTTAGTATTTTTTAATAACGAACGCCTTGCATATGTGATGCATGCGCATTGCACATCGTACATCTGCTTTTGGGATCAAAATGCATCGGATCGTACATGCGTTTTAAAACCAAGCTTGACGCGATCTCATTACCGCATCATGTGATGCGCGCAATATGTGCACATTAAAAAATGAGTTTCAATCGAGGCTATATTATTTTTTGGACAGTTTTGTTCTTCAATTCTAAATGTGTGCTGTTCAAACTTCAAAAATAGCTAACGAGATCTGACTTTGGTTTTATTTATTTACCTTCAATCAAATATTTGATAATGGTTCAATGACATGGTTATTGCCATCAACAAGTAGCTTATGACCTGCTTACCATAACCGCTTCACGAAATTAAACTCTCAAATTTAAGGCTTTAAGCTGAGCGGTTTAAGTACATTACTCTGTTAAAATTTTCATAATAGTTGTTACTGAGTTCAAATATTAATTAGGTACACCATGGAACGACCACGGTTCAGTGATCACCTGGAGGCAATCAAGTTCATCTGTAAAGACTTCTGGTCCGAACTCTTCAAGAAGCAGATAGACAATTTAAAGACTAATCATAGGGCAAGTAACAAGTTTCAGTTTTCACACCGCATATAGTATAACAATTGTAATCTATAGTAGGGGATTGAATCATTGATGAATTGACTTATTTATATTATTTTAGGGTACATTTGTTTTGCAAGATGATAAATTTGCGTGGCTTTCGCGCATGTTGGGTGAACCATCAACCGAGACTCTGGGTTCGGCTCCTGAGGCCGGAAACAAAGCTGCGGAAACAACTGGCATGCATCTGTACTTCCCGTGTGGGATTATAAGGGGCGCTCTTTCAAACTTGGGTATTCCATGTGCTGTTTCGGCAGATATATCAAATCTTCCGGCTTGTAAGTTTCCAAGTGCTTCTGACTCTAGAATTTGGCCAAATTACTAAAAATACAATAAATCGTGTCTATATATCATGTTGATTATTAAAAGAGTAAAGTGCCATTTTCCTCCCTGAGGTTTGGCCACTTTTGCGACTTTCATCCAAAGGTTTGTTTTTCTGCATCTGGATCCAAAAGGTTTGAAATCTTTCCATTTTCATCCAACTCGTTAACCCCATCCATTTTCTCTGTTAAATGAGGAGTATTTCTGTCTTTTTAGAAATTTTTTTATTAAAATAAGAAACACTATTAAGAAATAAAGATACACCTTTGTTGACTTTCTAGTTATGACTTTTCTTATAATCATTAACAAATAGGTAAAGGGACGGAAATACCCCTGACTTAACTTTAAAAAATGGATGGAGTTATGGAGTCGGATGAAATAGCAAGATTTTAAACCTTTTGGATCCAGATGCGGAAAAGCAAACTTTTGGATGAAAGTCGCAATAGCGGTCAAATCTCAGGACGAAAATGGCATTTTACTTTTATAAAAAAGACATATCGTCAGTTATTTGCCAAGCAACATAACAGTAAACAATTTGACGATCTAAAAAAGATTCTTGTGTTAGATTGCTTATCTGTTAAACCAGGAAAAAGGAGTTAAGTTTAAAATATGTACCAAACTATAAACGATTAAACGGATTGAAAGTCATCCAAAATGTATTCATTTACATAAACCCTCCTTCATCGTTCACTACAAGAAGTTAGATTGGTAATTCTAAGTAGTCAAAGCTCAAAGGCTAAAGATGCACACCTTAATTTTAAAATGTGCAGATCAGGATCGCATAATGCGGCATCACATGATGTGGTGATGATATTACATCGCGCGATGCGATTTTATGATGCACGCATTACATGATGTGGTTTGTGTGTGCCTTATGCAGTTGGCCAGTATTTGAACAAATTGGACCGGATTACAATGGATCTGATTCTTTAAAATCAGATTGAACAAATCTGACCATTGATTGAGCATTGGGTCTGAGTATTTTCACAAATTAGACTATCGATTGAACAAATCTGACTAGAGACGATGAGTTTATCGTATATTTTAGTGTTTAAAAGTTAGCAAGTTAAAATATTACCTATGAACAACTTTTTAAACGCCTTGCATGGATGATGTGTGCACGTCGCGCATCTCGCGTCGGCTTTTGGGATCAAAACGCATCTAATTGCCACGCGCTATATAAAACCAAGATGCACACAAGGCACTTGAAAAAGTGAGGCTGTGAGGGCCTGTGGCAAGTAAGCCGCACATGTAATTTAGCTGTTAGACATGACTGTTTTAGACTAGCTTAGGCCAGTTCAGACAGGTTTTTTTTTTGCAGATTTATGCCTGTTTTTTTTCCAGTTAATATGCACCTTTGCTGTGCTAGGGCGCCTTTGACTAGTATACTACCACGATTATTAGCATCATCAAAATTATGTTTATTTTTATACTATTTGACACGTTAATCGTTTAGGAAGTTGCAAAACATCAAGCAAAGATTTTGTTTGCGGGTCAGCCAAATGAGGCTTTACATGTTACATGACTTAAAAAAAACTGTCATCCTGATTACCATAGTGCTTTCCTTCCATGTTTGTGAGTTACTCGAACGGATATTTCTTTTTAATAAATTTGATGTGCAGGTTCATTTGTGATCCGGATAAAGGTGTAGCAAACATCATCCTTTCCTGGGCTGCAAACCAAGAAATGTATTTTTTTTTTCAGTACTACAGCAATGTAAGTAACCAAGCGTGTAATTTTAGTTTCTGTTTTAACTGTTGACAGTTGAAATCAATCAACAAGACTTCTAGAAGGTCGGGAATGAGTGATATAGTATTATTATTATATTAAAAAGACAACCGTTTGATTATTTTTTTATGTGCAATCTGCTCGCAAGTGAGATCGACTTACATAGTCGAACTATCTCAAACTTTTGATTATTGATTGCTTCAATGATGCTTGAAACTGACCTGTTTTTGTTTAAAACTTCAAAATTTTATATGGTTTGCAGTTTTGCTTATGTTATGTCCTGTGTGAGTTCCCTTAATAGATAGCTATTAGTTATATGTGAAAGAATAGTTATCGCATCCCCCACCTAGAGCCGCCCCTTACCACTCCTCCTGCCACTGCTCCCCTTGCTATCGCCATTTCGCCACTGTCATTGCTCTATCATCTTTTCCAACTTTGCGGCCACTAACATCGCCACTTCCCCCATGTCGTCGCTAGTTGCAACCCTACACTAGTCTCCACCCATAGGCCTTCTTGCTGCTATAACCTCCTTGTTGTCCCTACCAGTGTTGTAGTAACCGCTAGTCGGGTGGTGGGGTGGGGACTAGCTATTAATAGGGATTAATTGTGATTAATCGGCAATTAATCAAGATTATTCGGCACCTAGTCAGGATTTTTCCAACCATGGTCCCTACCACAGCTGCAACCCATTGTGTCTTCAATGCTGTAAACACTAAGCTTGTCTATGTTACTTCAATGTAGAACATTAGAAGTAGGAGGGGCTTCATGAAACCAAATGGAGAGAGAGGGGACGTCCCCTATCGGAGGAATAGGAGAATAGCAAATCATGAGCAGGAGACAACGTTCTTTGTGGTAAATCTACCGGATAGAACGACTTGGGGAGGGATTCGGAAGAGTTTCAGATGCCTATGTTGCAAAGAAAAAGGACGTCCGGGGTAACTACTTTGGATTCGTGAGGCTGGTAAATGTGTACAACGTCTTGGCCGGGATGAATAAAGTAAAGATCTTCGAAGCACAAGTCTCGGTGTCACTGGCCAAGTATGATAAGAATCATCAGAAATTCGCAAATGCCACAGGGGAGAACAAGGGCTTCGCATGGAGACCTAAGGAGCCAGGGTATGCAGCCGCTAATAGACAGAAGAACGAGGCCACCATGAATAACCACAACTGTCAGGTTAAGTATGTGTCACTTTTAGTGATGTTGTTTCTTATGGTCCTAGGAAATCATTAACTGTGGAAGATAACGGCCCGGCGTACCCAAACCACTGCAAAAGTAGGTCAATTCTGGGCGTTGCCAAAAATATTATCTCACTGTGCAATGTTAAAGTGATGCTGGCCAAAGGAGGTTTACAGGAAGTTGGAATGTCCTATGTTGGGGGTCTTAGGGTGATGCTCACCTTCAGGAACGACCGAGAAGCAATTGCTTTCTTGGAAGAACACAAACATACTTGGTCTGAAGTCTTCGAGGAAGCTAATTTTTGGTCTGGAGAACGTAACATTACGAATAACTGGGGTACCATTCTTGCTTCGTGACAATACCCTCTTTGATCGGATAGGAGCACTTTATGGAAGGTGGTTGGGTGCTCAGATTTCTCTTGGGAGTCGGTTGAAAATTCGATCGGTTCATGCCAAGTTCTCACGTCCTCAGGACGTAGGATTTGAGGAAGTGATCAACCTGCTGTGGCAAAACAAAGTCTACTCGATTTGGGTATGCGAGTTGGATAAGCTCTGGTCGCCGACTTTCTTTGATTTGGGGTCATCTTCAACTCCGATATGGTCCAAAATCGGCTCCTGCTCTTCGTCGGATAAGGAACTTGAGGAAGGTGAGATTTTGGCGAATGACACACCAGAAAAAGAAGCCGGAGATAACAATATGGAGTTGCCGGATTTATCTCGGGAGCATCCCAACAGTCGGAGGCAAATGAAAAGTCGGAAAATAATCATTGCCCCTTGGTGAACCGTAATACGTCAAATAGGGTTCAGGTACAACCATTGCATGAAGATGTGCTGTTTCCCGAGAATAAACTGCCACATCATATCTTTATAAATCCTTAAAACCTTCATTTCATCTCCAACCCTACAAATATCCTTACACCTCTAAATTTCCACCTCATCACCTACTCATTAGACACAATATTTACATAAAAGTTTTTTTTTTTAGTTTGGGACCACCTTGTCAGTAAAACCAATACAAACATGCATCCATAATTAAGGGCTTCATTTCATTCTTAAGGGTCTCAAAGGGCACCCATGCTCCAATGGTAAGGACATCCAATTCAAGGGCGTGAATGTTTAGGATGCATTGGAGAGCCTGTACAACATCCTCTTGGACTTGGTAAAGGCAATGGGCCTGATGATTTTGGGTTTCTGCTGAGGGACCAACTATTAGACCGTTTATTCCTATCCCCCAATCAGTCAACACCCACATTCAAAATTCTGTGCCCAGACTCTCAATACGCTATAGAGGAGTTCCATCCCTAAACGCATCTCCGCCACCAGACGACTTTGATGTTCAGTCGGTCGATAACGATGGGACGTGTCCCGACAGGCAAGCGGCGACACAAAGAGATGGGTATTCTGCTGAACTTGAGCATGAAGTGGAGGCTACCAGAGTCGTGGGGGAGTCTGTGGGTATAAATCTTAATGGGTTTCAAGGAAGATGTTAAATCGTTAGTTATTGGTGAAGGCGGTATTTTTTTTATCACATCAGGTTATCTGGCCGTGGATGGATCAAGAATTAACATAATGAATGTGTACGCACCAAATGACGCGGGACTCTGGCAGGAGATTCTCACGTTTAAAAATTCGTTACCCGGCTATGGATTCTATTAGGAGATTTTAACGAGGTTCGCGACCCTAGTGAGAGCATGAACTCAGAATTTAGTGTGGCGAATGCGGAGACTTTTAATCAGTTCATACAAGCCGCGGCACTGTTTGAATACCAAATGGGGGGGGGGGCGCCGATTCACCTATATGTCGGATAACGGTACAAAACTGAGTAAGTTGGACCGGGTTTTAGTGTGTGGCGAGTTTCGAGACAGGTGACGACGGCGACTCTTTTGGCACTTGACCGAGACTGCTCAGACCATAGCCCATTAATTCTAAACCCAGTTCCATCGGACTACGGGCACGTACCGTTCAGGTTTTTTAACTCATGGCTTGAGTTACCGGGGTTCACTGACCATGTTCTTTCACTATGTTCCTTGTTTAGTTTTACAGGAGACGCGGATGTTGCACTAGCAACAAAGCTACGGTGGCTGAAAAATTGGATAAAGGTGTGGTTAAAAGAGGACAGACAACTAAAGAGGGGTGAGTATTTGGCTAGAAAACAACAAGTTGCTGATCTTGAAGGGTTAGCCGAGACTAGACAACTCTCGGCTGACGAACTAAAATTACGTGCAGAAGCTAAACAGTTTATTATGGAGAATGATCGGTTAGACCTACTCGACGCTAGACAAAGATCACCTATAAAATGGGCATTAGAAGGTGACGAAAAATCTAGCTTTTTTCATGGGGTAATCAACGTAATCTGAGTAATAATCGGATAAATGGCGTAAGGGATAATGGGGTGTGGATATCAAATCCAACATTGGTGAAGGAACAGTTTTTCGGTTTTTACTCTGATTTGTTCACGGAGCCGATGCGTAACAGACCGCCACCGATTACTTGTTACGGGATTACAAAAGTTTCAGATTCAGAAGGCGAGATGTTGACTTCACCGTTCACCTTGTTGGAAATAAAAAACGCAATATGGGATTGTGATGGGGATAAGGCACCTGGACCAGATGGATTCAATTTCAAATTCCTAAAGAGGTGTTGGGGCGGGTTGGAAGGCGACTTTCTTAAATTTTTGGGGAATTCCATGAGAATGGTACATTACATCGAGCTTGTAAGTCTTCATTTCTTGCCTTAACCCCTAAAAAACAGGACCCATTATCACCGGCGGATTTCCGACCAATTTGTCTAATCGGATGCATTAACAAAGTAATCTCTAAAGTCTTAGTTAACCGGTTGAAACAAGTAATGCCTCAGCTAATTTCTCCCGAACAATCCGCTTTTTTAGCGGCTCGTAACATCACCGATGGCCCCCTTATTCTTAACGAAGTTTTGGCTTGGATGAAGCGGGCAAAAAAGCAAGGTATGTTTTTTAAAAATCGATATACATAAGGCGTATGACTCTTTGAGTTGGTCTTTTTTAGACTCCGTTATGTTGCAAATGAATTTCCCACTCAAATGGCGAATGTGGATAATGGCTACGCTAAAGTCGGCTCGAGCCTCGGTATTGGTAAACGGCTCACCGACCATGGAATTTGAATGTAGTAGGGGACTACGTCAAGGGAACCCATTATCACCTTTTTTATTTCTAATTGCAATGGAAGCACTGAGCGGCATGTTGAAGAGGGCAACTCAAGTAGGTCTTTTCATGGCATACCATGTGCGGTTAATGGCCCCGTTTTGTCACATTTATTATACGCGATGATGTCGTATTCTTAGGTGAATGGTCGCATGTAAACGTCAAGAACCTATGCCGGATACTTAGGTGCTTTTACTTAGCATCGGGCTTGGGTATCAATCTAGCTAAGAGTAGCTTGTTTGGGATAGATGTGGTGGATCAAGAAATTCAAGCTATGGCGGCAATACTCCATTGTAAAGTGGGTTCCTTCCCGTTTAAATACTTGGGTTTGGTTGTTGGAGCCAATATGAATCTAGTAAAAAATTGGAAAACGGTCGTAGATACATTACATAATCGCCTTTCAATCTGGAAAGCTAGGAATCTCTCATTCGGGGGCCGGGTGACTTTGATCAAATCGGTTCTAAACTCTCTCCCTAGCTACTATTTCTCTTTGTAAACCACGGGGTGTCAGCCCAGTGGCCAGCCTCACCCATTCCAAACGGGAGGACGCGGGTTCGAGTCCAGCTCGGCCCGAATAATCCTGCTGGGTAGTAACCGCCAGGCAGCTATGGGGCTAAGCTAGCTTGGGGAGGGAGAACCCTCCCGCGGTCAGGGGTACTGTGCATTTACCCTTTTTTTTTTTACTATTTCTCTTTGTACAAAGCTCCTGCACAAGTTATGAAGGCTTTGGAACGCCTAAGGAAGGATTTCTTTTGGGGAGGTAGTGAAGAATGTGCAAAAGTAAGTTGGATGGCCTGGGAAAAGGTATGTTTGCCTATTCAATATGGCGGGTTAGGCTTTGGCTCGTTGAAGGATGCGAATATGGCCATGTTGACAAAATGGTGGTGGCGGTTTAAAGTCGAACACAACGCCTTATGGAGGAATGTGGTATGGTCACTTCATCATAATACAAGGGGATGGTCGGGTATTCCAGCAAAAATCACTATTTCTGGCCCATGGACGAATATATTTAAAGTTGCAAATGAATTCACTCGTGTCGGGATTGATCTAAAGGCAATGTTTAGGTGTAAACTGGGGGATGGTAGGTCTGTGTACAGTTTTGGCAAGACGTATGGGTCGGGCAAAATTCGTTAGCATCTAGATTTCCAGACTTGTACAACTTGGAATCACGTAAATGGTGTACTGTAGCAGATCGGGTCCGTGTCGTTGGGCCTGGGGTCAGTCTAAATTGGGCCTGGAAGAGAACGAGGCTCCTCCCACATGAGCAAAACGAGCTGGGTATTTTGTTGGGTCTGCTGGGCTCAATAGTCTTAACAACGGCTAAGGATGATTGGCTTTGGGCTTTTGAAGATGATGGGCTCTTCACAGTTAGTAGCATCAAGAGGTATTTCAGCTCTCTTAATCAAGTACAACCTGTGTTTCCGTTCGATGGGAACAAATGGGTTCCGCAAAAAGTATGCATTGTTGCTTGGCGAGCTGAGCTTAACAGGTTACCCACAAAGGTAGAGTTGGCGCGTAGAAACATCAGTTTAAACTCAGTTGACTGCGTATTTTGTGGCGACCAACCAGAATCAGCAGAACATCTTTTTGTGTCGTGTAGCTTTGCCCAATCTGTTTGGCAGTTAGTCGCTCAATGTTGCAAGATTCATCCCCTTTACGCTTTCAGTATACGCGATCTTCTTCGCACCCATGAATTCTGCATATGTAAAGCAAAGGATCCAAATTTAGCTGTTGTGGTGGAAGGTGCCAAATCTATGGGATTCCTATGGATGGTAAAACATCGGGCAAAAGATGTCATGGAACCAATGGAGTAGTTTTAATGTTTTCATGTAAGTAAGCTCTTTTCTGTTATTTTGGTGTACAAAATGGGGGATCATCCACGTATGGTCCCGCCTAACATCTTGTTAGTCCTTGATGAATGAATAAAGGTTTTTTGTTGGTCGCTCAAAGAAAAAAGAAGTAGGGCTACATACTCCGGGAGTTGCGATGATGAGACTTTGCGAGCCTAATGCGTCATGTGTTTGTTGCTTCATGTATTTGTTTGACACAAATCAAATTATTTGGAGTTGCATAGTATATATGGTTCGGTTCGTTTAGGTTATTAGCATTATCCGTAACCGTAATCGAAGTCATCCGTTAATACGGTTAATTTGTCGGTTTTCGGTTCGGTTCGGTTAATAACCAATTCAAACAAGTGCTAATTTTTTTTCTTAGAAATCCATGTAATGGATGTATAAATACATGAAATAGATGTATAAATACATGAAATGGATATATAAATAAATGAAATGGAGGTATAAATGCATGAATTAAATGTTTAAATACATGAATGGATGTATAAATAAATGATATGAAGTTATAAATAAATGAAATGGAGGTATTAATACATGAAATGAAAGTATAAAACATGAAATAAGGTATAAAAGCTAGAAATATATAAAAAAATGTTCGGTTCGGTTGTTCGGTTAACCGTGGTAAACAAAATAGCTTACGACTTGGGTTATTCGCTTCGGTTATTTCAGTGGGTTTGTGGTTTGCGTTCGTTTCGGTAGCTGTTCGGTTATTGCACACCTAGAATAGGATGTACTTTGTGTATTCTCCACTTTAATTCATTATATGGAAATTTTAAGAAAGAGGCATCTAAGAAGAGACGGAATGTACCAGATAATAGATAGTTGTTAGTAAAGACTTCGTGTTATGTTCTTTTTAAACGCTTACCATCATAGTTCTTGTTAGATTATATTCATAAGACATGATATTCGTAAGACTTAAGAAATTGATGTCACTATAAGCATCATAACATCCTACATGTTACGCGTATCAAAATCACATCTATATATATATTCATTAGATTATGAAAATACCAATTTGTGGTGATATATATATATATATATAATTACTAGTTTAGTTCCTCGTGTGTTACACGGGTTAAACAATTCAAACTATATAATAAATATTTCTTGTAAATGCAAACAAAGAACAAAGACATTTATATACAAATGGACATAAATGAAATATACGGATTAGCACAATAAAAAGAAACCACCAAACATGTGAGATAATGGGTAGATGTCAAGTTAGGATATGTGTACAAGTTGGGTTATCACCATATTAATCCATTATAGACATGCTAAACTATGTATCAGTCTCTATTGATTAAGGGACTGTATGTTTACCTCTTAATGAGGCTCTTAATGGTTCAGACCTCTTACTAGTTCAGCACTTAATGATTCAGACTGTTTGTTTCGTGACAAATGTCCGAATGGTTCAAACATTTTCCTCTGAATGGTTAAGCATTATACTGAGTCTGAATGATTAAGACCTCTAATATGAATTAGTCAGACATTTGCCTCTGAACGATTGATCATTATACTGGCTTTAATGGTTCAGACCTCTTACTGGTTTAGCACTTAATGGTTCAGATCTATTACTGGTTCAGCACTTAACCATTCAAAAGTTGACAAATAACGTTTGCCTAACAATCCCGATGTCTTAAGATTTACACATACTAGCTACAAATTATAACTGAATTAATTAGTGTAACTTTGCCTAACAATCCCAATGTTTTAAGGAATTATATAAAAGTTCACTACAATTTTTAATATGTCTCAAACGATGCTTAAAATATAATGGTTCGCTACAATTTTGAAGGTACTATTATTGTCTTTCAAGTAGTTAAGTGCTAAGTGACTGAACCAGTAAGAGGTCTGAACCATTAAGAGGTCTGAACCATTAAGAGCTTGTATAATGCTTAAACGTTCAGAGGCAAATGTCTGACCAATTCAGATTAGAGATCTTAACCATTCAGACTCGTATATTGCTTAACCATTCAGAGACAAATGCCTTAACCATTCAGATATCTGCTCGCGAAACAAATACTTTGAACTATTAAATGCTGAACCAGTAAGAGATCTGAACCATTAAGAGCCTCATTAAGAGGTAAACAAACAGCCCTTTAAAACTAATTAATTCAGATATAATTTGTAGCTAGTATGTGTAAATAAGTACTAACCTATAATATTTTAGATTAATAGCTACAAAACTAAGCGTACATTATTTTTAACCTCCACATCGTTTAGATGAGAATTATGTAAATAATGATAAAAATGTAATATTTTAAAAGAAAAATAAGCATACGGATTAACTCTTGAAAGACAATAATAGCACCTTCAAGATTCAATGGTTGGTAGGGTTGTTCAAAAGCGGATATCCGAAAATTCGGATATATATTCGATTTTCGGATAGTTCGGATTCGGATATCGGATAATTCGGATCGGATTTGTGGATACCGATAATTTTGGATGTCTCTAATGGTTGGTTTGAGATCAGCTTAGATTAGGACATCCATATTAAGATATTTACCTTAAATTATTAAACAATGGATAAAATAAAAAGTAGATGGTTACCATCATGGTTGTTATCACGAAGCTACAATTCGTTTCCTAGTTCTAGAATTATTTTGTAAACAGATTAATTAAATGATACATAGGGAGATAGAGGGGAATCTTCTATAAAATCTTCGTACATCGAAATCTAAGGTATAATTCTAGTAGGATAACCTGATCACCCAGTTGACCTACAAGTTAATTATGTAATATTCTATTATTTCTCTAATAATAATAAAAATAATAATAAGGATATGGATAACAAAATATTATATATAATATTAAATTAAAATTGAGAGATTTATAGATAATAATAATAAGGATTAAGATAACACAATATTTTTAAATAGAAATAAAAGTACAATTGTGAGGTTTAAGGAGAAATTGTCATGTGTCATTAATTGTAGTCTTTTATTAATATATAGATTAGGATTTTTCATTCTATTAAACATTATAAAATTAATTAACAATATACAATTATTGTTAACCGTAATTTAGAGTTTTAAACACATGATTAATATCTATTCGAGAATACAAGTATTTAATTTATAGACATAAAGAATAAATAACATGTGGATTTTTTGGTAGTTTAGTGTGTTTCATAGTCTTTATGATTACATCTTGGGATGTAAAATGCTTTTATCGGAGAGATTGGCACTGTATTGAAAATACCAAAACCATAAACGGGTAAGAGTATAACATATTATCGTATTAGTTTTTTTAGGTTCGGTACTAGTAAGTACATTAGTATCATTGAAACCATAACCGAAAACATGAAAACGAATGTTGGTAACGGTAGCGATTGTATGCAATACTTTTATGGTCTTAGATAACCTTCAAAAAAGATCATCACTACTTTTATAGTTGTATGGCCTTAGATAACCTTCAAAGATGTGCAATACTTTTAGTAATGGAAGTGAAGTGTAGAACACAATTAAGGGAAATGTCATATATTGGATCTTAATTGCGACAACAGTGAAGATAATGATAAAAGAGACATTGACAATTCATGATGATTTTTATATATATATATATAAGGGGAGTGTTATCTTGAGAACGCTAAATATTGCGAGAACCGTGAGAACGAATAAAAAAATCAATCAAAACCATTTTTTTAATACAAACCTCAATGTAATTAAAATACAACACCAAAATAAGAATTTACAACATCAAATAATTCATTTCCACCCTCAAAATCACTCTTATTAGATTTTTTACACATGTGTAAATATAACAAATTTACACATGTGTAAAAAAAAATTATTTACGAATTCACGTAAATTTAAACGTGTAAATTAAATTTCTAACATTGTATTCGAATAATAATGATAAGTGTAAAAAGAAATTTTGAATTTGAATTGTTTTTTACCAAGTTTTCGTGGTTTTTTCATTCGTTCTCACGGTTCTCGCGATATTTAGCGTTCTCATTTAAACTGTCCCCTGTATTATATATATATTATATATATATATATATATATATATATATATATATATATATATATATATATTGTCAAGATCAAGGGAAAACTCTTACGAGTTGTGAGAACTTAGAGAACTCGATCTTCCTTTGCGAGTTTTGCCCCCATTTTTTCACACTCCTAGATTAAAATGTTATAAAGCACTACCATAAAAAAAAATTAAAAAAAATCGAAGTGGTGTTTTTCGGCCCCTTACAATAGTTGTAAAATGGTGATGACATAAGGATAACATCACTTTTTACAACATTTACGGTTGCCGCAAATGAATAAAAAAAGGGTTTTTTTTTTTTGGAAAAGTTGATTTTTGTAGGATTTTGGTAAAAAAAATTGAAAAAACTTTTCGTAAGACCGAGTTCTCTAAGTTCTCACAACTCGTATAGGTTTTCAATTTACCCTAATTATATATATATATATATATATATATATATATATATATATATATTATATATATATATATATATATATAATTAGGATCAAGAGTGAACAACTTCTTGAGAATAAACTGAGTGAACTAATCTTGACCCTTTATCATTTTTTAGATTAAAATGGTAAGATTGACATTAGCCAAGTATACTTAATTAAATTCCTTAAATTTCTCAACCCTTAACTCTCTCTCTCTCTCATTTTTAATTATTTATCCATCATTTCAATTATAAGAGATTGAAACTTTGGAATTTTTTATAAGACCTAAACTTTCTGCTTCTTCTGAAAATACACTAAATTTCATATTTATTTATTTAAATAAAGTCTCATTTTGTTCGGTAAACTTTTCTTTTTCATATTTCCAAGAATTCTTTATCCTGTTGTTTATGAATTTAGAGTCCTATATAATTCAGTTATTATTCACATAGTATATTTAAATTATTTATTTATTTTGTATCTTCGCGTGATACTCGAGCTACATATGTGTGTAGAGCGAGATACCTATGTGTGTACACGGAGATACATTTATGTATCAAAGTGATACCTAGTTTTCTTAATTGATTATTTAACGTATCGATTATGTATATTATATACGTATAATCCTTGCACTTATGATCAGTTATTTTTTACTTAGTGTTTGATTATGTTGGTAACAGCAAAAATAAATAACTTCATTATATCTTCGAAAAAAAAGTATCGTATGATACCGACACTTGGTATTGTTTATAATAGGAAAAATACTTTATTTTGAATACATTACGCTTTCAAAAGAAATTATATTGAAATGTTTAGAAATGTATTTTATAAATATGTTGTTAATATACACATACGTAACCAGTTCTGAATATAATACACAGATGTATAAAAGTCTGGTACACATGTGTATAAACTAACAGCCGTGTATATTGTATAAACTGGTAGTTAGCGAGACTGTACACATGTGTATAAACTAGCAGCTATGTATCTTATATAAATTGATAGTTAGCGAGACTGTACACATATGTACAATGCTGAATAACCATCTCAGATCCTTACACATATGTACAATGTTGAACGCCAATATCATTAACTTCTAGCTAGAGGTATATTATGAATGTACATATGTACACACGATTCTAAAATGCGAATACGTATAATACATATATGTATAGAGAATATAATTAATTATTTTTAATCGTGATTTAGATGGAAATATTTGATAATATTTGTATTTTTTAAAATTAAAAAGTTAGTTGGTGAGAGAAAAAAAGTATAAAAAATATAATTAAATATTCTTTTAAGTGGAAATAGAAATCATAAGAGAGAAAAAAACCAATTAGTTAAATGGAGAAACAAAATACAATTATACCCGTGTATTTATTAAAATACATAGAAGTTACAAAAGATAATTACAATCTTGCCACTAAAGAAAAAATCTAGATCTACAAAATCAATGGTCAAGATAAGTTCATTTTGTTCACAAATACAACATTGTTCACTCATTAACCATACCCTCTTATTTATATTTTCTTTTCTAGTCATAATTTTTCAGTGAATGTTTTATTATCAAATTAGGGGTTTCCCTTTGTGATTGGAGTCTTACCCTACTCGAAATTGGTTTTATCTATCTTTAATGTTCAGAAATCAATCTTTCAATTTCTGGGTTCTATCTTTGGTTCCATTGTCGGGAAAATCGGAGAGAAGATGGTTCAAAACACCCGGAGTTCTTCTTGTTTAAGCCAAGAAGTTGTTGTTGCTCCATTAGCATCCATTGCAGCACGATTGGATGCCATTGTCATACCCCTAAAGGATGACATCGCAGCGTTGAAGACTATGATGTGTGGAACAGCCTTCCAAAAGCATAGTAAAAAAGAAAGTGATGGATTTTCTCCTAATTCTGTTGAATTCTGAAGCAACCAGGGATCTGCGAGTGGTGTTCAAATGCCATTGACAGACCCGGTGGCAACTTCAACCATGCTCCATCCAAGCCAAATAAGCAGTAGTGACAGTTAAATCCCAACCAACGCTCGACCATCAGACTCCTTCACAATAAGTCACTTATCATCAAGTCCCGACTCCACCAAAACCGATCCTCCTTCGCATCTCAGAAGCTGGAAAACGCATACCCTACCCTTACGACGGAGCAGCTTTTTGGTCACCTTCAGATGCTCACAAGGACGAGAAGAAATGGTTGCACAAACGGTTAACTGATCAGCCTAGGGTTGTCCATTCTTCTTATGGTGGTGACTACAAGGTTTGGGTTAACAATCATGAAAAGGTTGCAGTTCATCATTGGAAGCAGAAAAAGAAACTGTTGGTGGCCTATTATTGACTGCAGTCCCAGTTTCACTTCCTTTCGACTTGAGGACAAGTCGTTTTTCCGGGCGTGTGGTATTGATACGACCCCAAAGTTTGGTCAAAGCAGTTTTTGGAAAAGGGGGTAGTGGGTAAATGAGTCGCTAAAGTTTAGGGCCAGTTATTATCTCAAATAATGCTTATTTATATCTTCTTTATATATATATAGGGTGAGGTTCCTGTAAAAAAGACCATTTTCGTGAGAAGTGTGAGAAGGCATAGGAATTAAGATGTAGGCATCATGTTTTGAACTTAGCCATGATGTTTTAGGTTGTTTTGTCAAGATAAACACCAAACATAAAAATTTAAAATATAATACATTGTATTATAAGCGTGCAATTTAAAAAACACTATTTAACACTTAAAACACACTACTTAATGTTCTTGACATAATGTTAGTTTTAAGCCTAGAATTATTTGCATTGTATCTTAAATTGTTATGTTTGATGTTTTTCTTACCAAAACAATCCAAAACATCATGCCTAAGTCCAAAACATGATTCATACATGTCAATTCCTATGCCTTCTCACACTTCTCACGAAAAATGGTTTTTATACAGGATCCTAAACCTATATATATATATATATATATATAGATATATATGGGAGGGTTTAAATGAGAACACTCATTTTTGTGAGAACCAAGAGAACAAATCTCAGCCACTCATTTAAATCCCTTATGTTTTAATGAAAAGGGCAACTTGGTAATTATACCATTCTCTATTCCATTAAACTCAATATCAATTAAGAACCTAGAATAAAATCATGCTCTTACCAGATGAATCATAAAGATGATCAGATTGGTGATGATTAGGGCGCAAATTTGAAACCTTCAACGATTTCTTCAATCTTTTGATTTCTTCAACAACTTTAGGGCTTATAAAATCTTCAATCCGTTCTAAGGTTATATTCATCAATTTCTCAGTGATTTGTAGGTATCACTTCAGGTTTTCAGTTATCGTCAATTCAATTTTGATCTTCAATGATTGCTGATTTTGTTATATGTTAATTGAATTTCGTTTTCAATGATTATTAATTTTGTTTCATATATTCCATGATTTCAATTTGAATCTATAAGTTTTTATATGTACTTTTTTTATCCACCTAATGGCACATGTGTAACTGCTAATGGCTTGCATTCAATCTTGTAACATCTCTAAATTTCGTTGTTATCTTTTTCTGTTATTTTCCGTTGTATCTGTCTTTTGTAATCCCGAGATTCAAATTATAAGAAAGTTATGTTAAATTAAGTATGTTTTATTTCAGTTATATCGCATCTAAACACTTACTAAACGCATCGCTAATCTAATCGCAATCACAACTAATTACGCTATTATACGAGCCGGGTGTGTTATTGTTTAATAAACACTTGAGCCATCGCATCGCTTATCTCATTGCATCGCAAAACGAAGTTAATTATGTGGTTTTATGTTATTTATGTGTGTTTATTTATTATGATTAAATCACTCGCAAACTCACGCAACTCGCTCTCACGCGTTAACTCGTTATTTGGACACTTAAGACATCGCTTAAATCACTTAACGTTACTTTACAACTCGATTACATCGCTGAACAATCGATAAACGAACGAAAAAACGAAGAAATCCTAAACTTTTAGACAAGTTCGCTCGAACTTGGGTGACCCCCCAAGTTCGGCCGAACTTGACTGGCCAACACAACCCTCTTCTTTCCCCAAGTTCGCTCGAACTTGCCTTGATTCTTCACAGAATCAGCAAGTTCGGCCGAACTTGTCTTGTATTCCGTGGGTTTCTAACAAGTTCGCCCGAACTTGCATGAATTCCATGCAAGTTCAACCGAACTTGACTCCCATCAGCTCACTTTTGTCTTCACCTATAAATACTCAGCTCCATTCTCTCATTTGAACTTGTTGTAAGTTCGCCCAGAGCTCTCAAAACCCGAAACCCTCTGTTTTCTAAGTAAGATTCAACCCGATTTCAACTACAATGATGTTCAACAACGTTTTACAACGCTTTTGCACAAGGCTCTGCCTTCGTTTTCATCAAATCTCTTCTGTTTACGAAAATCTTCATCTTTTTATGCAAAACTTCTGTTTTTCACTCAGATCTATGTTTAGATCTGAGTAAAACCTTTAAAAACATTGATTTTTACACAACATTCGGACTATGACGTATGTTTCGTTCACTTTTGAATGGAACGAGGCGTTGTCAAAGCAAGATCCCAGATCCGGAAGCACAAGGACGAAATCGTCACTTTACACAAGCTGGACTAACCCGTACGAACTGTCAAGTTCGCCCGGATTAGCCCGAGTTTCTGTAAAATGGCTAAACTCGCTCCAAAAGACCTCTCCAGCCTAAGTTTTACTCAGTGGGTTAAGGTTGGAGGGATGGGCACTCAATTTCCTCAGCAAACGACGCGAAAACGCAAGATTTTGGACCCGAAAACATCAAGTTGCTCGAGATTTACTGATTTTTCTACAGCTCAACAGTCAAGTTCGCTCGAACTTAAACCTTCTGGGTCAAGTTCGGCCGAACTTGAGTCAAAAGTCTTCAACAGAACACCACAAGTTCGCTCGAACTTATCAAGTTTCTCAGGAAACTTCACAAGTTCGGCCTAACTTGCACATTCTGTTAACACTTTATACAAGTTCGCCCGAACTTGTCAAGTTTCTTGAGAACTTAACAAGTTCGCCCGAACTTGTCTCAAAACACAAAAATACTCCACAAGTTCGCTCGAACTTGTATGGAAACATACAAGTTCACCCGAACTTGTCCTCTGCCCAATCCAAACTTAACCGTTTCAGCAAATTCGGAAGACTGACGCACTTCTGTTCGCTTACAGGCTGATCCGGCGCTCTCCCCGACTCTTCTCAGATCCCTCATCTCCCTCGAAAACACCAACTGTGAGTATACTTGAACCTTTTTACGCTTAACGCACTTTTGGGTGTCACATATGTTCCTATATCAAATCACATCACATCACACAAATCTCAAATGCTTATTCGCAACCCGTTGTTACATGATTATACGTGAAATCTGCTGAATTGTATGTATTGCTTGATTGCTTGTACGCAACCCTTAACATGATAGTATACTAGAGGTTGACCCGCCATCCTGAGGCCCGGGGTTGTTAAGGCTCACATTTTTATTTTCACATTTATTTTCTCTTTTAGGATGTGAACGCTTGTTCGCATGCCTCGATCAATCGCGGTTTGTTGGTTTGCATGAATCTAAGTAGTTACATAATTCACAACTATTACGTATGTCATGCGGTGTATGCTTAAGGCTTTTATATCTATATTGTATGCAAAACTCGTATGCTCACCTTTACTTAATTGTGTTGAAGTTTTATTTTAACATATGTGACAGGTTGAGGATTAGCTACGGATGCCTAGTTAGGTTTCTTTTATCTTTAGAAATCATGTAATAAAACTAGGGAAGATCGGATCATATTTTATGTTTAAGGGATTTGTTTGATATGTAATGGTTATTTTAAGATTGTATGAGTTTAATAGTATGGGATATTAAATATTGATCATTGTCTTGAATTCAATCGTTATTGAATCTCTTGATCAATCTGATTCGCCTAGTGCCACTACCCCGATGTTTCCGCCATCGGTTGGGGTGTGACAGATTGGTATCAGAGCCATAACTATAGGGAAATTAGGTAGAATTGCCATGTTTTACCTTAGACTATAGTTAGGATACCAAATCAGACTGTTACGCATCGATTAAACGCTGAAAACGAATACGAACAGCAAGTTCGCCCGAACTTGGGGTGACAAGTTCGCTCGAACTTGCCTGTCCTCTCACCAACTAAACAAGTTCGCTTGGGATTAGTCAAGTCCGCTCGAACTTGACATCAGCTTGATGCCAAGTTCGCCCGAACTTGACCAGAAATCTTCGGCACGAACTTCTAAACATTGCTTTTCCTAAAGCAACCACAACACACGCTGAAGAACGCTCGTATCACACAAAACGAGTGATCCGGACGAGAATAGGTGTGAAAACCAAGAACTCTCAATAAGATCATTCACTCCACGTATTCTCTCGCATGAGATACCTTCGTTGAGTTAGGAGTGATATCCAAACCTTGACGAGAATCTCTGTCTCTATCTAGTGGAACTCCCGACTCGATCGGTGATTATATCCACAACTAGCAACGATGTTGTTAAGTTAGGGGTGAACCCCGCATCTTAATAACTAATTCCGCTTCTCGATTTTCAATCTCACCAAAGTCTCGATATTTCGATGACTCGGAACACGAGTAACTGGAAGGATAAATGTCGTTAACCGTTGTACGGCAAGAGCATTTGTCTATTAGGCCAAATCGTGTGTCCGAACTCAGAGAATTTTCGAATCACTTTGGGTAGTCAACGTCTCAAAACCCAGGACGCTCCAAATTGATTTAAGCCTATAATCGTCGATTTACGCATCATCGAGTTTGTTTATTACTATTTATGTGTTTAAATTTTGAGAATTTTCGCGTTATTCGATTTCTCGCTTATTCGATTTCTCGATTTATCACCTTTACGCTCCATCGATATATGCACATCTCGCACAGAACTCGAAATCTAAAACGCTAATTAATACACCAACCAAAACTAATCGCTCAACTCGCCTACGCTCATGAAGACACGTGTGTCTCATACGTAGCTCGACTCGCCATTTACGCTATTAAATCGCATCCCGAACGCGCTACGCTTTACTTATAAGAAGGTGAATACGTGCAAAGTATATGCTTACGTGAATTATGTGCCTATGTGCTATGTGCTTATGTGCCTACGTGTTTGTCTGCCTACGCGTTTACTTGCCTACTTGTTTTGTGATTTTGTGCCTTGTATGAATAATAATAATAAATACTTTAAACATAAACCTATTATAATCGAATCTCATCCAATCGAATCCTCTAAATGTAGATGTCTTCTATGGGATCGCACACAATAAGGAACCATCAGCGCAGCCAAGCTGACAAGAGCATCGCATCACTAGTGGCCAAGGAAATGGCCAAAGTGATCCCCCAAATCGTCAGTGAGATTCAAGCTGCTAGCAGCAACACTTATGTGGACTCCAAAGCCGACCCACCCAAGACATCTTTCAATTTTAAGCAGTTTAAAGCTTGTGGACCCCTTACCTTCTCAGGCACCGAAGGACCCAGTGCAATGTTCCACTGGTTCGATCCTATTGAGGTCACATTTCGTTAGAGTGGGTGTCCCGAACCTCTTCGCACTATCAACGCTACCGACATCTTCCAGTCCAGGGCTCTCGACTGGTGGACTACGGAGCGTAACAGGAGGGGAAATGATGAAGCCTACGGACTCGCATGGGAAGAACTTAAGGAGATAATGATCAAAGAGTTCTGTCCACCTCACGAGATCCAGAAGTTGGAGAACGAATTCTGGGGAATCAAGCAAGACGGACCCGACAATGCTAGTTTAACGGTCCGATTCAAACAGTTGAGCATCATTTGTCCCGGTCAAGTGGACACGACCGAGAAAGCTATCAAGAAGTACATCAATGCTCTGCCCGATTGCGTCGCTGACTTTGTTCAAGCAGCACGCACTTCTACTATCGAGGAGACCTACCAGCTAGCCGCAAAGATCAATGACAAACGGGTTCAGTCTGGTTATTTCAAGAACAGCAAGGTCGCAAACCAGGCCCTTACCGAATCAGCAGCTCCTGCTGATCAGCCTCGAGAGGCAAAGAACAGTCCCCGTGGTCACAAGCGAGAAAACCCGAGCAAGAACTTTACCCTTACTGCTACAACAAACCCTCAGCCATTGTAGTCCGCAGCACCGGACGCACCACCAGCAAAGCGTGCGTAAACTGGCCCTCATCCTCTGTGCTCAAAATGCACCTATCATCATGCAGTTAGAGCCAACTGTCGCTTCTGCACCAACTGCAACATTTACGGGCACTTTACTGTCAGTTGGCGTTCAGGCCCTCGTCAGTCAGCTCCTCCAACACCAGCTTTACCAGCTCCTCCTCAAGCCAATCAGCAGCCAGCTCCAAGGGCACGTGCCTGCTACACGTGCGGTGATCCAAATCATTTCAGCAATGTCTGCCCGAACAAACCTGTGAAGCAGGAACAACCGCAGCAGCAGCCACAGCCACCACAGACTCAGCAGCAGCAACAACAGGCTGTACGTGGATGAGCCTTTAACCTCAACCATCGTCAGGCACAGAATGACAACAATGTTGTCAATGGTACGTTCCTCGTCAATGGTATTTATGCTTCATGTTTGTTTGATACTAGTGCCGATAATTGTTTTGTATCGTTAGAATTTGAAAAGGTTTTAAAATGTAAACGCGTTAAACTCCCAAAGACTTTTGACGTGGAAGTCGCCACTGGAAAAGCCGTCACCGTCACCTCCGTCCTACGTGGTTGTACTCTCGATCTCAACAACCACGTCTTCTCGATAAATCTCATACCTATGCAGTTAGGTAGCTTTGATATCATAGTAGGTATGGATTTTCTTCGTGAAAACCGTGCTGAAGTTGTATGCTTCGATAAAATGATTCGCTTCCCTCTCCCGGAACGGTAATTAACTCCATGTCTATGGTGAAACTCCCTCAAAGAAGTTGATGTTTTTGTCATGTACTCGAGAACACAAGTGTTTGCAAAGCAATGTGTTGCTTTTCTAGCCCATATTGTTAACCCGGAAAAAGAAAAGAAGACTGTTAAAGACGTTCCTATTGTTCGTGAATTTCCTAAGGTCTTTCCCGACGATTTACCCGGTTTACCCCTACTCGCGATGTTGAATTCCGTATTCGATTTAGTTTCCGGTGCTACTCCCGTTGCTAAAGCACCTTATCGCCTCGCACCAACCGAAATGTGCGAGCTATCAAGCCAACTTCAAGAGCTTCTTGATAAAGGTTTCATACGCCCGAGCACTTCGCCTTGGGGCGCACCCATTCTTTTCGTGAAAAAGAAAGATAGGACGTTCCGAATGTGCATCGATTATCGTGAACTTAACAAACTCACGATAAAGAACCGTTATCCTCTTCCTCGAATCGACGACTTATTTAAACAGCTTCAAGGTGCTACTTGTTTTTCTAAAATCGATTTATGTTTCGGCTATCATCAATTACGCGTGTTAAAAGAAGATATTCCGAAAACCGCCTTTCGTATTCGTTATGGCCATTTCGAATTCGTGGTCATGCCTTTTGGTCTTACCAATGCACCCGCGATCTTCATGGATTTGATGAACCGTGTGTGTAAAGCTTTCTTAGATCGTTTCATCGTTGTGTTTATGATGACATCCTTATCTATTCGAAGTCGAGAGACGAACACGCGCGCCATCTCTGTTTAGTCCTCGAACTTCTCCAAGGCAATCGCCTTTATGCTAAGTTCTCTAAATGTGGATTCTGGCTCGAAGAAGTCCAAATTCTCGGCCACATCGTTAATTGTCAAGGAATTCACGTCGACCCCGCGAAGATTGAAGTTGTCAAGAGTTGGATTACACCGAAGAATGCTTCCGAAATCCATTCATTTCTTGGATTGGCGGGTTACTACCGTCGATTCATCGCTGATTTTTCAAAAATCGCCGTTCCGCTTACCGCTTTAACTCATAAGGACAACCTTTTGTTTGGGATTCCAAACAAGAGGAAGCTTTTCAAACTCTCAAGTGTATGCTATGCAACGCTCCCGTACTCGCTCTACCCGACGAAAACGACGATTTCGTAGTTTACTGCGATGCCTCAAATCTTGGTCTCGGTTGTGTTCTCATGCAACGAGACAAGGTTATCGCGTATGCATCTCGACAACTCAAGATCCACGAGAAAAACTACACAACCCACGATCTCGAACTAGGTGCAGTTGTTTTTGCATTGAAGATATGGCGACACTACCTTTACGGTACCAAGTGTACGGTCTTCATCGACCATAAGAGCTTACAACATATCTTTAATCAAAAGTAACTAAATGTGCGCCAACGCCGATGGGTTGAACTTCTCAACGATTACGATTGTGAGATACGCTACCATCCCGGCAAAGCAAACGTCGTCGCCGATGCTCTAAGTTGACGAAGCTATGTGTATAGTGTTCGTGACGCTTAAGCTTTGAATGATCTCGAAATCATGATCCATTCCGCTCAATTCTCTTGTTTTAACGAGAATATTTGGAGGAAGAAATGAAATGTGGTGCCGAAACTCAGCTCGTTGTTAAACCTAACGGTATCTATTACTATCTCGATCGCATTTGGATTCCTAGTCGTGACAACCTTCGTGAATTGTTAATGACCGAAGCTCATAAATCTCGATATTCCATTTATCCCGGAGCCGACAAAATGTACCAGGATCTTCGACCTAAGTACTGGTGGCCGGGCATGAAGAAGGATATCGCCGTTTACGTCTCAAAATGCTTAACTTGTTCAAAGGTTAAAGCCGAACATCAAAGGCCATCTGGCTTGCTCGAACAACCCGAAATCCCGATGTGGAAATGGGAGAGCATAGCTATGGACTTTATTACGAAACTTCCCCGCATTTCATCCGGTCATGATAGCATTTGGGTTATCCTTGATCGTCTTACCAAATCCGCGAACTTTATTGCTATACGAGAAGACTTTAAGGTCGAACGATTACCCCGAATCTATACCGATGAAGTTATATGTCGACACGGGACGCCTCGTGACATCATCTCTGACCGCGACGGTTGCTTCACCTCACGTCACTGGGAGACTTTTCAATCCGCACTCGGTACTACTCTCAATCTCAGTACCGTTTTTCACCCCCAAACCGACGGTCAGACTGAGCACACGATCCGCACCCTCGAAGACATGCTTCGTGCGTGCATAATAGATTTCGGTGGTAATTGGGATACACATTTACCTCTAATTGAATTCTCGTACAATAATAGTTATCACACCAGCATTCAAATGGCTCCTTTTGAGGCACTGTTTGGAAGAAAATGCCAATCGCCTATTGCATGGCACGAGATCGGAGAAGCACAAATCACCGGTCGCAAGCTAATTCAAGAAACGTCAGACAAAATTCTCCAGATCAGAGACAACCTCTTGAAAGCTCGGAGTCGTCAAAAGAGTTACGTCGATAAACGTTGCAAGCCCCTACAGTTCGAAGTGGGAGATCACGTTCTCCTAAAGGTTGCACCTTGGAAGGGAGTGGTCCGCTTCGGAAAGAAAGGAAAGCTAGCGCCACGATACGTTGGACCCTTTAAGATTCTGGAAAGAATCGGTAAAGTGGCCTATCCCCTCGAATTACCGGAGGAACTCAATAACGTCCACCGACTTTCCACGTGTCTAACCTCAAGAAATGCCTAGCCGAAGAAAATCTCCATGTACCTCTCGAAGATCTACAAATCAACGATACTCTCCATTTTGTGGAAAAGTCTGTCGAGATCAGGGACCGAGAAACCAAGAAGCTACGGCGCTCTCGCATCCCCATCGTGAAAGTCCGGTGGGAAGGCAAACGCGGTGCCGATTTCACTTGGGAATTGGAAAGTGACATGAAGGCCAAGTACCTGCACCTCTTTGTTTCGGCCACTACTTAAATTTCGGGACGAAATTTCCTAAAGTAGATGAGACTGTAACAACTCTTAATTTCGTTGTTATCTTTTTCTGTTATTTTCTGTTGTATCTGTCTTTTGTAATCCCGAGATTCGAATTATAAGAAAGTTATGTTAAATTAAGTATGTTTTATTTCAGTTATACCGCATCTAAACACTTACTAAACGCATCACTAATCTAATCGCAATCACAACTAGGGATGGGCTTTTTTCCCAAATACCCGTACTCGTACCCGTACCCGTACCTGTACCCGTACCGATTTTAGGTATTCGGTACATGTATCGGTACCCAGTTTTATTGATTTTGGTATTCGGTACTTTCGGTATTGGTACGGGTACGGGTAAAAACGGGTACTGGTACCGAATTTTATATTGGTCGTTAAAATCTTTTTATGTTATGTTTAAGTCAGTTATATCGTATCTAAACGCTTACTTAATGCATCGCTAATCTAATCGCAATCACAACTAAATACGCTACTATACGAGCCGGGTGTGTTATTGTTTAATAAACACTTGAACCTCGCATCGCTTATCTCATCGCATCGCAAAACGAAGTTAATTATGTGGTTTTATGTTATTTATGTGTGTTTATTTATTATGATTAAATCACTCGCAAACTCACGCAACTCGCTCTCACGCGTTGACTCGCTATTTCGACATGTAACACATCGCTTAAATCGCTTAACGCTACTTTACAACTCGATTACATCGCTGAACAATCGATAAACGAACGAAAACGATGAAATCCCGAACTTTTAGACAAGTTCGCTCGAACTTAGGTGACCCTAAGTTCGGCCGAACTTGACTGGCCAACACAACCCTCTTCTTTCCCCCAAGTTCGCTCGAACTTGCCTTGATTCTTCACAGAATCAGCAAGTTCGGCCGAACTTGTCTTGTATTCCTTGGGTTTTTAACAAGTTCACCCGAACGTACATGAATTCCATGCAAGTTCGACCAAACTTGGCTCCCATCAGCTCACTTTTGTCTGCACCTATAAATACTCAGCTCCATTCTCTCATTTGAACTTGCTGCAAGTTCGCCCAGAGCTCTCAAAATCCGAAACCCACTGTTTTCTAAGTAAGATTCAACCCGATTTCAACTACAATGATGTTCAACAACGTTTTACAATGATTTTGCACAAGGCGCTGCCTTCGTTTTCATCAAATCTCTTCTTTTTACGAAAATCTTTATCTTTTTATGCAAAACTTCTGTTTTTCACTCGGATTTATGTTTAGATCTGAGTAAAACATTTAAAAACATTGATTTTTACGCAACATTCGGACTAATGATGTATGTTTCGTTCACTTTTGAGTGGAACGAGGCGTTGTCAAGGTAAGGTCTCAGATCCGGAAGCACAAGGACGAAATCGTCACTTTACACAAGCTGGACTAACCCGTACGAACCGTCAAGTTCGCTCGGATTAGCCCGAGTTTCTGTAAAATGGCTAAACTCGTTCCAAAAGACCTCTCCGGTCTAAGTTTTACTCAGTGGGTTAAGGTTGGAGGGATGGGCACTCGATTTCCTAGCAAACGATGCGAAAACGTAAGATTTTGGACCCGAAAAACATCAAGTTCGCTCGAGATTTACTGATTTTTATACAGCTCAACAGTCAAGTTCGCTCGAACTTGCACCCTCTAGGTCAAGGGCCGAACTTGAGTCAAAAGTCTTCAACAGAACACCACAAGTTCGCTCGAACTTGTCAAGTTTCTCAGAAAACTTCACAAGTTAGACCTAACTTGCACATTCTGTTAACACTTTATACAAGTTCGCCCGAACTTTTCAAGTTTCTTGAGAAACTTAACAAGTTCGCCCGAACTTGTCTCAAAACACAACAATACTCCACAAGTTCGCTCGAACTTGTATGGAAACATACAAGTTCGCCCGAACCTGTCCTCTGCCCAATCCAAACATAGTCGTTTCAGCAAATTCGGAAGACTGATGCACTTTTGTTCACTTACAGGCTGATCCGGCGCTCTCCCCGACTCTTCTCAGATCCCTCATCTCCCCCGAAACGCACCAACTGTGAGTATACTTGAACCCTTTTACGCTTAAACGCACTTTTGGGTGTCACATATGTTCCTATATCCAATCACATCACACAAATCTCAAATGCTTATTCGCAACCCGTTGTTACATGATTATACGTGAAATCTGCTGAATTGTATGTATTGCTTGATTGCTTGTACGCCACCCCTAACATGATAGTATACTAGAGGTTGACCCGCCACCCGGAGGCCCGGGGTTGTTAAGGCTCACATTTTTATTTTCACATTTATTTTCTCTTTTAAGATGTGAATGCTTGTTCGCATGCCTCGATCGATCGCGGTTTGTTGGTTTGCATGAATCTAAGTAGTTACATAATTCACAACTATTACGTATGTCATGCGGTGTATGCTAAACGTTTTTATATCTACATTGTATGCAAAACTCGTATGCTCACCTTTACTTAATTGTATTGACGTTTTATTTTAACATATGTGGCAGGTTGAGTATTAGCTACGGATGGCTAGTTAGGTTTCTTTTATCTTTAGAAATCATGTAATAAATCCAGGGAAGATCGGATCAGATTTTATGTTTAAGGGATTTGTTTGATATGTAATGGTTGTTTTAAGATTGTATGGATGAAAATTGTTTCTAGTGTTCTCTAGATGAAAATTGTTTCTAGTGTTCTCACAAAATTTCATGTTCTCAAGATAACTCTGGGTAAGGTTCATGCGAGAACCACCTTTACTGTGAGAACCGTGAGAACCACTAAAGTAACCCACTACATCACCACCCAAAACCTAAAAAAACCTAACCCCTACCCTCCCCCCCCAAAAAAAAAACAAAAAAAAACCTAAAGAAACCTAACCCCCAAGCTAAATGCTAAAAAAACTAAACCATAAAACTAACCCCCCTTCGTCCCCACCCTCCCCCCCCCAAAAAAAAAATCCTAACCCCCCACCCCCAAAAACCTAAAAACACCTAAAAAAATCTAAAACCACTCAACTTTTTTCTTTTTTTATCATTTAACAAAAAAATCACTACTTTTCGTCAACAAAAAAAAATTGATGACGAAAAGTAGCGGTTTTTTTGTAAAAAATGTTTAAAAAAACATTTTTTGGGTGGTTTTTAGATTTTTTAGGTATTTTTTTGTTGTATTCACATTGGTTCTCGTGGTTCTCGTAATAAATGGTGGTTTCTAATGAACCCTTTATATATATATATATATATATATATAGTGTGAGGTTCATTGGAGAACACTAAAAAGTGGGGAACAGTGAGGAACCGACTCAAACGAACTCCGATTGGACTCATTCCAGCGGCGTTGGAACCGGCTCGTCGAACCTTAACTAGGATCTCTTAACCCTAAACCTTAAATCCTAACCCCTAAACCCCAAATATATTAGGGTTTGGATTTATGGTCTTATATTAGGGTTTAGGCTTAGGGTTTAGTTTTAGGGTTAATCATTAATATTTAGGGTTTAAGGTTTTAGTGTTTAGCTTTGGGGTTTAGCCTTTAGGATTTAGCTTTTAGGGTTTATAGCTTAGATTTTACGATTTAGCTTAGGTTTTAGCTTTATTTTTAGCTTTAGGGTTTAGGGTTTAGGGGTTAGGATTTAAGGTTTATGGTTTAGGGTTAAGAGATCCTAGTTAGGGTTCGACGAGCCGGTTCCAACGCCGCTGGAATGAGTCCAATCAGAGTTCGTTTGAGTCGGTTTTCCACTGTTCTCCACTTTTTAGTGTTACCCAATAAACCTTTCCCTATATATATATATATTCGTACGCATCAATGGTCCATGGAGATTGATGTTTTCAAACCTATTGATTGTGAAAGGATTTAAGCATGTGGCATAAAATACGAGAAATAACAAAGGGTGAACTATACTAAAATATATAATGAATTTTTAAACCCTCATATATATATATATATATATATATATATATATATATATATATATATATATATATATATATATATATATATATATATATATATATATATAAAAGTAAAATATTTGATAGCTTAATTCACAATATACGTTAAGACGGTTACCTAGTTAAATTTAAAAAGGATCTTGCTATTCATACATTCCCTAACTTATTTCCACACCTTGCAGTGTTGAGCTGTAGGCAAAGCGTAACGTTTTGGTCCGGTCAACCAGACAAAGACTGACGGTGTCTGACGGGTCTGTTGACCGGACCAAAACGCAGAGCTTTCGTCGCGTTTTGGTCCTGTCAACCAGACAAAATATTGACCGGGTGTTAGTCTTTTGTCTGGTTGACAGGACCAAAACGCGGTCAACAGACCCGTCAGTCTTTGTCTAGTTGACCGGACCAAAACGTCGCGCTTTGGCCACAGCTCGACACTGCAGGATGTGTGAATAGACACAATGGGTGTATGAATAGACGTGGCCTTTAAAAATTGTCTTTGTTACTAGTGGCTTACTAACCGTGCGACCCAACGGATTCAGAACACACATAAAATAGAAAATCACGATGGGACATTTTACATGATAAAAAAAATCATATTGCGAAGGTATATTCGAAAGTCACATAAAAGTTATGTTCTTGTATATGAAAGTCAAGTTATTCACCGAAACGTATATAAAGATAAGCATGACGGTTGCGCATTATAGCTAGTCAGTTAAACATAGATAAAAAACACGTCGCAGTGGTGTATTTAGAATTAAGTGCCGAGTGGTTTAAAAAACCGAACTAAAGTTTGAAACAGCCGGTCGGTTAAAAAACAATGTTTTGAAGATTCATTGCGAAAAGTAGATAAAAATAACCCCTGGAGCGTTGATATAAAAAAAAAAACCGCTAAAAAATTCACTTATTGATTTACAAAAGTAAAGTTAAGGTTTGTTAATTAAAATTACGGGACCTAATGTTTAACTTATTGAAAATGAAGGAGTGTAAAATAAAATTTTCACTAAAAAGACAAGAAAACACTCATTTTTTTTGTATATAACTAGTTTTTGTCCCGCTCGTGCTGTGGGACACTAAGTTGAATATTTATCTCTCATAATATGTAAGTATGTGTTTCGATTACTTGTACTTACTACTCATGACACGATATAAAAAATTACATCGAGTCAATCAATTAAAACAAAACACTCCTATACTTTGGCTAAAAAAAATTAAAACGATGGACAAACTACCGCTTGACACGAATAAAAATTACACCGAACTAACCAATTAAAACAAAACACTATCATAGTTTTGTCAAAAAGAAAAAAAAAACTAAAACGATGGCATGGTTGTAATTTTACACCGGGACAAAATCGTAATTTTACCAAAAAAACAAAAATAATGGGAAAACTATATTTTTTAGCTAAGGGCAAAATCGTAATTTGGCTGGGAGAGGAAAAAACAAAACCAATGGCAAAACAGTAAATTTATACAGGACAAAATCATAATTTGATTGTACCAATAGGGAAGTGTCAGACAGCTGTCTGACACCATTCACCTTTATGTGTTTTGTAGATATACTAAATAAATAAATAACTCTTTTGTATTTGTTTTGTACTTATGAAATTCAAAATAGCATACTTATCGTCTTTAATTGTGTTGGGTTGGTGGGTTAACGGATTTTGAGTTGGTGAGTTGAGTTGTTTAAACTGAACAACACTTGTATATTATTCATGTTAAAAAATCAATCATAACCCACACTCACTCAAAATTGTGTAATCTTAACTCAATCGGGTTTAACTTATTCATCTACACGTGTCAAACGGGTTAAAGGTAATAATCAAATTAGAGTTAATCAAATTAGTGTGTTGCAAATACACATTAGAGGATCGACTTATTTAATTAAACAAGTCAGAACAAGCATTGTTTGTTTAATTATATAGATCAACTCAAACACATTCTATTCAATTTAAACAGGTCAATTTATACATGGTCGGTTTATATATGACAACTGACTCAATATTATGTTCGTGTTTTCGAGGTAGTTTCGAAAATTGACGTATAATACAACACTAGTAGATATTTGAAGGAAAAGTTATCAAATAGCCATGCCGAGAAAGAGAAATATTATCCACTACTATCCACTTGATTGTGATAAAGTTTTTGATTTTGTAAACCTACCGGCTACGCAACTGATTTTAATATTAAATCTTAATTATATCTTATTTTACAAAATCACTATAATCTCTATACTAATAAACGAAAATTCTTTTCTGACACGTGTTAATATCTAGTGCTTTCTTATTTTATTTTTTAATTTTTTTCCTATTAAATAATAATATAGAATTTAGATAACCAATTGGGTTAGTGTTCGGAAAGTGTTCACTTTACCGCTAATGTAATGGGCATGCTCTCAATCATTTGTATTGATTGGCTTCCTTTAGTCTGGCATGATAGTTCTGTGTACCAACCTTGCTACGTAAGAGAGACCGACATGCAAGCGATTACAGCTAGCCTCCTTATCTGCCTTACCAGTAGAGCTAGGGAGGAAGCCATTGATAGCTCTGACCCCTTTCGGTTATCTTATTTTTTAATTTCTTTTTTCTATTAAATAATAATATACTCTGGTGCCTTCTTATTTTATTTTTTAATTTCTTTTTCCTATTAAATAATAATATATAATTTAGATAAGGATAATAATTTTTCTTATCTTATTTTTTAATTTCTTTTTTCTATTAAATAATAATATATACATTAGATAAGGATAACAATTTTTTAATAAACTTTGAATTAATATATATAATTTGTACTTCTCCTTCTCTAGGAGATAGGTTAAGTTTCTATTAACAATAGTTTAACTAGCTAAGGATAATAATTTTTTTTATCAAACTTTGAATTAATAAGAATAATATATAATTTGTATTTTCTCTTTCTCCGTATGAGATAGAAGAAGTTATTTTTTCTGTGTAGAACCAGGCAAATATATAAATTTTTAATCTCATTTAAATGAAATTTAGTTAAATTATTCTTTTAATATTATTATTATTGAATATTTAATATGATAGAGAAATAAGAAAATAATATTAAATCACAAACTTCACGGATCCCTCTTACTTATTTATAATTCTTTTTATTTTCTCCGCTCATTTATAAGCATCTAAATTTCATTGGTTTTACCACATGTAACATACATGTTTCTAACCTAATAATAGATAAAAAACAAATTGATTTTTAATAAGTAAATAATACATCAAATTCATCATTTAAATACATATCTTGATGAGTGTATTGTTGATCGATTACATTATATTTATTTAATTCGTCCAATACACCAAGTATTTTAAAGATATAACTATATTACTTATTGTATAACATTTAATTTATGCAACCCGTGTAAAACATCTGGTTATAAACTAGTATCATCAACATAAATAAATAGGGTGGGCATAAAACTAAATTAACTGAAACTGAAAAAACCGAACAGAAGCAATAACCAATGGTTGGGTTAATTATATTTCTAAAACCGAAAATAACCAAACCGATTAGCCAAACACACACACACACACACATATATAGGATTCGATTCAAATGAGAACCACCACGAGTTGCGAGAACCACGAAAACTTTTTGATTCGGGGCGAGTTGGGCCAATTTTTTTGCACGAACGTAGATGAAAATATTATAAACACATCTGTAAAAAAAAGTAAAAAAAATTGTCGAGGCGGTAGTTTTGAGTGATGCAAATTTTTTTTACGCCTGGGAGCCAACCCATCCCTATATATATGTATATACACACAAACACACACCAAACTCTCCTAATGTAATATTATTTATAAGTTCACGACCCATTGGATTTTTTTAACCTTTTAGTCCAATTGAGGGTCTATTAAGCCAAACATAATGTAATATTACTTATAAGTTCACGACCCACTAGTTTTTTTTAACATCTTGGTCCAATTAAGGGTCCATTAGTGTTTGTTGTTTTTTTGTACATAGGGCCCATTACCAATATGCATGTGGTATCTATATATTTTTACAAGTTTTAAATTCTTGAGTTTATATTTTACAAGTTTTATATACATTGGATAATTAACCGAAATTAACCGAAACCGATTTACAACCAATGGTTAACCGACCATTGGTTATGGTTATGGTTATGGTTAATACTTTTCGAATAACCGAACCATCGTTTAACTGACCATCGATTAACCAACTCATGGTTAACCAACTTTGCACATCCCCAATAAATAAATTTAGATTAGTGACGTAAATTCTACAAAGATTTTAATATTAATCAACAACCCTACCGCTATTAGCAATAGATCCCCTCTAAACCAGCCAAACTTTTTTTTTAACGACCAATTAAATTACCAGATAAGCATCTTGGGATGCCCTCAATTGAGCAAATGCATCCCTTCCTCTATAACGGTCAGAGTTGGACGCATACCCGAGCTACCAGGCCACCAGTTCGGGGGAAAACCCGCCGCCCGAAGGCCCACTGCTGTAACACCCGGTTTGGCTCGGTTTCAAACTGGCGACCTCCAGAGAGACCTAGTATTAAACTTCATTGTCACCATCAATGTCCTTCAAAGTGATGTTAGTGGGAATTGAACTTGAGACCTCAAGTAGAGAAACCAACTGACTAACCACTAGACCATCTTGTCATGACTCTAAACCAGCCAAACCTAACATCAAGATTCGAGACTTCTTGTTTTGATTAATAAATTTCTAATATTTGTAAAATTGTCCTTACACCCTTAGGCTAAAGGGTGTGGGGGTCATGGTTGGGACATGATTTGTCATGTAGGATCATGAATAGAAGTCTATACCACCCCCTTGTCTATTTCACCATGGTTCCCATAGATTAAACCATGGCAACCATGGTCCTAGTTTCCATTTTAAAAATTTCCTTTCCTTTTTCTTTAGACAAAAACAAATTAAAATATATAAGTGGATGGTGGTTTGGGTAATGACCATACCCTTAGGGTAGTGATTTTAGATGGTGGATTAGAGGTGGATGACATGACGCTAACGTGGAGCGCATCATAGTTGTTTTTCATTTATTTTTAGCTTATGGAATGTTAAAGTAAAAAGAAATATGATACCACAATAATTCTTTTTGAAGTTGGGTTGTTTTTAATACCCACTTTCCTTAACATTCTCTTTAAAATTTACAACTGGTGGTGTTTGTTGGTTGTGTCACTGATCACTTGAACCCATAAAACAAATTGGTGACCAGAACAAATTTTCAAAATTTATAAATTTATTTATTTTTTCTTTCAAAATCTTTTTACTGATTATTACATTACTTCGAGTTAATTACATCTTTAGTCTTTGTAGTTTGTGAAAACTAATAAGGTTAGATACTAATGGTATAAAATAATGATTTAGAGTATCAATTTTTTATTTTGCTACATTTTAGGGTATTAACGCTGACATTAGTTAAAAACTAACTTATTATTAAGGTTTATTTTGTCGTTTCACATCTTAGTATCAACCTTGTTACTTTTAAGAAACCACATGACAGTTTTCTTAATTATATAACTATTTTTTTTGAAACGTTAAGTTTGGCTCGATTGCACACAACGAAACGTAAATAAAAAAATGCGTCGCGAGTTTGGCTCGGTTTTACATAACGGAATGTAGATAAAAAATACGTCATGACGTAGATAAAATCTTTTATAATATATAACTCTTCATAGAACGAAACATGGATGTAAAATACATCGTGAGTTTGGCCTGGTTTCATACAACAAGACGTAGATAAAAAACTATGTCTTGACGTAGATATATTCTTTTAGAAATATTTAACTTTTCACACAACAAAACTTAGATTAAAAATACATTTTGAGTTCAGCTCGGTTTCACACAATGAAAAACAGACATTGAAATCATTGCGACATACATAAAATCTTTAGAATATATAACTTTTCATACAAGGAAACGTAGATATAAAAATATGTGGTGATGTAGATAAAGTCTTTTAGAATATATAACTTTTCACACAGTAAAACATAGATAGAAAAATATTTCGTGAGTTCAGCTCGATTTTACATAATGAGACGTAGATAAAAAATTACGTTGTAAATTCGGCTACGTTTCACACAGCAAAACATAGATAAAAATACATTGTGAGCTCTGATTAGTTTCACACAATAAAACGTAGATAAAAAATACATCTTTATGTAGATATAATCTTTTATAATATATCTTTTTTCACCATGCAATTCGGTTAAATAGGTTATAAACATTAGTTACATAATAAAAGAAAAAGAAAATTTGTGTTTTACATGATATGAGTTAATTATGCAGCAGGACCATATGGTTTCTCAAGAGTAATAAAGTTGGGTACTAAAATCAGAAATAATGAATACCCTTAATTCTCAGTTAATTTTTAACTAAAGTTAGCCTTAGTACTTTAGTTGGGTATTAAGATGGGACATAATGAATATGCACAGTTCTCAGTTAATTTTAACTAAAGTTACTTTTAGTATTACAGAATATTACAAAATCAAAAGTTAATACACCATATTGTTATTTTAAACTTTTAATATCCAAATTTGTGCAAGTGTGCCAGTGATTCAGATTTAACTGCTAGCTAACTCCAATGGAACTCTTTCTTTCTATGAAGCTAACTCTAATGGAACTCTCACCATTGCGTTGATTATGAATTTATGATTAAAATTTTAGACCATCCGCAGCAGAAGCCATCAAACTCTACTACAATCTCGCCCTAAACACTCTCTACGTTCCATCACATCTCAGATTCAACAGTACGAGTGTTCTTTTGTAAAAGAAAAGTCGACCCACCAGGTGTTTGATCAAATGCCTCAATGAAGTGAAGGTTTTAAAAAACTTGTTTCTTTAGCACTCTAGTGAAGTGGGAATTGGTTAAGGCGATTTGATCTTGTAATTCAGATTCGATTGTGATAATCTTTAACTATCCGCCATGGGGTAAGGGGTTATGTGGGGTACCATTTAGAGGGTGGGCAACCGCGGTTGCTGCCCTCCTTCGTCTTGTATAGGATTTTACTGGTTTTCTACCCCTAACAACTCATCTCGAGTTTGGTGTACCATTAGTGTGTTTTTTCTTCGGTGGCAATTAACATACGCGCATGGCTCCTACGAAAGGGGGTCGGAACGTTAAGTCAGTGGGCCCTGTGCAGGGCTCTGCCAGTGGTTTAAGGACCTGCCCTTTCAAAATTTTCCACGAATGTAAAGATGGCAAACCGGGGTCTGTGGGTTTTTTCCGCCTACTTGAACACATGCAAAGCACACACCTCAAGACAGAAAACCGAAAGCTATCTTTGAAGGAGGCTATCTCCAAAGACTTGGACCTTTTTTTGGATGTTGCGGAAGTTCTTAGGGAAGGGGATAAATGGTTATGTGGAAAGTGCATGGTGATGCATGCACTCAGTAGGGGATGCAAGCATGATAATGAGGTCGTGTCGTTTGTCATGATCTCGGGGGATGTTGAAGATTTCATTGTTGGGATCCGGAAACCATGTCAAGTGGTGGTTGACACAAACCCACGTCACCCAGCAGGGCTCGGGGGTGATGTTAACCTACTCGAGCGTGTTTTCTCCCTCCCTATTCAGACTATTAAAAGCATTCCCCGCAGTTGCCGACTGTTGTTTGCTCAGGTTCTAACAGGTGCTTTGCGCAAAGTGGCAGCGTCGCCAGGATCGGTTGACAATTGGGTCCAATTGTTTTTACTACCGCGTTGCACCTTGCGGGTGGTTAGACCATCCTCCAGACAAGAGCAAAGGTCAGGGAACAGGAAATCTATACAGTGTAGTAACATCTTACACGCGCTTACAATTTGGAAAGATGGGTCTGGGTTTGATGATTTGGTCTCTTCCCTATTGGATAGCGTGGGGGAGACGGGGGCTTCAAGGGGAGAATCCAGGAGAGAGGAAGACAAAGAAAGGAACCCTAATATTAAGCAATGTCTGCGGAAAGTCAGGGATGGACATTTCCCAGCAGCGGTTAAGGTCCTATGCTATAGTGGAGTTGCCCCTCTAGGTGATTCGACATTGAAAGCTCTTATTGATAAACACTCAGTGGTGCCGCCCCCGTCCTTGCCTTCCAACCCTTTGGCCCAACCCACTCTTGTTGTTGATGGGGAGGGTGTACTCAAATGTATTCGATCCTTTCCTAAAGGGACGTTATGTGGCAGAGACGGGATACGGGCCCAACACCTGCTAGATGCTATTGGTGGCGAGGGCTCGGTGACTTCCTCAGGTTTGCTTACGAGCATTACTGAAGTTGTTAACTTATGGCTTGGGGGATCCTGCCCTAAGGTGCTTGCTGAGTTTGTTGCCTCGGCCCCCCTCACCACCTTATTGAAGCCCGATAAAGGAATTCGACCTATTGCTGTGGGGGGTATTTGGCAAAGGTTGGTTTCAAAGGTGGCGATGAAGAAGGTCGGGAAAGAAATGACCCAGTACTTGGGTGACTATCAATTTGGGGTGGGGGTGCCAAATGGGGCAGAGGCGGTGCTTCACAGTGCAAACAGGTTTCTCAACTCATTTCATGCAGATGGTTCCTTAGCCTTGCTTACTGTGGATTTCTCCAATGCTTTCAACACGGTCGACCGCACAGCTTTTCTGCACGAGGTTCATAGCGTTGCCCGTCAATCTATCGGTGGGTCCAATTTCTTTACGCCCAGCCTGCTAGGTTGTATGTTGGTAACGAGTGTATTGGGGCTACTACCAGAGTTCAACAAGAAGATCCCTTGGGGCCCCTTCTCTTTGCCCTTGCCTTACATCCCATTATTCTCCGGGTTCAGGACCGCTGTAAACTCCCGTTTCATGCTTGGTACTTGGATGATGGGACGATTATCGGCAACGCCTCTGAGGTTTCTAAGGCCTTAGACATCATTAACGAGGAGGGGCCATCTTTAGGGCTTTATCTCAACATTAAGAAAACAGAGGTTTTTTGGCCGACATGCGACAGGCGGAAAGTTCAAGATGGGCTTTTCCCGAGAGGGATCGGTAGACCAGAGAAGGGGATTAAGCTCCTTGGTGGAGCTGTTAGTTGGGATCCTAGCTTTATTGAGGAGTTGGCAGGGCGGCGAGCCTCGGGGGCGGTTGACCTCATGAAACTCTTACCCTGCCTGAGAGATCCCCAATGTGAACTCATTCTGCTAAGGTCGTGCATGGGGGTCGCTAAGTTACTTTTTGGGTTGCGGACTTGTCAACCGCATTTTATGGAGGATGCAGTATCTCGGTTCGATGATGGCCTTAGAGAGGCTATAGAAGACATAGTAGTGGGTGGCGGCCCCTTCTTTGGTGACCTCCAGTGGCGTCTGGCATCTTTGCCAATGCGTCTAGGTGGTTTGGGCCTCTTCTCAGCTCGAGATGTTGGGGCTTATGCCTTTGTGGCGTCTAGACCTCAGTCTTGGGAACTACAGGATCATATCCTTCGAAACTATGAGGTCGTCGGGCTTGACCCGGACTATCAGCAGGCGCTTGAACGTTTAAATGTCTCTCTCCCAGACTTGGATATTGGCGGTTTCTCTAATAAGGACACCGCCCCCTCGAAGCCACAAAAAACTTTGGCGAATGCTCTGTTTAGCAAAATCGCTCAAAGCCTGGGAGAAGCTTTTGATTTGTCATCCCGCCAGAAGGCGGTGTTTGAGTGCCTGAAAGGTCCCCATGCTCGGGTTTTTTTGACCGTTATACCAATTGAGGGGTTGGGACAATGTATGTCTGCAGTAGAATATAGAGCCATTCTCAAATACCGGTTGATGATCCCTATGTACCCGGAAGATGAAACTTGCCCGATATGTCGTAAAGCTTATATGGATAAATACGGGGAGCATGCAGTTCACTGTAAAGAGCTCCCTGGGTTCAAATATGGGCACAACTGGGTGCGTGATGCTTTATGGGACATCTTAAGAAGAGCTGAGATTTCGGCTAAGAAAGAGGCCCCTGTGAATTTCCTCACGGACCCTATGAAAGGGAGATCTACTCTGCGACCAGCGGATCTGCTAGTCTTTGGCTGGGCTGGGGGGAAACATGTTTGTGTAGACTCACAGGGGTTTCCCCTTTAGTTGGTTTAAGGGAAAATGGGTTTGTAGCTGGACAAGCGGCAAGAAAGGCAGAATCAAAGAAAGTGGATAAGCACGCTAAAGCTTGCGCAAAGAACCAGCATGTCTTTGTCCCTTGATACTTTTGGCTCCCTAGCGCCAGAAGCTATCCACTTCTTGAAGAGGGTTCAACGGGTCGTCTACAGCAATTGTTCAACCCCAAGGGGGCAAGGGTTTGTATTTGGAAGGTTAGGGTTTGCAATTCAGAAAGGATTGGCGGAACAGCTTTTTGCCCGGCTAACTTCTGTTTTGATGTAACTTGACAAGTTTCTGGCTTATATATGAATTATATTTATTCACAAACCACAAGGACCAACTGTATAATTAACTCTACTACTC